>JAXCLQ010000007.1:12312494-12350211 GCA_035584115.1 Cedrela odorata
ATATATTATGTCAAATTTTTATCCCTAATTACGTAACATTGTTGTATGTCACTTATAGTGAATATTTTAAGATGTTACTTGGAGAAAAATAATACTACTAAGTAATTTTTTCAATTAGTTTTAACTCTCTTAAATTCTAATCCATCCATGCTCAAATTAAAATTAACAAAATTTCTCCCACATAAGGAGAAATTAATTTTTTGATCTTTTACTTTCACGACAAATAACCAAATCAACTAAATTATTCCAAGTTGATTTATTCCCTTGGGGACTACACAGAAAATTAAAATGTGAGTCAATCATAGAGTGTTTCACTCTAAAATTTAACAACTAATGTATATAACATTCTACTATCTAAAATTTAAGAAAGTCTATGATTATTCAAAACTGTACAACTATACAGTAATATCATATTATCTATACATAACATTTATTATATGAATGATACAATACTTTTGTTATTTTAATTTTTTTTTTAATATTACTAAATGACCTAGTATTACTTAAGAAAATAGAACTAAGAATATAAATTTCAAGACATATTCTATTTATGTCAAATTAATGTAGTAATATTATATTATTCTTATGTGTTTCTTATGATATATTTTCTTTTACTTGCATAAAAATTTATTTTCCTCCCATAAAAGTATAAGATATGTGACAATAATATAAAAATACCATTTCATTTGTATAAATAAATTTATATAAGTGTTTTTATATGTAATAAATTTCTACTAAATATTGTAGTACCTCGTATATATAAATGATATAAATATTATCAGATTATTATACATTGTCGATATGAATAAAGTGCAACTACTAACTCGATTGATTCATTAATTTTTTTGAACATTTTTTTTTCATTTTCTTTCGTTTACTCTAAAATTCTCTCTAACCCCCAAACAATACTTTTCACCTTGAAAGAAAACACAGTACAATTTATGAGACTCAAAGCAAGTATCTTTACCTGAAATTTGATTGAAAGATATTATGTGATTTTCGTTATTTATACGATTAATATCGTGTACAGTTTAGGTAACATGTAAATTTCATGCCTTATAGGTAGCATCCTTTTGTTATATATCTAAACGATGTTCTTTGTAATCATAATGAAAAATATTGATAATTTTATTTTCTCAAATACATCAAATTATGGTATTAGAGCGCTTAGGTATCCCGGAAACCTAAGATTTGTTTTCTTCTACCACTATGGCTAACCCTGACGGTACTATTTCAATCCTTCTAAAATCTCGCGTTGAACTTTCTTACCCTTATTTTTTTAAGTTGTGGATCATCCTAATTTTATTTTATCAAACACCATCTTGAATGGTGATAATTACGCTGCTTGGCGTAAATCAATGAAGAGATCAATGAATGCCAAGAACAAACTAGTGTTTGTGATGGGCGCACTCAAATGCCTTGAAAACGATGATATTTCCACTCAATTATGGGATCGCTGTAGTGATATGCTGCTTCTTTGACTTTTTAATTCCATTGACAAGTCGCTTCACAGCAACCTGAATTATTACAACACTCCTGCTGAATTATGGATTGAATTGGAAGGGTGTTATGAGTAGAGCAACAACTCAAAAATCTTCCGGTTAAAACGTGATATTATCTTGCTTAGACAAGAGTGTCTTACTGTAACACAATATTATAATATGTTCAAAGAATACTGAGTGGATCTTGCATATCTTCAACCTATCAGGGGTTGAACGTGTGGTGCTCTAAAAGCTTTCTTTACTCTTCAAACTTCAGAACGTTAGTTTCAATTTTTAATGGGGTTGAATGAAACCTATCGGCATGTCCGCAGCCAAATTTTGACGATGAATCCACTACCTTCTGTTAGTAAATGCTATGGAATTCTCCACCAGCATGATGCTCAAAGACTTATTCATGTCATGCAACCCTCCACAGAGATGGTTGCCTTTGCTGTTCGAGGGTATTCAAAACCTTTACTGCCTACCCCTCGCACCATGACATTTCATTACTCGAATGATGTCATAATTTGTAAGGAATGTCGTAAGCTTGGGCTTACTTGATCTCGTTGTTTTGAAACTATTGGGTATCCTCCCTGGTGAAACAGAAAACCTAATACCTAATGAAAGCCATCAATTTTTACCCCATCTACAAACGTTGTCATTGGTAGTTCTAAACCATCTTCCAGTGCTGGCCATCTAGGTCTCACGACCAAGCAACATCAACAACTTATAGCTCTTCTCACGCCACCATCTGAAATATTTTATTGGTATCACCTTCGCTTCTTTCTCTGGTTCTTGTTCTTCTAATTCTTGAATCATCGACAGTGGTGCTTCACATCATATGCTCTCTCTTCCTCTTATGAATCCTTCACAAATTTATGCTCACCCATCTTCTATTAAAATACCAACAGGTGATTCAGTACCTGTAAATCATGTTGGTACATTTCGACTATCTTCTTCTCTTTGTTTGCATAATGTGATCTCGTACTTCTACTTCGCAAAGGTGTGTAACGGTTTTGATTTGAATTAAATTGAAAAAATAAGTTTCGAACCGACTCTTTTAAGGTAAGTTTCGGTTTTAAAAAATTAAGAACCGATTTTTTAGGGTAGGTTTCAATTCTAAAGATTATCGGAACCGAACTAAAGAATCGGTTTAATTTAAAAATAAAAAATTATTTTTCAAACTACATAAATTAAATCACACCTCATATTTAAATACAAACTCTTAATTATTTAATTACATATATAAAGTTATACAATTTATTAAAATAAATACGTTAAATTACATCGAAAAATTAATTAATGTGTTTATAATATTTTATTTAACTTAATTTATTACATTATTTTTATAATAATTTAATAAAATCATGATGTGTATATATTTATTTTAAAATTGTCAAAAGAATTAACAATTATAATAAATAACTATATACATGATATAATATTATTATATATATAATTATACTATTATAAAAAAAATTAAATTTCTCTTTTTAGTGATGTGTAATATTAATTCACATAATAATACAATATTTTTTTCAATAATTTATTGTATATCAATTTTCTTTAATAATTTTTTTTCTTTCATTCACTTAAATTTTTGTCATATATATAAAAATTTTATAATTTAATTTAATTAATTTTATTTTTTAAAGATTTTTTATGAAGTTAAAAAGTAATAAAATTGAAATAATTAATAAATAAAGTACTCTATTTTGAAATTGGAATCAAATTAAAATCTAAAAAATGATATTGGAATCAAATTAAAATCTAAAAAATGATATCATGATAAATATAGTAATTTAGATTTTAAAATTTAAAAATTGAATTATTTGAATTAAGTTATCGAAACTAATTTTGCATACCGTAGTACTCTATTTTAAATTCAACTTGCTATCAATCAATCAACTCACAAAATCCTTGAATTTGTGTTGTTATTTTTCGAATTCTCTTTTGCTTTTGAAAGGATTTATTGTGATATTTATGGTGGGTATAAATCTGCTTCTATGACAGGTGCTCATTATTTTTTAATTATTGTTGATGGTTTCTTTAGAGTCCCGTGGCTATATTTGATGCACTTTAAGTCTGATACCTTGTCTTTATGTGAACCGGACAAATGATGTGATTGAATTGCGATTCACAACTTGAAAAAAAAAATTGTTCTCGCTCGTGATACTCAAAAAAGTTTCACCGACAAAGGGATTATACATGAACGTACTTGTATAGAAACCACCCAACAGAATGGTGTTGTTGAACGTAAACATCGTAATATTCTCAATGTTGCACTGTGTTTACGCTTTCAAGCCAACTTACAAATTTCGTTTTAGGGTGAATGTGTGCTTGCTGAAGTTTATCTCATTAATCGCACCCCATAGACTATAATGCAACACAAAATCTCTTATGAAATTCTTTTTCACAAGGAAGCACAATATGACCACTTATGTGTTTTTAGATGTCTTTATTACGCACACACTTTAAAATCACAAAGAGATAAATTTCAACCTTTCGCGGTTCAATGTGTCTTCCTTGGGTATCCATCAACTCACAAGGCCTATAGAATATATGATTTGGTAAAAAAAGAATTCACGGGATGTTACTTTTGTTAAGGATGATTTTCCATATAAATCATATTAATCCTTGTCAAATATTAAACCTATCAATTCCCTACCCATCTCCAACCCACCCTATGAACTTATGACCTTCCTCTTACTGACGAAAATCCTACCTTCCCATCCTTAGCTCAAACTTTATCTTCTTCACCTATATTCGACAATGCTCTACCATTTTCATCTATACAGCATCCCACCTCTACTACCATAGACATTTTCCTCCTCAAGAACAATCCTTATCATCTCGCCCTCGTCGTACTATAACTTGTCCTTTTCATATCCATGACTATGTTTCCCGTACTCTTTCCCCTTAACCCAATGCAGTGTCTACTACTCCGTCAGTGTCTTCAGATACGGTCCATCCTTCATCTCACTTTATTTCTTATAAAAATATGTCTTCACAATATTTTGCCTTTCTTTCAACTTTATCTCATTCTAATGATCCTTCTTGTTACTATCAAGAAGCCAAGCATTCACATCAGCGTGATGCTATGATCTCCGAGCCTTACTTCCCTTTCTCCTGGTAAGAAACCAATTGGTTGCAAATGGATCTTTAAAATTAAGTTCCATGCATATGGATCCATAGAATGCTATAAAGCTAGACTTGTGGCTAAGGGATACACCCAGATTGAAGGATTAGACTACCGCGACACCTTTGCCCCTATGGCCAAATTGGTTACAGTGCCTTGTGTTCTTCCTATTGCTACTACTCGACATTGGCATCTTCAGCGGTTGGACATTCATAATGCAATTTTACATGGCGATTTAGATGAAGAGGTCTACATGACTCTTCCTCTAGGTCACCAAAAGAAAGGAGAAACACAAGTATATCAGTTGAACAAACCTCTCTATGGTTTGAAGTAGGTATCCTGGAATTGGTATTCCAAGTTATCTTTTGTACTAGTATCTGCCGGTTATCTTCAATCTCAAGCTGATCACTCACTTTTTACTTGGACACAAGGCTCGTCTTTCACTGTTGTACTTGTCTTTGTTGATGACATTTTACTAGCAGGCAATGACATTGATTCTATTACTGATCTTAAGCTTTTTCTAGTAGAATGTTGAGATTAAAGATCTCGGACCCTTAAAATAATTTTTTTTAGGACTTGAGGTGAATCGGTCTCCTAGTGGCATTTTTATTAATCAAATGACGTATAAGTTGGACATTCTTTCAGATTATGGAAATTTTGGTGAACATCCAACTTTTCTTCCTATGGAACAGAATCTGAATTTGGTAGCTGATGAGGGTGATGAATTACTACCTATTTCTAGTCTTTACCGTCAGCTAGTAGGTCGCCTCATTTATTTGATCATTACACACCCTGACATTGCAGTCTCAGTTAACATCTTAAGTCATTTTATGCAACAATCACGGGAACCTCATTATCAGGCGGCGTTACATGTCCTCTATTACTTGAAGAGTTCTCTTGGCCATGGTTTATTTTTTCTTTCTACATGTGATTTTCAGGTTACAACCTTTTTGAATTCTAATTGGGCTAGTTGTCCCACAACTAGACAATTTACCACTGGCTTCTTCATTCACCTTGGTGATAGTCAAATTTCTTGGCGTACAAAAAAAAAAAAAAAAAAAAAAACAAAGTGTTATCTCTTGCTCTTCTACTAAAGCGAAATATCCTATCATTGCTTCTACAACTTGTAAGCTTGTTTGGCTCAAGGGTCTACTTCATGACTTGGCAGTCCCCCATCCCCGTCCGATGCATATATATTATAACAATCAAGCTGCGCACCAAACACATTGAAATCGATTGTCACTTGATTCGTGAGAAGTATTGTGCTGGTTTATTCTTCCTCGTCACATACCTGCTTCTTCTCAGGTGACAGATATTTTCACTAAGGCACTTGGACGTGATCTGTTCTATTGTTTTGTTCGCAAGTTGGGCATTACAATTTTCCAAGCTCTAATTTAAGTGAGAGTATTACGTGATTTTCGTAATTACATGAGTTTCGTGACTTATACAATTAATATCATGTACATTTTATGTACATACAAATTTCATGCCTTACATGTAGCATCCTTTTGCTATATACATAAACACTATTCTGTGTAATCATAATGAAAAATATGGACGATTTTATTCTCTCAAAGTTTGTCTTTGACGTGTTGAATACATAGAAAAAATAATAATTACAAAAGTAGAAGAATAACAAACATGTAACTCATGCATTAATATTTAGTGTGAAGCCACATGACATGAAAGGCAAAGCAATCAATTTTTGAATGGAAACTTTAAACCTCAATCAATCCAAATTTTATAATGTCCCTTTTTTACATGGCATTTTGATTTGAATTTTAATTTACGTTAACTTGTAACTAATTAATTACTTTAATCATTTTTTTCATTGTGACCCACTTTCACTACAAGGGTTAAGTTCCAAATAATTGCAAACACCCCTTTCCCACTTCATTCATGAGAAAAAAGCAACTTCTAAAGCTAAAAACATTAAGATCTCACCCACTTGCTTTCCAAAAGAGCTCAATTAATTATGGCCAAACAATAAATAAACAAAAATGTACACAAAATTAAATTATAGTAATAATTTCTGAGTTCTTGAATGTTTGCTTAAGTATATATTTTGTTTATTTGTAGCAAGTAAGTTTTTAGGTTCTATTAAAGTGATCAAATTATTTTTATGGTATTAAATTATTTTTATGTAACAAAATCTTGGTGTTTGATTTTCATAATTTCTTTAATAGTTAAAGACCTATTTAATATAAATGAAACTTTGATTATTTTTTGTAAAAATATAAAACATAGGGATCCAGATATTATTATTCCAAATTGAAATTAAAATTTTTCAGTCCCGAAAATTTTGGGCCTATATTTAAAATTTTAGTCCATTCTAAAATTTCCTTTAATTTTTGGCCTAAAGTCAAATTTAAGAGAAAAATACCCCTATCTATTTTAACACATATCACATAATATTAAGGAATCCATGAATTTCATCAAGGCACCTCAATTAAATTCGTTAAAAGATTGATGAAAATTATCAAGAGTGATTATTTTTTCACTGATGTTTCTAAATAAAATTTTATTGATCTCTCAATGAAATTCGATATTATTTATCTTTTTTTTCAACTAAAAAATGTATCAAAATTAAATAAAACATAACTAAAACCTACTTTAAATTAATTTATAAGTCTTTTTAGTCTACAAATTAAACCTAAATCAATAGTCCACAATAAAAAATAAATAAATTTTTGTATTTGAAAACTCATTGTTGTACTAAATTTTAGTTCAACAACTCTAAAATAGAGTTTGTAATTCCAATTCAGCAACAACTTTAAGGTAGGATTTGGGATTCTAATTCAACTAAAATTTGGGTTTGTTAAGGATTCAGTTTACTTTGTAAAGATTTTATATGAGTTTGTAATTGAGAGTAAAATAAAAAAGGTGAAGTATTTTTGTCCAAGATATATTTTTTTTGTTAAGACTATAAAAAAATTAAATTGAGTTATAATTATAATAGACTTTAAAAGTGGGCCATTTTAAAAAATAATCCAAAAAATAAACAATAATAATGAAGGCAAAGAAGAATCTTGATGTAATAATTGTTGTTGATTTCTATTATGAATCCAACGGCTAAGATCTGCAACCATTCTAGCAGACCCCACCACATTATTTCACTTGATTTCACAGATCTAATACACATTCCTTCTCCCTCCCCTTTTGTATTTTTGTCTTCACATTTATCTTCTTTCTTCCTTCTTTAATATCAAATCTACGTATCTATATGCTAAATCCACAGCTTGCAACAATGGATTTTATCCCATACATCGAGGACCACAGCAATAATTCACTTGTAAAGAAACAGAATTTAATTCACCAAAAATAAAAATAAAATAACAAATTATAAAAGACGAGAGCAACCATCAGAATGTGAGATTCAACCTGATTCATCGGGATGCTCAATCGTGAAACCAGCTTCCCTTTTTACCTTCGATTGAATACCGTAATAACTAACATACCATTTCACGAACTTCCTCAAGCCAGAGGCGAGATCAGTGGTGGGTTTGTACCCGAAATCTCTGTAAGCCAAGCTCACATTGGCATGTGTATATGGAACATCGCCGTTTCTTGGCATTCTGATAACATGTTTCTTCGCTTTTGTGTTCAACAAATTCTCCAATATGGACACCAATCTCCCCACAGGAACTGGAGACGTGTTTCCTAGATTGTAAACTCTCAGCTGAGCCGGCCCTCTCTTCTTTCCACCGCTCCCCGTGCTCTTCTCCGCCGTGTCTAGCGCCCCGAGACACCCTTTAACAACGTCGTCAATGTACGTGAAGTCACGCGCTACCTCTTTGTCGTCTTGGGTTTTGTATACATTGATTGATTTTCCCTGCAAGATATCTTTTGTGAAGAAGAAATACGCCATGTCTGGTCTCCCCCACGGACCATACACTGTGAAGAATCTTAACCCAGTAAGGGAAAGCCCGTAAATATAGTTGTAAGTGTGGGCAATTTCTTCTCCAGCTTTCTTAGTTGCTGCATACAAACTTGCTGGCTGATCGGTTCTGTCTAATTCAGAGAACGGGACTTGAGTGTTGAGCCCGTAAACTGAGCTTGATGAAGCCCAGACAATCGATGGCTGAGGATTCACCGATTTACAGACTTCAAGAAGGTTGATCAATCCAGCAACGTTAGAGGCCACGTAAGATTGAGGATTCTGCATGGCGTAACGCACACCGGCCTGCGCTGCTAAGTGTAATACGTGAGTGAAAGGTACAACGTCGAATAGCTTAGTCAACAAAGCAGCATCATTCAAGTCTCCTTCTACAATAAAAATTTGATGTTTTTGAAGCAGCTTTTGTCTGGATCTTTTAAGCGACGGATCATAGTAGTCGTTGAAATTATCCAATCCAAGAACCCCGTCTCCTCGTTTCTTCAAAGCAAGAGAGCAATGGGATCCGACGAAGCCAGCAGCGCCAGTAACCAAGACGGTGAATCCATTGGGGCGGCGAGGTGTGGCGGAGTGGCGAACCTGCTTCTTCCAAGTAGCGCCACCGACAGAGAAGGAAGAGGAGAAGATGGAAGAAGAAAGAAGACTATGACGATGAGTTGAAATATGGTGAGAATTATCAGAAAGTGGAGGGTGATTGAGAGTAAAGAGAAGGATAAGAACAAGCGCAATGAGAATAATAGCACGAAAGAATAGTTTAGAAGAAGAGTGTAAGAATTTTGTGAGATGAAGTCTCCGTATATAACTGTTGTAGCGTTCTAATTTGATGGTTTTGCTAGTATCCGGTGGCGAAGCCATTGTTGGATTGAAGAACCGAATCGAATCAGAGCTGCAAGTTTCTTTGAAGTTGAGCTCCAGATTGGGAAGAGAGATGGAAGGAGGATTATAAAGGGAAGAAGAGAAAAGAATGGTGGACCAAAGTGGAAGGAGCTGCTGTTGTTGTTGGTTGGCGACCACTTTGCTCTTTTACCTCGGCTTCACTGTCTTATGATGTAAACTGAATAATAATAATAATAATGCCCTTGGTTTTCAATGATAATTACATTTTGTATTATGATGGTAATGGAAAATGCCAATGCCAGCTATCTTGCTGTTGGGGAAAAACCCACTTCCTTCCATGTGAACATGCACGTGATCTGATATATAAATATAAAATAATTTTTCAATTTTTCTGAAATTTGCCAAAATACCCGCAATCGCCGATCTCTGCATTTTGAACAGTAATTAATTTGATCACGTGACCAAGTTTCCTCCTTTGGTCAAACGGAGTTCCTACTATTTGTAACAATTTTTTTTTTTTTTTTTTATCATCGTAATTAATTATGTTAATTTTCAACTGTAATTAGTGATGAATGGAAGGTGACATGATTTTTGTTCATGGCAGGTCTAAATCTGTCAATCAGGAACGTCTTAATTGGAATTTTGGTCTAATTTTGTCAATTTACATAATATTAATTAGTTTGCCACGATTTCCCCGTTTTGAAAGCTTCCATTATTTTATTATTTTTTAAATTAATTAATTACTTTCATAAAATTAATCTCACGCATTCTTATCAATTAATTGTGCATAAATTTACGAATTAATCTATCTATCATCTCATCTCATATTAACGTTTGCTATCATCAAAATTTTTTAAAAATAAATAAAATATTGTATGGACGGTGAATCTTAATCCATCAATTTTATTAATTATTTGAGCATTAATAATATTTTTTTCCGTTAATGTTACTAGTTAAAAGTTTGTCATCAACACTTTTTAACAAAACAATATGTTTTAAGATTTTTCTTAATTATCTTTACATCAAAGTTCGATTAATTTATTGTTTTAATTTTAATTTTTTAAAAAATGATATTTTTGATATAGTAAAAAGCTTTCTAAGAATTCAATGCATCAATAACAATCTTCTTCTTTTTACTTGATTGATTATTTAACATGCGATCACAATAAAATTTATAGGGTGCAAGTCAGTATTTCGGAGAAAACTTTTCGATGCGTAAGTTAGGGTTTTGCTTTGTAATTTAAGAGAGAAAAAAGAAGCACAAATAAAAATATGTGCTCACAACTTGAAATTTGGTTATCAAGTTTAGCCTATAGTTCATTATAATCCGTACCTAGTTGTCCATAGTTTTCTTTTATAGGTTGTTTTTAGTCTCTCAAATTTAGTAGAATTCTATGAAATCTAGAAATAAGGATCTCGCCGTGTGAGAATCAATGAAATTCTATTTGATAAGCATTGACTTTTTGAATTTTGTAGGATTTTGAGCTTTTCTTGTAGAATACATCCATCAGGTTAAGGATCCTTATCGTGGAAGAATCTGGAAAGAATTTGGGAAAGAAATGAATCATCCTTTAATACGTAACTATTAAAAGGTGTCAGAAGTCTTTGATTGAGATTTCTTCATTCACCTGAGACGAGCTCTTGTATTACATATTCGAGACTTTTATCATTTGCATTAGAGACTTTCATAGAGGGGTCTCAGAATTAATAATCAAACCCGAGGCATTTTCATCTAACATTGGGTAGTCTCATCCCTCACTATATCTGTGGTCCTTATTATTTCCTGATTAGTGTCTTTAGAGTCTGGCTGAGCTTAAAGCTCTTCTTCCATCCTTTGTTTATCTTAGGCTCATGACTTATTGGGCTTTGGTCATGCCTTAGGCTATATACCCAACATTAAACCCCTTAATTTTAGTAAAAAATAACAGTTTTTGATAAAAACTAAAAGCTTCAATATGAAAATAAGCGTTTACCTGCTGAACTTAAATGCCCAACTTAAAATCTGCCAGCTTTCTCTACGTGATAGATTGTAGTTGGCTTTTAGGATTGTAACATTTCGGGCCCCTATAGATCCTGTTGGCCCTTATGATGGCCGCCTCTTTTCTCATTTACGAGGGACATCCTCTTAACTTCTCATTTGTCGTGGCACTATCTAGTTCCTTGATCTATCTCTCGTATCAACAGTTGAGGTTCTCTTGCTCCCTTAAATACCCTATTTTTTCATTTTTTCATTCCCTTTGTCTTTATCTTATATCGTCATTTTCTTCATATTTCAAGCAATCTCAACAGCAGCAAAACTTCAAGCTTCCAACATGGATTCCAAGTTCTTCCTCTTCCTCAACTAAAAACAGTGAGTTTCTATTATTCCTTCCAACTCTTTATCTTTATTGGATTTTTGGCATTTTTGGTTGATTGAGGCAAATGCTAGGTAGTTTTCTAAGGTTAGAGATAAAGACCTTAGGTAAATGTCTGGTAACTTGTTAATGACCTAGGGCAGCTTTTGATTTCTTTTCTTGTTTTTCTTCCATGTGAACAGAGATGAGTTTTGTTTCAAGTAATAATGAAATTGCCTCAAGAGGAAACAACTTTGAGGACGAATTAACTATCATTCTTGTTCCTCCTTCCATTATAGAGACAAGGAGCTTAACACCTTTTGAGGCGAATTAGTTCCCATATACCACTTGGAATTGGATTTAAAGGCTTACACATATTATTACAACATCCTTAAGGGGATTTACCTTAGGGTTCTTGAGGAAGACGAGCTCCCTAACTGCCTTCCTGACAGATAAATCTCTTTCAATGAGAAGTTGTTCCACCTCGGGGTCAAACTCTCCCTTTAAGATTATTTTGCCAGAGCCTTCAAGTCATTTAGTATTTGCATCCTACCAACTGAATCTGAACAATTGAAAAATTTTGTCGGTTGCTCATTCTATGGAATCAGATCTCGAATTCTGCTACTCCACTTGAAGAAATTAAATATATGTACCTCCTGAAAAGAAACCCAATAAAGAACTTTAGGTGGTACTATCTTTAAAACAGTGCAATCTGATAACAAGCAACTCAACTTGCAACAAGGATTTGAAGAACAAGTAGTTCTTCATTGGTAGTGACTGAAACCCCAACCATAACATTCAAGTGGCCAAAATATTTGGGGATGCAACCACCTGAAGCGAGTTGCTTAAGATGGGTGCTTAGAGCTTGGATTGGGTCTAGATAGATCTTCAACATCTAGTCAGATATCTCTTTTCTTTGACATCGACATGATTTCATCAGGTCTTGTGGACTTTTGTGTGTCTAAAGGCCAGTTAGCTTCTGAAAAGGCCCAAACTGGTAAGCATCTTGCTATTCCTCTTTCCATATGTTTGAATTGCTTTGTAGGAAAAATGGCCCAGCAGAAATATGCACCAAATCCCCTCGAGGTGTTGAGGCAATTGACCAAGGGAAAGAAGGCTGAGAAAGCTTGTCAAGCCTCAAAGACTAAGGGTGAGTCTTTTGTGCCCAAGGGCTCTGTAAGGACGTCAACTCTTTCCAGTGCTGCTAAAGTTTCCAGTTTTAGCATAACTCCAACTTCTAACCAAAGGTTTGAGATTCGAGGTGACCTGCCACCTTTTTATGCCCTCAAAGTAGATAAGGCGAAGGGCAAGAGAAAGGTTGTTATAGAGACAAGAGGTGATGGGCCGAGATCTAAGAAGAGGTCATTTGGTTAGGTGGATGAGGAGACTGTCAAAATGCCACAACTCATCCCAGAGAGCCTTCTTAAAGACAAAAGGGAATTCTTTACCCATTTCATCCCCTGCATCAACTAGCGGCAATTGAGATCAATCCTAAGTATTCCAAGGCTCTTGCTAATGTCTCATCTTTGAGGCTTATAGATGTTTCAATAAGATGGCTGGGCTGGGTAACTTGGTTTTCATTTTGTCTTTTGAAAGAGAATATATTGTTTTTACTTTTATCTTTTGATATTTTTGTGTTTATTGTTTCAGCTTTATTATGCGGCAGTATTACACCAAGGCGCCCTTGAGAATGATTATTTAAAGGTGTTGGAGTTCAACAAGAGGGCTAAGAAGGTGAAGAGAGACTTGGTCTTGGGAGGACCAAGTTTGAGTATGAGATGGAAAAGTAGGCTTGGGAGAGGGAAGAACTCTAGGTCAAGGCAGTCACGGCGGAGTCTTCTCACGCTGAGTTCAGTAGGAGGTTGAGCACCCTTGAATCCGAGTTAGGCGAGGTGAGAGAGGAATGTCAGAGGCTTTGCCAAGAGTCAAAAAAGAAGTGCCAAGAGTTGGGGTAAAGCTTGGACACAGAGAGGAAAATGTGCATGTTTTGTGCAAGAAGATCAAGGAGGATGAGAGGGTGGTGGATGCCCTTATTCGCGAGTAGATCAATGAGGGGATTGATCTGACTTGTGAAATGTTCCAAGGTCGATATCCAAACCTAAGCCTAACCTAGCTATATGAAGCTTTGAGACATGAGCCTCTACGCCCTGATGAGGACTTTTGGCTGACCTCATGCTAGAAAGGGATGATCATCCTAATTTGAAGACCGTATTTTTTCACCTTACTGAGGTGGTTGACATATATTTTAGCGAGGTAACCAAGGCCACTCTTGCTAAGCCTTTAAAAGCTACTCTTATTGAGCCGTCTGTTATCACTTCTACTAAGCTAGCTGCTACTCCCTCCGACTTAACTGTTGCTTTCTTCGACCTGACTGTTGCTTCTTCTGACCTAATTGCTGCTCCCTTAGATCCGACTAGCCACCCAGCTAACTCGACTCGACCCAGTGAAACCAATACTTAGTCTTTTTTTTTTTGTATTTATATATGGAAAAAATTTAATGAACTTCAAACACTTTGTGACTTTAATCCTTTTTTATTTGTATGAATATTTGTGTTGCTTTGCCTCTTCTTTACTCTTAAGCATTTAGTTTAATTTGTAGAACTTGACTGTTGTAAAAATTGTTAATACTTTAAGAAATAATTTGACATGAATTGAGTTGAATTAAACATGTCTTCATCATTAATCTTCTAACCTTCATATCTCATATTGAACATCTTTAAGTAGGAACCATGCTAGTCATGACTTAACTTTCCAGTCCTAACGAATTTTGGATACTATTACCCTAGCTTGGATTCATTAATCATAATAATCTGGGAAACGTTCATCCTTTTACATCCTGGCTTTGTTCTTAGGATTTAATAGTGTTTTGGCTCATGGCTTATTTGAGTTGTAGATAATCTTTATTCCAGAGGTGAATGAGAGATAGACATCTAGGAACCATGTCACCTACATTTAGGTTTTTAGATAATATTACCCCAAGATGTTTGAAAAATAGATATCTAGGAACTAAGTCACCCATACTTGGGTTTTTGGATAATGTTACTCTGAAACGTTTGGAAAATAGATATCTGGTAACCAAGTTACCTATATTTGAGTTTTTAGAAAATATTACTCTGAAACGTTTAGAAAATAGACATCTAGGGACCAAGTCACCCATACTTGGATTTTTGAATAATATTACCTCGATATATTTGGAAAATAGATATTTGGGAACCAAATCACCTTTACTTAGGTTTTTGGATAATATTATCCCAAGATGCATGAAAAATTTAATCTTTTGGAAACCACTTTGCTCTTATATATTCTGAAGTCGGCATTAGGGCTTATTCGAATTGTGAATAATATTATCCCAAAATTGTATTTCTTCATCTTTTTGCTTGGAGTCATTTGTTTGTTATAGGTTTTTTTTTTTTTTTTTTCAGAAATCTTTGGTGAAAAATAATAACTTTATTTATTTATAGGATAGAAAAGATGTTACAAGTCTCTGATAATTTTAAGGGTAATACAACTTCAATCGCTCGGCATTCTAAGGTTTCTTGATCTTGCTCTCATTTGAAGATTCTAACTTGTAAACTTCAAGTCTCAGAATCTAGATGGCTTTGCATGGTCTTTCCTAATTAACCCCAAGAACACCTTCTCCTAACACTTTGGTGTTTAAGATAATTTGTCTCAGAACCCAATCTCTAACTTAGAAAGTACGCTGTCGAACGTGCTTGTTGTAGTATCTAGGTACTCTTTACTAGTAGGCTACTGCCTTTATCATCACCTGATCCCTTTTATCTTCAAGTAGATCTAACTCCAAGTGCAAGTTCTGATCATTGGATGCCTCGTCATAGTTGTTGACCCGGAGAGTTGGTACATTAACATCAATAGGAATTACTGCCTCACATCCAAAGGTGAGAGACTGTAAGGAGTCTAACTTGTGGCAAACTTCGGAGTGATTCTATATGCCCAAAGGGCTTTAGGAAGCTTATTAATCTACAAACCCTTATACTTCATGAGCTTCTTCTTGAGGGCCTTCTTAATAATCTTTTTCACAGCTTCTACTTGTTTATTGACTTTTGAATGAGCAGGTGTTACGAACCTGAGGTTAATTGAAAATTTTGCGCAGAATTTCCTAAAGCTCAAGTTTTCAAATTACTTTTCATTATTAGTGATAAGTACTTGAGGTATCCCTAACTAATAAATAATATTTTGCTTAACAAATATGATAACCCTCTTCTTAGTGATAGCGGCTAATGGCTCAACTTCTACCTATTTGATGAAGTAATCAATGGCCACTATGACATACTTTGTGTTGGCTCAAGCGGGAGGTATGGGGCCAATGAGATCTAATCCCTATTAAGAAAATGCCAAAGGGCTTATCAAGGACGTTAGCTTTTTGGGGGGTTACCTTAAGATGTTATTGTGTACCTGATATTTATGACAAGTTTTAGTCACTTGAGCTGCATCTTATGAGAGTGTTGGCTAGTAATATCTTGTCTTAGGATCTTGTATGTTATAGAGCAAGCTCCCTTATATTCGCTGTATGTTTCCCAGTGGATTTCTTCTAATACTCACGCCGTTTCTTCGGGTCCGAGACATTTGAGGTATGAAATGTTATAACCCCATTTGTATAATTTTTCATTAACAACGGTATATCTTGTCACCTATTTTTTATCTCTCGCCTTATCCTTGTCATATGAGAGCATCATTTCTTGGATGTAAGATTTTATCTCTTCAATCCAATAATGGCAGGAGTCAAGTTGAGCTATGGGGGGTTGGTCTCTGCCCACATCAATGCTCTTATGCTCCAATACTTTAATCGGGACTAAGTTAGGATATTCCCTTTGAAGGTAGAGGCTAGTCTTGCTAGGATATCTGCCTTGGAGTGTTATGATTTCGGGATCAGTTTGATTATGACAATCTTCAATGTGCCCAAGAGTTGTTTAGCTTTCTCTAGGTAAACTTGCATATTGGTTTCTTGGGCTTGAAACTATCTGTCAACTTGGCTAGCTATTAATTGGAAGTCACAGTGAATGTTCAAGCTTGTAATTCCCAAAGCTTGAGCTAAGTTGACCCTTGCAATTAAAGCTTCGTACTTCGCCTCATTGTTAGTGACCTTAAAGTTGAATTTTAAAGAATATATTACCTCAATTCCATTTGGCTTACAAGGATAACTTCGGCTCCTCCTCCTTGTATATTTAAAGCTTCGTCAATAAAGAGGCTTTAGATCAACTAGGCTTTGTCTAAGACAGATAGATTTTCTAATTCTTGATCAGGATAGTCTTCCATGATTTGATGGATGAAGAGGTGCTCATATATCGATCTTTTGGCCATAAAGTCAACTAGAGCTTGTTCCTTTATTACCTTTTGAGGTTTGTAGCTGATGATGTCATACTTGTTAAGCTCGATTAACCATTTCACTAATCGACCTGACAGGTCAGGTCAATGTAAAATCTGCCTTAAGGGTTGATTTATTAGTAATACCACCTAGTGGGTCTAGAAGTATGGTCGTAGTTTTCTTGCTGCTACTATTAGTGCTAATGCTAGCTTCTCAAGTAGAGAATATCTTGACTCGACATTCAATAGTGCTTTACTGGTGTAGTAGATAGGGCGACGGATTTTTTTAAGTCCTCATTTACCAAGATTGAGCTCACTGACCAGTCGATCACTACGAGGTAAAGGTATAATACATTTCCTGTTTTGGGGCTCATCAGTGTAGTGGCGATGCGAGGTATTGTTTCATTCCTTTTCCATGATTTGAAAGAATGGAAAACACTAGTCAGCTGCCAACCACCTTCTCAGGCTTTACAGTTCTTTAAGAGTGTATGGTCTTGATCTTCTGTGGATTGGCTCTGAAGCCACATTCGCTGACCATATATCCAAGGAACTTCCCAGTTTGGATTCCAAATGCACACTTTTCGAGGTTCAGCTTCATATTATATTTTCTTAGATAAGAGAAAGTTTTTTCTAAGTGTCTTAGATGGTCTTGGGCTTTTAAAGATTTAGTGATCATGTCATCGACGTAAACCTCTATAGTTTTTCGGATTAATGGTCTGGAAACCCAATTGATTAATCTTTAGAAAATAGCTCATGCATTTTTTAGCCCGAAAGGCATTACCTTATTGTAGTATAATGTATGGTCGATGATGAATGCAGTCTTCTCCTGATTTGACTCGTGCATTCTGATCTAGTTATACCTCGAGAATGCGTCTATAAAACTTAATAACTCATGCGCAGCTGTTGAATCCACTAGCTGATTAATCTTAGGTAGTGGAAAACTATCTTTGGGATATACTTTGTTAAAGTTTATGAAATCTACATACATTCTCCACTTCCCGTTGGCTTTCTTAACCATAACCACATTTGACATCCATTTCCGATAGTGCACTTCCTTGATAAACTTAGCTTTCATCAGTTTATTCACTTCGACATGCACTGCTTCTCTTCGCTCAATGTTAAACAGTCGTCTGTTCTGCTTCACCGACTTGTATTGGGGGTTGATCACAAGCCGATGAGAAATTACTAGAGGATAAATCCTTGGCATGTCTTCATATGTTTATGTAAACACATCTGTATGTTGTCTTAGAATATCTTTGAGTATCACGTTCTGCTCTTCAGAGAGATGAGAGCTAATCTTTACTATTTTATAAGGAATTTCTTGGTTCAAGATGACAAACTTAAGTTTTTTTGTTGGCTTTAATGTTGATGACTTGTCATCATGCTCGGCTTCCTTGTTTAATCTTTTCATTACCTATTCATTTTACAAGTTCTCATTACTAGCTTTAAGAACTTCCCCCCAAGGTCATTTTGACAAGCAATACGAGCTCTTTAAAGAGGCTGCAAATTATGATCAGGCTTCTTTTTAACTCCCTTTGATGATTTTAATTCCTTCTTTTGCTTGTAATTTTAGCTTTAGATAATAAATACTTTCCACAGCCTTTGTAGTTCTAAGAAAGGATCTCCCGAGAATCATTGTGTAGGGCATGCTGAGATTAACTACCTAGAATTCAACTATTGTGGCCCTTTGGTATGACTTCTCTCCTATAGTGATGGGTAACTGTACCACCCCCAACGAGTATACACATTATTTGCTGAAGCCATGAAGAGCAGTCTTAGCAGGCCTTAGCCTCAATTCTCGATTCCCAAAGAGTCTAAGGTTTCTTTGAAGAATATGTCAGCCAAGCTCCTTGTATCCACCAAGATTCGACTGACTTGAGCCGTTTCTACTATTAACATTATTACTAAAGCATCATCGTGTGGGTAGTGTACTTTTACCTCATCTTCATCTGTAAACATAATTTGTACTAAGAGATATTTTGCCTCTTCTCGTCTCTGACATTTATAACGTAAATGTCTGAGGCGAAATTTGACAGCGAGTACCTTAAATAGTTCTTTTTTGCTTTTTTTAAGTTCTACTAATATGGTTCCGTATAAGATCACCATGGTCCGCTCCTCTTGCATTTTCTGGTGCTTAATATCAAGCTCTTCTACATTATTGGCTATGAAATCTGACAAGTAATTATTTCGAATCGACACTTCGACTTGATTCTTGAGGTCAAAACATTTGTCTGTCAGGTGTACAACACTTTGGTGGAATTTACAAAACTTGTTCTTAAGGTTTTCACTCGGTTTGATTTTAATAAGGAGAGGTTTCATCAATATGGTTTCCGTCTCTTAATTTCCTGCAAGAATTGTAAGAGTAAGACATTCAGAGGAGTGAAAACTTTTTTCTCCTAGACTTGGGCAACCTTTTTCTTCTCGTCCTTTCTCGGTGAATGATATCCACTTAGGGAAAAATTATCTCTGCAACTTATCATTTTGCTCTACTTCTGAGCTTATCCTCCCTTCCTGTCAAAGGCTTGGGAATTTCTACTATCGTTTCGTCTTCTTCTTGGATCTGTCCTCGGGTTTCGTATTTCATTGCTGGGTGATGATCCTAATGCTTTCTCTTCCTTTAGCTTGAAGGCGACCTGATCTTTAATTTCAATCTCGTCCAACAACTTTCTCCAAATCATTTCATAGGTAGTAATAAATGGTTTCTTTTAACTAAATTCATAAGGCTTTCTCCTTTCTTTTGCTTTATGAGTAATAACGAGCTAGGGGTTTTAAGGCTAATAGTCGCCCCTCTGAACTAGTTAGTAAACACCTCATATAATTGTTCGAAGTTATAGATATTGCCAAAGGTTAGACTAGTGAACCACTTTC
The DNA here is from genome assembly GCA_035584115.1 of Cedrela odorata. Classification (NCBI taxonomy): domain Eukaryota; kingdom Viridiplantae; phylum Streptophyta; class Magnoliopsida; order Sapindales; family Meliaceae; genus Cedrela; species Cedrela odorata. The sequence goes on from JAXCLQ010000007.1 coordinate 12,332,370, forward strand.
TTGTTTATCATTCTAAAGTCAACGAGAATAATTGGGATATCTGGGACTCATCTAACCCTTGAATTAGCATCATCTCCTTGAAAAAATTCATATGTAGAGGTGGGTCAATTTTCTAGTAAATGGATTTATTTGTGGCGTCTTAAACTTGTTACGAAGAACAAGACTTAGGATCTTTTAAGGGAAAGAGAATTTAGAGTGTAATCTTGGTGTTGGCTCATCATCCCTTTTTTCTCCTTATTTTTTTTGGTCCTCTAACTCTTTCACCAACTTTCTAGCACAAGCCTCAAGACTGTCGACTCTGCTGTTGTATTCTTTGGACCTCTTTCCATGAGATGGGCTTCGTTGATAACCTTTTCTCTCTTTTCGCCATTTCCGTTAAGGAATGTTCTCATGTCTTCTAAACCAAAACTGTTATCTGACCTACACTTGCAAATAATTGCTGAATCATCTGAGGAATATTGAGATTCTAATTCAGGCTCATTGATAAAACTTAAGGCAACATTTTCCCCTTGTAACCCCCAAGTGGATGATTAAAACTTTTCCTTTCCCTTTCTAAGCAGTGGTATATCTTCTTCTGGTGATGTTTTGTCAGAGATTAGTTTCATAGTTAATGGAATATGGAGTACTTGGGATGCTACTTTCAACAGCCTCTATCGGTGCATGTGTTCCCAATTTGCAAGAACTAGCTTGAAGCATCCTTTTCATTCTAGCAACTTTCTCAACTAACGCTTAGATTTGCTTCTCTTGTTTTGTATGTTGTCTTTCATTATCGGCTAGTCTCTTAATCAACCATGCAGTTTATGTGATTCCTTGGTTGAAAGGATTTTAATGTGGAGATGAAGCCTCTGAACCATAATTTGAGCCTTCCAATAGTGAAAGGAGCACCCCACTCTTAGCTATAAGAATCCATAAATAAATCAGCCCACAACTGAAAACCAGTTGCCAACAATATAAGTAGCCATACCCCTCTAGACAACAACTGAGCCAAACTTCTAATTCTGATATGTCTTTAGAAGATATTGTTTAATCTCTTGTCACTAATACTTTACAATTTCAATAAGAGGCAAAGGCGAATATTCAAAATTTAGACAATCAGATGAACTAGATGGCAACTGCAATTAGTTGAATAGAGGAGCAAAGTTTAGGGAAATTACCCTCTCAAATGGTAATAAATCCAAGAGAAAATGTAAGTGCAATTGTTTTGAGAAGTGGTAAAGAGGTTGAGATTCTTGTCTATGTTGTTGTAGATAAGAACATTCCCAATGACGATGACGTACTTAAGCGTAAGTTTTTGCCTCTTTCTGATTATAAACAAGCACCTCATTTTCCTCAGGCTTTAGCAAAATCTAGAAAAGATGAGCAAAATAAAGATTTAGATAAGACGTTTTGTAGATGTGAGCTAAATATTCCACTTTTAGATGCTATTAAACAAGTACTTCATTATGCTAAATTCTTGAAAGAATTGTGTACAATTAAGTGGAAATAGAAACTTAAAAGATGTGAGAAGGTGAAAGTAAGGGAGAATGTTTCTGCAATTATTCAAAGAAAACTCTCTACAAAGTGCAAAGATTCAGGTATGTTTATTATCCCTTGTACAATAGGTAACACTAGAAATGATAAGGTCATGATAGATTTAGAAGCTTCTATTAATGCCATGCCATATTCTATGTATGTTTTTTTGAAACATGGACCTTTGAATAAAATTGGTGTTGTGATTCAATTGGCTGATAAATCAAATGCCTATCTTAAGGGTGTAGTTAAGGGTGTTCTTGTGCAAGTTAATGATTTAGTTTTCCCTACTGATTTTTGTATGCTTGATATGGAGAATAGTAATCAAATTGTTCTTATTTTGTTAGAAAGACCATTCTTAAAGACATCCAAGACTAAGATAGATGTTCATAGTGGCACATTTACTATAGAATTGGATGGTGAAATTGTTAAGTTTAATATTTATGATGCCATGAAATATATTGGTATTATTAAATATATTAAGAAAGAGAATGAGGAGTTAGCTTGAGCACTAATTTGCGAGAAGTTTGTTCATTTCTTGGACATGCAAGTTTTTAAACGAAGTTCATTAAGGACTTCTCCAAAATAACATTACCCCTATACAAGTTACTACAAAATGATGTGGGCTTTGAGTTCGATGAGGTGTGCAACAAGCATTTGATAAGGTTAAAGAACTGTTGACTTTTACCCCAATTTTCTAGCCCTCTGACTGGAACGTTCCCTTCGAGAAAATGTGCGATGCAAATGATTATGCAGTAGGCGCTGTTTTAGGTCAAAGAATTGGAAAAGCGTCTCTTGCCATTTATTATGCTTCAAGGACTTTAAATGATGCCTAAAGAAATTATTCTGCTATTGAAAAAGAACTTTTAGCAGTTGTTTTTGCTTTAGAAAAGTTTTGATCATATTTGCATATTACTAAAGTCATTGTTTACTCTAATCATACAACTCTTCATTATTTGATGACAAAGAAATAGGTAAAATCATGATTATTAATATGGATACTTCTTTTAAGTGAATTTGATTTGGAGATCAAAGACAAAAAAGGGACAGAAAATCGTGTCGCAGATCAATTGAGTTATTTAGTTCATGTGGAGGACGAGCTTTTTCTACAGGAAACGTTCCATGATAAGCAATTGTTCTCTGTGAGTGTGACATTACCTTGGTATGCGAATATTATAAAATATTTAGTTACTAATATGTTTCCTCTTAATTTGTCTAAGGCATAAAGAGATAAGATTAAGAGTGATGCCAAATACTATGTGTGGGATGGCTTATACTTATAGAAGCATTTTGCAAATTAAGTGATAATAAGGTGCGTTCCTGAAAATGAAAAATTTTCTATTCTTACTTTTTGCCATTCTTATGCTTGTGGAGGCCACTTTAGGGCTAAAAGGATAGCGAAAAAAGTGCTAGAATGTGATTTCTATTAGTCCTCTTTATTCCGAGATTCATATTCTTCTTGTAAGTCATACGATCAGTATCAAAAGATAGGTAATATTCCCAAGGGAATGAGATGCCACAAACCCCCATACTTTTTTTTCAAATTTTTTTAGTGTTTGGGGCATCGATTTCATGGGACTGTTCCCAATATCTTTCGGTTATGTTTATATTTTGCTTGTTGTTGATTATGTCTCGAATTAGGTGAAAGTTAAAGCTACCAGGATTGATGATTCTAAAGTTGTTACAGATTTTATCAAGTCTAACATATTCTTTAGGTTTGGAATTCGAAGAGCTTTAATAAGTGATCAAGGCACTCACTTTTGTAATCAAACTGTGGAGACTTTGCTGAAAAAGTACCATATGACCCACAAGTTGTCAACTGCCTATCATCTACAAACTAGTGGACAAGCAGAAGTGTCAAATTAAAAGATCAAATCCATCATTGAAAAGATGATCATTCCAAGTAGAAAATATTAGAGTTTGCACTTGGATGATTTCTTGTGGGTGTATAAGACTACATATAAGACGCCCATTGGTATGTCACCTTATTGGTTGGTATTTGGGAAACTATGCCACCTTCTAATTGAGCTAGAACACAAGGCTTATTGGGCTATCAAGAGCTTCAACATGAAGATAGATGAAAGTGGAGAACATAGGAAGTTGCAACTACAAGAGTTAGAGGAAATTCGTAATAATGCTTATAAGAGTGCAATGATTTACAAGGAAAAGACGAAAGCTTTTTATGACAAGATGATCTCTAGGAAAGAGTTTAAAGTTGGTCAAAAAGTCTTAAAGTTGTCAACTGCCTATCATCTACAAACTAGTGGACAAGCAGAAGTGTCAAATTAAGAGATCAAATCCATCATTGAAAAGATGATCATTCCAAGTAGAAAATATTAGAGTTTGCACTTGGATGATTTCTTGTGGGTGTAAGTTGCATTCTCGTTGGATAGGATTTTTTGTTGTTATTAGTGTTTTTTCTCATAGTGTAGTTAAAATTCAAGGTTTAGCAACTTTTAAAGTATTCAAGGTGAATGGCCATAGACTTAAGCCTTTCTATGAAGGTTTCCAAGTACAGGTTGTGGCAAAATTAGACCTTGAGGATCCGATTTATACTAATTGAAAAAGGAACATTGAGTTGAGCCAACGACAATAAATAGAAGTGTTGTTTAGGAGGTAACCCAAAGGAAGTTTGTTTTTTATTTCGTATTGATATTTTGGTTATTTACTGCTTTTTCTTTGAATTTCACCTTACGTTAGAGACAGTATAAGTTTTAAGTGTAGGGGAGGAGAATTAAGTTATGTTTTAATTTTGAAATTTTCAAATAGAAAAAAAAAATAAGAGTTTTGCTTTTGTTTCTGTGGTTTTCAACAATTTTTGATTGTGTATGTCATGAACAAGATTAAATTAAGCTTGAAAAATTTATAATATGATTGAATAAGCAATCCTCTAACTTAGAATTAATTAGTCAAGTTATTTTCCTTGAGAATGGTAGTGACTAAATGTAGTAGACAAAAACTTATGAGATTTTAAGACTTTAGACTAACTCATCTATATTAGTCTCACTGTTTTCTTTCATGTGAGATATTCTTCCATTGATTTATTTCTTTAGAACTTACGTTGATTCTCTTTGAGGTCATATTGACACATGCATGCATGAACATGATTAATGGCCTTTTTGTTATAAGCTACATAAGCCAATAACCTGCCTTGTAATTAATTTTTCCCTTTGTTGAACCTCTTTGAGAGATAATGACTTTACCCAAGTCGTAGAGCTAATGGAGCATTGTTCATCATTATGATATATATGGGTGTGCAAGAAATAAGTGTGGTGGTATTTGGATTCGTGGTATAGCTAAGATTGGTAAAATGGAACAGGTTTTTATTCTCAGTTCAGGAGTCTCATTGTTGATTTAAAATTGAAAAAAAAAAGAGAGAAAAGAAGAGAAGAAGTGATAAAAGAAATTGTTTTTAATGTCACAGATTGTCTATATTCTTAATTCTCCCTAAAATTCCAAAAAAGGGGTATGTTTATATGTGATAGAAACAAAGGTAGAAGCTGTTGCAAAGGATTATTCCCTGCTGTAAACAAAAAGTGTTCTTTTGAATGATCTCTTTTTCAATGCAAGAGTTTTACATAGTTTAAATGCTTTAAAGGAAAATTGAAAAAGTTGCTGAATAAAGTGATTGGTTTTACATGTCTTACATATTCAAGCTTGAGTTGACTCATTTTTGCTTCACTAGTTTTGATGGTTTTTGAGCTACATTCCTAAATATTTTCCATCTTGATCCTAAACTCTGTTATAACCCTTGAAAAGTCCTTATGATTCATGTTATGCATGTGATCCCAGTGATGTAGAATGAGAAGATATGCAAGCCCATGGTAGATCATTTCCATTGGAATGAATTTAAGCAAAACAAATATCATTCAAACACATGATAGTCGAGTGTTTATTTCCGTGAGGGTTTACGTATTTATTTTTCTCCATCTTCAAATGGAAATGTTTACTAAGTAATTATAAGTTGTTTAAGAATGGTTATTCATGATATGTTATGAATTTTGAAGAGCTTGGTTATTCTTTGTTGATGGCGTTGCAAACTTAATATTTTTGGAAAGGAGAATTTAGTTTTGCCCAAGGACGAGCAAAAGTTAAGTGTGGGGAAATTTGATGAGAATACAAAACGTCATATTTTTTTCCCTTAATATTTAGCCTTTATACTTAATTGGTGTCTAAATGTACTCATTATTCTTATATTTTGATTTAAGACACAAATGGAGGCGTTAAGTGCAAAACAAAGTTAATTGTGTGATTTTGGGCTCTGATTGAGATGATTTAAGATCTTATGGAACACCAAGAAAGAGATCTACAACTTTTATGTTTTGAGTTTTGAGACATACTATAAGAGTTATACCCTACAAACCAATCACAAGTTGTTGTGATAGGTATTATCCCTTGTAAATCATATCTTTTAGTAATGAAATGAATATTTTATGGCAGTTTCTTTCATCATTAATTTATATATAAATATATATATATATAATGATGAAATCCGTAGAATATTTACGATATATATCTAATTATGATGAGATCATACTTACGAGATAGATATATTAGATGCATCATTCTTAAACATTCACAGTCATAAGATTGTAAATTGAGGACTTTAAAGTACTTGATAGATTGGTACATACTATGTCTATTTGTTGAAAATGTGGTTGTTCTCATAGACCACTTTTGTTGTGACACTAAGGCAAATTTGTAGATGATCATTAGAAAAAGAGTTCACTAAATTGATTCATAGTAGAAATGTCCAAATAGTAATTATACTTTACTGTCAATTGGACATTCTTCGTATCGGTAGTGCAAATGATCCTTAAACTTGAGAATAACATAGTTATCTTGGGAGTGAAATGTTGTACTTTAATACTAACTTATGATGGACCATAATGTTTATTATGAGTAGTTATTAGGTATTGTATGACACTCATAGAGATAGGTGAATATTCAATAAAGGATCTGTCACCTATAATACATTTTGGGAGTATACTCTATGTGAATAATAGAAATATGACTCAAGAAATTGTTGGCCAAGGTGTAGTGTGTGATTGAGAAAGAGTTCTCAATGTTAATACACTGAATGAGTTATAATCTCAAGGTTCATTATACATAGTATTGGATATAGAGGTTTTGACAGTTAACTATGACCTTGGTCCAATCAGAGTAAGTATGACGGAATGATTGAATTGCATAGTAACTGATTGTGGAAAGATTCATGTTGAAACTTGCTAATTCATTATAATCTGGGTGGCATGATATATTACTAAATGTCAATCTTGGTCTATAGACATATTTAATTAATTATGAGATAATTTATTAAATATTAAGTGAATTAAAAAGCTTAGTTCATTTTATAAATTATGAAATGATTTACCGAATATCAAATAAATTAAAGAGTTTAATTTAGAATTTGATGTACGTCTACCGCTGACTTTATAGTGAACCTATTAAGTTACACCTAAATTGACAAATAATTTACTTGAGTAGTATTCTAAGTATTAGAACACTTAATTATAAAATTTTCTGTACAAGGGCATTATAGTAAATTTATAAAATAATTTGTGATAAATTCTATAAAAAGGTATTATATTAATACTATAATAATTAATTAATAAATTATTTATTTATTATTTATTAATAATTAAATACAATAGCATTATAGTAAATTTTATAAAATAATTTTATGATAAATTTTATAAAAAGGTATTTTGGTAATACCATAATAATTAATTAAATAAAGTATTTATTTATTAATTATTATAATTTAATGTATGGATAAATATGAGAATTATGGCCAATTACATGTTAGCACATGTAAGATTATTGGCCATGTAATGGAAAATATAAATAAATGGCTTAAATTAATTCTATGTGATGGAAATGGTAAATATATATTTTATTATTTTAAAAAGTCAAAATTGAATGCATTTTCATGATTTTGGCCAAGAGAAGCAAAAAATAGATTTGGAATTCTAGTCTTGGCCAAGAAAGAGAGAAAGAAATGGTGAAAACCAAAATTGCAAAGGGGTTTGCAAATTTCTACTTCAATTCTCACTTCCAAGTTCAAGTAAGTTCAAATCAAAGGTGAACAAATATAGAGGGAATTTTCCTTAACACTGCTTAAGCTTCAAAACTTGAATTTATGTGACAAATTTAAAGAACAAGTAAGTTATTCTTACTTAAAAATTTTGAAATCTATAACTATAACAATTCAAACTTAATTTCATTAACTTTCGCTACACTAGGAAATAGACTGACACATATAGACTGGATTAAGGTAGAAATCGGGCTTGAAGTTGCTGTACCTGAACTGTTGATGTTTTGGATAGTACCTTAGCATGCAATTTTAAAATGCGGATTTGATACAGTTTATTTTCATAAGTTTCCAGATCTTGTGCATGAAAATTTCAGCTAAAATCACCACTTTCCTAGTTATATTAGGATTTTATTTTATTTTTAATATTTTTCTTAAATAGTCAAATTTGGAGATTGTTATTTTAAGATAATGTTTAGAATATTTTTAGGGGATCTTGTAGGCTTGGAAGGGAAATAAATAAGGTGTAAAGGGGGAAAAAAAAAGGGAAACTTGATACATGTCTCTCTCTTCCCTCTTTTATAACTTCTCCTTCGAGTTTTCATCATGGTCTTGCGTGGCTAAATTTTTATAATTGGCCAAAGGAAACGGAAGCTTTAGAATCAATAAAACTGTGAAATCTAATTTATTTTTTATTATTCAATTTATGCTTTGAGTATTGGATGTTTTTCTGTGATTATTTTCATGATTGTCCCATTTAATTATTAGGAGGCCAACTAGTTTATTAATCGTTGCAATCTACTGCTAGGTTAGAAATCAATTCCATAATTATTTGATCCCTCTAATTTGTGAAGCAACTAAGATTTAATGATTTACTGCATAAAAAATTATTAGATCTTAGGAAGAATGCTCGACTAAATTAAATGCAATCGTTTGTGCTTGTATTGTTTAACTTCATCGATCTCTTTAATTCTTAAGGCTGTTATTAGATTAAATCTTTAACGCTTGTCTTGGGTTGTTTAATAGTTAAGGATAATAAGATCGCTTGTTTTCTAATTAATTGCAATTAAGGAGAGATAGGAAAATAGTTCTAACGGTGAATATTCAAAGTGTGAATTGATATATAGTTACATCAATAATTAATTGAAAATTTTCGATTTGACTTAGACCAAGGTTTGTTCTTTTGATTAATTTTAATACTTCAATTTGAATTGTTCCTTAATTGTTTTTCTTAAAATTATTTTCGTCATACTCAAAACCTCCATCCTTTTTCACGTAGCATAAAACTATGCTTGATACTCTCCATGAGAACGATTCTTACTCATACTACTATATGTATTTTTAGGAGTATAGGTTTTATTTTGGTTGCCTACGACAGTAAGCCAATAGAGCTGTAGGAATATAAGGTATGTATTGAGGTTTACCATCTTTAGGTTCAAAAGGTAATGGTTTCTTTACTGGAGTTGGATGATTTTCTTTTCTATGCTCAAGAACTTTTATACAATTGTCAATTGTTTTCTCATACCTAAGAATGATTATGGACTTGGCTTCCTCATTGCGTACATTATAAATGGATGATGATCCTATTTCAAATTGACCTTTAGGATTAGTAATGGGTTGACTAAGTAGTTTTACTTTCTCTCTATTAGCTATAGCAGTTGCTAATTGACCCAATTGGTTATCCAGTTTTAGGATAGCTTGAGTGTTTAACTGTAAGACTTGTTGGTTGGTTTGACCCATTCTTTTTATTCAAGGCAAAGAATGTTGAAATTGAAAATTTTGGGAAAAAAAAACTTTGAAAGAATTAATGCGCACACAAACACACAGAAAGAACCATTGTGGGATTAGTTTAATGTTTGAATTAAAGTTTATAACCATATTACAGTATTTGAAACTTTCTTTTAGCTATGTACCTTATGAAATTTTTGAGGTAAGTTTTGTGAAATCTAACCAATTCATGTTTGTTTTTAGAGTTTTTATTATTATTAAAAAAAAAATTGATGTTTGTGGGTATCATCATTGAAAACCCTCACAAGATTATAATTTGCCCACTAAAGTCACCTAGGGGTTTAAAGACTTTTTGCATACACTAAATGCAATTGTAATTACCTACGAAAATGGTTCAATTGAATTTTATTTTCATTTTTTTAATGTAGTTTTGCTCGAGAACTAGCAAAATTTAGGTTTGGGGGTAGTTGATGAGAATAAGTTATTTACATATTGATCCTCTAAATCTATATTTGTTAATTACTTTTACTTATATTTTTATTTAATTATATTTATTTTGTTGATATAAGGAAATAATTTGAATTTTAAAGAATCACAAAAAATATCCCCAAAATCATGCCCAAAAAGGAGAAAAAAAAACAACTTTTTTCTTTCTCGAAACTAAACATGTCTCGTATTTTGAAGAAAACATTTTACTCACAAATCGAGTTTGAATGATTCAAAAATATTTGGAAAGAAAATTTAAAGGGACACAATTTTATATTTTCATGGAAGATAGAAAATTTGGATATTTTGGAGATCAAAATCAGGCTAAAAGTTGAAACTATATAAGAAAAAGAGTTTTTGAGGCGTAACGGAAAAAGAAGAGAAGAAGCAAGACATTTTATAGATCATGAAACTTTTTATGGCTTGATCCATGTATTTCATTGCTCTTAATTACAGTATATGTAGCTAAACTCTCTTGTAATAAAATTAAGAATAACACATTGTTCAATAAAATAATTATTTTTGCATTCAGTTAATTCCTACGGATGTTATTTATTGGTTATGGTTCTTGTTTAAAATAATTTGTTAATTAATTATCTTTTCATTATTAATATTGTGTATTCTTTATATTTAAAAAATTATTTAATTAATCTATGCTTAGATAAATAATGTTTAATGTGATTATCTTTGATTCCATGTTTTTCATTAAAATTAGATATATAGAATGTTTAGAAATTGCATCTTTAATTTAAAAAGAACCTACATATGATTTAATTGATTTGAACTAAATTGATATATCCACGAGTTAGACATAGATTGATTTCGCGTTGTCACTCTAAAATTAGAAATTAATTGGATATTAGATAATTATTAAGTTGAACAGTGGTAAATTCTGAAACTTTAGTACCATTTGTCTCATATATTTATTATTTTCTTCATATAATTCTTATTTTCATTTTGTTTCTATCTTGATTTAATTCTTTTTTCTTAAAACTAATTTGTAAACTAGGCTATGATTTTATTTAATTTAGATTTTAATTAAAATTTTTAACAATTTTAGTAGTTCCTATGGGATCGATCTTGTTACCATTTGTTTATACTCAAACAAATTTGTGCGCTTGCGAGTAATTAAAATTTTAAATCACATCATCTACCAATACGGTAGTGCTAATATTTATTTTAAATAATAAAAAAGGAAAACAATTTATAATTGAAATACTGGTTCTTAACAATTAATTAATTGATTGATAAATTATATATATATATATATATATGTATATGTTTAACATTTCTAAAAATTTTATAAATTCCTTTTTGAATACACATACTTAAAAGATTTTTATAATAATTAATCATATAATAAACAAAGAATTAAGACAATAATATTAAAATAAAAAAAATAAAAAAATAATAATAATAACGATACATCATGACATAGACTTAAATTTCAACTTTATTATTTTATTTTCCAAATTGCCACGTCAAAGTCTACTAATAAGATAGCACCAATATTTATGTTAAATAGCAAAAAAGCAAAATAATTTATACGCAAAAAATGGTTCTTAACAATTAATTATATATATATATATATATATATTATGTATTTATTTGATATAATTTTTGATGTATAAGAGATTAAAAAAATGTGAGATGATATTTCAACATTTTTAAAACTTTTTATTGATGCAGCAAAAATCATTTCTATGGACTTTGTGCATTAGCAATGATCTTCTTCTCTTTGCTTAGTTCTTAGTTAACCTGCGATCACAATCGGAAGCTATGAGGAGTGAAAAGTCAGTAGACCGGCGAAAACCTTCCAATGCTTAAGTTAAAATTTTGCTTTTTGAAAGATAAAATTAGAGATAATAAGAACTTTTAATACCAGAGTTTCATTATTCGTACCTGATAACCATTAGCCTCCTTTTATAGGCATGAGTCTCTCAAACTTAGTAGAATTCTATAAAATTAGGAAATAATAATCCTAACTGTATTTAGACTCCAAGAATCACTAGAATTCTATTTTGTAAGCATCGACTTTTTGGAATTTGTGAGATCTTAAGCCTTTCTTACAGAATATGTCTATTAAGCTAAGAATTCTTATTATGGAATAATCTAGAGAGAATTTAAGAAAGAAATGAATCCTTAACAAAAACGTAACTGTAACGAGGTCTTGGGAGTTTTTGTTTGAGACTCCTTTATCTATCTGAGATGAGCTCAGGTGTTGCATGTCTGAAACCTTTATAAGTTATGGCTAAGACTTTTATAAACTGTGACTGAGACTTTTATAAGCTAGTCTCAGAATAGGGTTCTGACCCGAGATCTTTGACATGACCTTAAGAGGTCTTAGCTCTTTGAGAAAGCAGAGGCTTCCTTTACTGCTCAGATAGCTCTTCCCAGGAGAGCAAAATCTCAAAATGCTATTGGTCTTTCCATGCTAGGTTATTCTGAGCTTGTAGCCCTTCAGGCCTGAAGTGTACTCTAGGTTATATACCAAACATCAAGTCCCTTAGTTTTAGTAAAAAATAACCATTTTTTGACAAAAACTAAAGGTACCCATCCTAAAAGGTGTACCTGCTTGTCACACTTAAATACTCAAATTGAAGTCCATCCGTTTCTAACACGTGGCGAATGGTGACTGGATCTAGAGATTGCAACGCTTCAGGTCTCTAAAGATCTTACTATCTCTAGTGATAACCGCCCACCTTTTCATAAATGAGAGATATTCTCCCAACTTTTATTCTGATGTGGCATCATCTTATCCCTTAATCTATAACGTGCATTAATGGTTAGGGTTCCTTCACTCCTTTAAATACCTTTCTCTTCACTTTTTCTCTTCTTTTCGTTTTCACCTTTGTACCGTTATTTCTTCATGCTTCCAACAACAACAGTAGTAAAAATTTCAATTTTTTAAGAACTTCTCAATGTTCTTCCCTCTAGTAATCATAAATAGTAAGTTTCTATGTTCTCTATTTATTGTGGTTGATTTTGTAGCATAATTAGCTGACTGAGGCAATTAATAAGTAATCAACTGGGTTTAGAAATTGTAGGCATAACCCCATAGGTTTTTGGTGGTCTTAGAACAACCTTTAACTGTATCTTTCTTCTGTGAAAAACAGAGATGGCTTCTAAGGAAAACAACTTTAGCAAGGGACAAGCTATCGTCCTTGCTCTATCTTCTATTATAGTGAGGCGAGACTAATTACAATCTGAGGTAGATAGATTCCCTTTTATTATAACAGAATTAGACTCAGAGGTTTTTCTCTTTTATTATAACAGAATTAGACTCAGAGGTTTACACTAAGTTGTATAGAATTCCTAAAGAAGTCTATCTTAGGGTTCAGGGGCGAATAAGCTCTTCAATTATCCTCCTGAGGGTGAGATAGCCTTCAATGAGGAATTCTTCCATATAGGTGTTAAGCTTCCTCTCCAACATTATTTTACTCAAATTCTGGCTTCTTTTAAGATTCCTCCTTACCAACTGAACCTAAATAGTTTGAGGATTCTATTAGGTCTATTTGTATTATGGCATCAGATCTCAAACTTTGCCCCTCCTTTGAAGAGATTAAATATATGTATAAAGTAAAAAAAAATCCAATAAGAAGTCTGAAATAGTTCTATCTTCAAAACTGACCTAGTGAGACGAACCCCATCACTAATAACCCCACCTCTAACAAGAACTGGAAGAAGAAGTGGTTCTTTATTAGAGGTGACTGGAATTCCACTCCTAGTACCCATGTGCAGAGACCTTTTGGAGAGGCAATCACTTGGAGTGGCAATCACTTGGAGTGGCTTGCTTGAGTTAGAGCTCTGTAGCAAAAAGAGGGTAAGGCTAGCAAGGTCTTTAATGTCCGACTAGAGCATTTTGCTCTTAGAGGATGAGATAATCTCATCAAGTCACGTTGATTTTTGCATATCTAGGGATCAATTGGTCTCGAAAAGGGCCATCCAGAAAGGTAATTGTTTTGGAATCACCTATTTTTGTGTTCGGGTTGTAGTATATAACCTTGGCTTTATTCGTTCTTGTAGGTGAGATGGCCTCCAGAGATCCTGCTCCAAACCCCTTTAAGGTTCTACAAATACTGGCAAAAGAGAAGAGAGCTGGGAAAGTTCCCCAGCCTCCGAAAGATGCCGAAAAAGGTCTAGCTAAGGCCTCGGGAGCTTTGAAGGCAACTAGTGCCTCCAAATCGGCTTGCCTCCAAGCTCTCAACAAAAGGCTAGTAATCCGAGGTCCAGCACCTCCCCCTTCAGCCCCCTCAGCGAATAAGGGAAAAAGGAAACGTATGGTTGTTGCTGCAGCTTCTGAGAAGAGGTCTAAGAAGAAGAAGCAAATGTTTGATCAAACCGATAAGGAGTTGACCGATCCGCGAGAGCTTCTTCCTAAGGATATTCTTGTGGGGAAGAGGAAGTTTTTTGAACACTTCCTTTCCTACATCAATTTGCAGGTCTAGAACATCAGCAAAAATTTTTTTGAAGATATTGTTAGGCTCTTGAGAGAGTCATTATTGAATTTGCAACTGAAGTGGCTGGGCCAAGTAAGTCTACTTCATCTCAATTTTGTATAATGAAATAAGCTTATTGTAATTTGTCTCTTGACAATTTTGTATATTGATGGCTTTCAGCTTTTCTACTCAACCATGTTGCAATATGGTTCCCTTATGGATGATTTCTCCAAGGTGTCCAAGGCTGAGAAGAGGGCCGAACAGGCGGAAAAGAACTTGGCACTAGAGAGGACCAAATTCGAATCCGATCTTGGCACCTTGGCTTGGGAGTGAGAGGAGCTCTAGGTCAGGTTGTCTATTGCTAAATCATCTCAGTTAAAGGCCAGTAAGAGGGTCGAGGCTTTGGAGTCTGAGCAAATCAGTTTGAGCGAGGAGGAACAGAAGCACCTCCAAGATTTTAATAAAACATGTGAGGAGCTTCGAAGAAGCTTGGATGTAGAGAAGAAGAGGTATTCACTTCTGGCCAAGAAGGTCGAAGAGGACAAAGCGGATATGGGTGCTCGGCTTGGCGAGTAGGTCAATAATAACATTGACCTAACTTGTGAGACGCTCTAAGGTCGATACTCGAATTTGGACTTGGGTTGGTTATACGAGGCCTTGGGACGTCAAGCTCTGCCCCGAGGTGAGGAATATTCTAATAGAGTGCTTCATGAGGGGAAGGAGCATCCAAACTTTAAGACAATGTACGTGACTTCAACAAAGTCCGTCACTGGTCCCTCCGCTAAGCTGCCACTTGCCATTATAGTTGATCCTGTGAAGGTGTTTTTTGCCAAGGAGATAGAGGCTCCTCTTCTTCCTACAGTTGTGGTTGATCTCGAAGCCCCTCCGATGGATCCTCAAGTCGACCCTCTAGCCGACCAGCTCACTTGAAAAAGTAGTTTAGTTTTTTTTTTTTTTTTTTTTGTAATAAACTTTTACATATTAATAAAATATTCATTAGAAATTTCTTGGCTTGCTTTATTCTTTCTCTACTTTGCTTTCTTTTACTTTCAATAATTCGTCTCATTCATAGTCTTCAATTGTTCTCTGACCTTAGGCTATTCATTAATCTTGACTTACTCTCTCGAATTTAATACAATGATTTCTTAACTGCAAATAATCTAAAGCTAACCATCTTCTATGTATTTTGAACTTGTTCTCTGACTCGCTTTATGATTCATTTGAGCTATAGGTGCGAGTTTAATTGTTTAGGAACCCTAAAATATCTTGGAATAGGGATGTAGAATAGACGTCTGAGAATCAAGTTACCCATTTGTGAGCTTTAAGAAGAGATGATATTGAGACATTTTAAGATAGTCGTCTGAAAATCTCTTTCACTCTTATACGTCCTGAGGATATACTTGTAGCTTATTCAAGCTAAGAACACGATTACCTTGGGGTAGATGGAAAGCTAATGTCTGGGAATCATGTTGCCCATATTTTGGGTTTTGGGAATAGAATATCCAGACATTTGAAAGTAGTCACCAGAGAACCTCTTTCGCTCTTGTACGTCTTGAGATCAGACTCAGGGCTTATTCAAACTGAAGATATTATTAACTCGGGTAGATGATAAGCTGAAGCTTGGGAGCTGTGTTGTCGATATTTAGGTTTCGAAAGGAGATTACCCTGAGACGTTTAAAAGTAATCACCCGAGAACCTCTTTCACTCTTGTACGTTCTGAGACCACACCCAAGGCTTATTCAAGCTGAGGATGCTATTACCTCGGGGTAGATGGAAAGTCACCCATGTTTGGGCTTTGGATGGAAATTATCCCGAGACATTTTTTTCAAAACCTTGGCTTAGATCTATTTGTATACCAACTCTAGAAGTAAATAATAAAAAATAAATTTATTAACTTCTATTGAAAAGTTTGTTACAAAATGTTTTATATATCTAAGGGTAATACAACTTCAAATGTTTGACATTTCATAGCTTCCGAACCCTATTTCTTGATGGGGATTCCAGGTTATAGACTCCGAGTCTAAGAACTTAAATGACTTTATAAGGTTCTTCCCAGTTTGCTCCCAAAATGCCATCTCCTGGTACCTTGGTGTTCAAGGTCACTTGTCTTAGGACCCAATCTCCTATTAAAAAGAGCGATGCCAAACATGTTTGTTGTAATACCTTGCTATCCATTATTTATAAGATACAGCCTTTATCATCACCCAATCTCTTTTTTCATCCAGCAGATCTAACTCTAAGCATAAGTTCTTGTCATTGGATGCCTCGTCATAGTTGTTGACCTAGAAAGTTAATACGTTAACCTCGATTGGGATCATCGCCTCACACCCGAAAGGTAGACTGTAGAGATATTCGCCTATGGCTACTTTTAGAGTGATTCAATATGCCTAGAGGACCTCAAGAGGTTTGTCAACCCATACACCATTGTACTCCTTGAGCTTCTTTTTGATAGCCTTTTAATAATCTTATTAGCGGCTTCCACTTGTCTATTAGCTTTTGGTTACGCTAGTGTCATGAACCTGAGGTCAATTGAAAAATCTTAGCAAAATTCTCTAAAGTTTGCATTATCAAATTACTTTCTATTGTCAGTAATCAACACTTGAGGTATTCCAAATCTGTAGATAATGTTATGTTTAACAAACATTGTGACCCTTTTCTAGGTGATGGCGGCTAAGGGTTCGGCTTCTACCCCCTTTGTAAAGTAGTATTTCATGTTAGCCCGAGTTGGGGGCAATGGTTTAATGAGGTTGAGCTCCCATTAAGAGAATATCCAAGTGCTTGATAGAGGGGTTAGCTTCTCTAGTGGCTGTCTCGAGATGCAATTGTACACCTGGCATTCGTAACAAGTTTTAGCTATCTGTACCGCATCCTGTGAGAGTGTCAGCCAGTAATACCCTTGCCTTAAGATCTTGTAGGTTATAGTCCGAGCTCCTCTATGTCCGCCACATACTCCGCAATGGATTTCTTCTAAAATTCGAGTTGCTTAATCAGGCCTCAAACATCTAAGGTAGGGAGTGTTGTACCCTCGTTTGTGTAGTTCTCCATCAATGATAGTGTACCTAGCCGACCTATTTTTAGTCTTTCAGGCTTGTTTTTTGTCTTTCGAAAGTTTTCCATTTTAGATTTAAGATCTTATCTCATCGATCCAGTAGTGGTTGAAGTCTAATTCAAATGTATGGGGCAAATGACTATTAGCTTCTGTGCTCTTTTGTTCCAAAACTTCGATTGAGACCAAGGCAGGGACATTGTCTTTGAAGATAGAGGCTAATTTTGCTAGGATATATGCTTTTGAGTTTTCTGCCCTCGGGATCTATTTAATCATAATAGTTTTCATCGTGCTCAAAAGTTGCTTTGCCTTCTCCAGGTAAGCTTGCATATTGCTTTCTCGTGCTTGGAACTATCCATCCAATTAGCTACCTACTTGTTGGGAGTCGCAATAAATGCCAAGGTCTGTGATCCCTAGTGTTAGAACTAATTTATCTCCTACAATCAATGCTTTATACTTCACCTCGTTGCCAGTGACCTTAAAATCAAACTTTAAAGAATACATTACCTCAGTTTCATCTGGACTTACAAGGACCACACCAACTCTCCTATTCCCCCTCCCCCCCCCCCCCCCCCCCCCCCCCCGCCCCCCCCCCCCCCC
>JAXCLQ010000007.1:12350311-12379250 GCA_035584115.1 Cedrela odorata
AATATTCCTATTTAAATAATATCTCATATTAATTAAATATTTTATATTTTTCAAATATTACAAATAATACTTCTAATATAGTATATCATGGCATGAAAAATTAATCAAATTAAATGTTACACACATGCTAAAAATACCATTTAACATGCAAATTTCATATTTGTGCATTTTTAAACAATTCATCCCATGAATCATTTTAAGCATCCAATTAATTCATCTCATGAATTAAATTACCATGAACAATTATCATCCAATACACATATAACACTTGTACATATTTATCATGCAAATAATATTTTAATCATATCAAAATATTTCATTTGGCATGTCATAGCAATTAACATTCTTAATGTTGTTAAGCATGTATCTTTCACTCCATTAAATAAAATGCAAACAAGCATTTTGGAACACATCCTAAACATCTTATAAACATGTTCATGCACTGATTTGAGCAATAACCAACTAAGATTAAATCATATTTTTAAATTTATACAAAACAGTCCAGAAAAATAGTTTTAAGCATAAATCGAATTTGCACTTTTTATGTAACACCCAAAGTTTTAACATTTTGTAAATGTAGCATTCACAGTATTTAAGAAATTTAATTGAATAATTTGATATTATTTGGTTAAACTAAAATTTTATGTAATTTAAAATTTTTAGGTGAATTTAAAAATTTATTTAGGAACAAAATTAATTTTATAAAGTTAGATTATAAGTGGATTTAGACGAAGAAAATAGTACTTGGATTAATTTTGGACTTAATTGTAAAGATTCTGAAATATTAAAAGTTATTTTAGAATTTTTTTTAAAGGGACTAAAATGAAAGTTTTTTAAGTTTTAGATTATTTGCATATTTTAAAAAGAATAGGGATCTCTATGAAATTTTGCTTATCAAAACATATAAAATTTGGCATTTTTTTCTTTCTTTCCTGGATTCATTGGGCTTTTCTTTCTTAAAAAAAAAATAGAAGCTTGGCCTCTCCCCCTCTCTCTCAAATTGTTGCCAAACGGCTTTAAATTCAGCCATTTTTTTTTCAAATTTTTGTTACTAGTAAGCTTTATAATGCGTTAGAAGTTTAAATTTTGATTTTAAACATAAATTGAAATTGAAAATTACTATTCATCTGAGAAAATTTTACTTAATTTTATATATTAAAAAAATGTTATATTATATTGAATTGGAGTAGAAAAGGTAGTAATGAGTTGATTTAGTACTAATTTAAGCGTTGATCGGAAGAAATTATTGTGTTTTTCTCTCAAATAAACAGTGTTCTGAATGTGTTATAGTATTTTTTAATGTGCTACAGTAACTTCGATCTGTACAGTAACTGTTTGTACAGTATATTTAATCTGCACAGTAACTATAACATAAACAATATTGTAGCTCAATATCCGATATGAATTGTAATTTCATACAGTATCATGGTATAAACAGTATTTTATACAATAATCCCACACGTAAATAGTATTTTATTACAGTTTTTTAAATCAAAACTGTATTTGTTTGTTTAGGTGAAAATGTGTAAATTTAGGGTAGTCGAAAATAAAAATTAGAATAAATTAGCCACAAAAATTCATTGTTAAAAATCGGGTAAATAACCTTAGTTAGTTAGATTTAGTGATATGGATAAAACTAAGAAATTTTAGACACTAATTCTACGAATATCGCATTTAAAATATTTTTATTGATTAATTGAATAGTTGAAGACATGATTTATATATTTGTGGTATTAGGCTATGAGAATATAGAAAAAGAATCAAGTTAATCAGGAGGATCGTTAGTGAGAGTGATTACCCTCCCATTATAGTAAGTAAATCGTGCATGTATTTTTGATACTTTTGAAATAATATGATATCTAAGCATGTGTTTGAAAATAATATGAAAATTAAAGATTTTGAATGTTTTTTATGCTAATATTAAATTCATGAAATAATTGTTGAAAATAATGTCGATGTGTGAATATTTATGAATAAAAATAATTTTATGACTCTAATTGTTAGTTGATGTTTATTCTGATTTGGTCGAGTCTTATGTCAAAAACTGGATTTTCGAGCTATTCAGAATTCTGTTTAATGTGCTATGTACGTTTCTGTTATATTCAAGATGGAAAGAATGTCTGCTTTAAGCGGAATACGTGATCACATTTTGAATCCCGGTCACCATAGGTACAGGTGACAGTAACTGATTGAGCCATTCTAAAAATGTTTGTACTATGAATTCTTTTCTATGTAATTGAAAAGTTAAAATTCATTGATCCGTTTAAGCAAATATGGTTGCTTTGAAAGAGAAATAAATATGTTCTGTATCACATCGACGTATGAAAAACTTGCATAGTTTACTTACTAAGATTATATCTCACCCTTTATTATAAAAATTTTATTTTTCAGAAAATAGTACGTAAAAGTGACAAAAGATACGTGCAAGGTTAGTTAAGTATAGATGAAAATCTTGGTTATATGTGTAATAAGCAGAGTAATTATGAATTTGAGAACTGATTATATAGATAACTCTTTATTTGTGTAAGGAATTTAGAAATTGTAGACATTTAAGAATTATGTAATAGTAATACTTTTTATATGAAATGATATAGCATTATGTAATAATGATTGATTGAATAGGTATGAGAATGAGATATTACATCCTAGGGCAAAATATCAACATGCAATGCAATCCAATTGCACCCAATATAATAAACATTATATATGGAATACAATACATGTTTAAATACATCTAATCACATTAGAAACAATTGAAAAATAATTTTCCAATTATTTAAACAAAAATAGTCCACTTGCATGCTATATTATGTATTTTACAAGCAACCTTTTGCATGCAACACTTCCAATCCATCAAGCACTTCAACCATTGAAATTACATGCATCTTATAACATTTACAAATTATCTAAACACATGCAATCAGACCTGGAAAACTGATTTTCTAGAATTTTTACGTGCATGGCAGAATTTTTCATGCATAATGCTTAAACAAAAACACTACATCCAATGCAACCATCATGCTTAAATCAACATGCAAATGATCTATTCATTTCATATATGTGTCATAACACTTATAAACATCATATGCATGTTCTAAGAACAAGAAAAACAATTTTTCTTAACCATATTATCCACTTGGCCAAATCAACATGCAAACATAAGCATTCAAAAACAATTTTTGCACCACTTAATGATTAAGCATGATATCTGAATTTACACATGAACAAAGAACTTGAAAAAACTGATTTTTTTATAAAATATTTCACATGTAACATCATTCATGCATCCAATGCAAAAATAAATAATGGATAATCAATTTATTACATTTAAATATGACATGCAATGAGCTATTTGGCTCTAATACCATATGATGAATAACAAGAATGCATGAATAGGATGATAAATTAGACATGCAAGTTAAAAACATTTCAAAACTTCAATGGATACTTGATGAAGATGAAGGAGTAGTAGACTTGAAGAACACAAGTCCTCTACAAATTTCCACCCTTGATGCACAATGAAAGGAAGGGGTTTTGAGAAGAAAAATGATAAAGTTTTTCTTTCAATTTTTTTAAGTGTTTTCACTTAATCAAAAATGTGAAAGATTTTGGTTTTTATTGTTAGGGCTGATTTATAAATATTTTATTTGCATAGGAGTCCTTGCAAAATTTAATTTTGGTAAAAATTATCCTATACTTTGCAAATTTGCAAATTCTTCCTCAATTAGTTAAAAGAAGGAAATTGGCTGATATTATGACGATATTAGGTAGTATAGATATCATTATGGGGGAAGTTAATCGTTACTTAATCCTTAGATAATCACTTATTATTATAAATGCATACAAACTACACTAGTTTTCATTTTTAACCCTTAGGTATTTATTATAAGTCCTTTAAGTTTTAAAAGATTAATATTTAGTCCCTAATAAATATTATTAAGTACCCTTTCAATTAAATATAATTAATCTAATTAATTATTATAAGGCTATTTTAACTCTTAAAATACCTTATTTAATTTGATGTCACATTTACATAAAATAATAAAAATTATTATTATTTTAGGATGGTGCTAGCCTCCTTTTAAATAATTCGTATCCTCTCACATTAAGTATTAGTGTGATCTTGTGAGACCCCTGTAAATTAATTATGTCCCGATTTTGGATTTCATCCAAAATTAATTCCGAAAACACTGACTATATCCCGATATCTAGCAACATGCCATAACCCCTAAAACACGGCGAGTTTAATAACTTCATTAAATCTCATTTTAATATAAACTATTATATTTGCCATGTAGGTAATATCCTTCCATTGTTTATATCCTTATTAAATATAGATTCACATATGTCAAAATCTTAAACTCGATTTCTCTGTGAACCGTCAATCACTATGTCCAGAACTTGTCATCACAAACTCTTTGTATGACTAATAATCACTCTGGCCAGAAATTTATTTTTCTGACATATATGGACGCTCACCTTAGAAACTCAAATAAGGATTGAGTTAGCAGAAACTCCAATCCTAAAATCCCGAGTCAACGGATCCCATCTTGACCATTGTTCGTTTTCGCATACGAACAACACATAACCAAATCGGCTTATTGTACGTGACATAGCTAGCCTCATACGTATACACAATATGAACCATACACATCCATACTAGATTCGACCACGATGTCTCAGGTCGAAGAATTACATCGTACACTAATATGACAAAATGATTAATCATTGATATCATACTATTAAATGTGATTTATCGTTTATTTTAGTCATGTTCGATAAATGGTTTTCTAACCGTGAATCCACAAAAATGCCCTAGTGATATAACTATCATCGTCATCCGAACTTATATCAATTTTTTGATATCTTTTCATAAGCATTCAATGTGCCTACTATATAATATTATTGCTCAAATAATATTGTTTCCGTAGGGAACGATTTTGATAAGAACATTTACTTTAAATGTCTTATATGAACTTATTACATTCATAAATTACTTATAGCATGTATAAATAATTGAAATAACATACAATTGTGAATCAAGAACAATTCTTTTATTTATTAAAAATAATAAATATCTAATTACAAATTAATTGCAGAGAAACCTACAACACGATTTGTTTCTAGGGGAAGTACACGAACATTCTGCCGATCAACAATCCTCACTGGATAAATCTCATAATTCAAAGCATTCCTTAACTCTTCTTGAGGTGTTTTTAAAATATGCTATGAATCTAGCACATACCTTTTTAACCTCGAAAAATGAAACACATTATAAATTCTTGCTAATTCTGATGGTAGTTCAAATCTTACGGCTACGGTGCCTACTCTTTTCACTATTTTGCAAAGCCCGATAAACTGAGGAAGCAATTTCCCTTAAATCCGAAAATGTATCACTCCTTTCTAAGGTGATACTTTCTAAAACGTCGTGTCGTTGACATCACTTTCTAAAGCTCTTCATCGGTGATCAGCATAAGACTTCTGTCTGTTTTATGCCACCTACATTCTTTTGCGAATATTCTTATTCTTCTTAATAAAGGTCTCTATTAATTCCATATTTTCTAATTTCCTTTCAACGACAGCACTCGCAACATAAAGGTATTCAACACTTTCTACCATATAAGGCTTCATACAGAGCCATGCTAATACTAGTTGGATAATTATTTTTATATACAATTTAAATAAAAACATACGCATATCCTAGCTACCTTAAACCTCTATAACTCATATCCGCAACATATTTTAGCTAAACTACTATCATGCATCTACCTTTTCTTGATCTGATACTAATATAGGTCTCACAACAAAATTAGCCACCACAGATTCGGTCTCATCATAATTTAAGGTCACAAACAAAGCCTTCAATTCCACCAATCAAGGCATGTATGATGTTCGGACAATTGCTAATGTAACATAAGATCTCCCACTTTAAGCATTTACTACTTCATTAGTTTTCCCAAGATAATGCTCGATAACTAAGTCATAATCCTTAATGAACTCAAGCCATCTCCGTTGTCTCAAATTTAACTCTCGATATGTAAAGAGATATTTCAAACTCTTAGGGTCTGTGAATACTTGACACTACTTACCAGACAAATAATATCTTCAAATCTTCAATGTAAAAATTACCGTCGTAAATTCTAAATCATGAGTAGGATAATTATCTTCATACAGCTTAAGCTGCTGAGAAGCATAAATAATTACTTTCCTATTTTGCATCAGTATATAACCCAATCTTTATTTAAAGGCATCGCTATTCACAACATAACCATACACTGACGTAAAAAGAGTTAATACTAGTGTGGATGTAAGATGATTCTTTAGTGCTTAAAAACTATGCTCACACTGCACATCTCATTCAAACTGACTCTCTTTTTCGTCAATCTAATTAGTGGAACAACTACTAGAGAAAATCTTTCAACAAAAATATATGAAAAAATCTATGAATGTGCTCGCAAAATAAGGATATGCATCAGTTATAAGTCTTTAGGTATAAATTGACTTCAAATAATTTCAATGACATGATCATCAAGCCTTAAACTCGTCTTAATACCTTCATATGATTCCATATCAATATCAACTTTCTGTGCTTTAGTAAGAGAAACCAAAATAACATAATGGTTCCCGGCATCAAATGCAGAGATATAATAACTAAGGATAACTAAGTTCCCTGTATATAATGAACACCTCTCAATTTATAGCCAATAAATTTCTATCACTTAAACACTCCAATCATAATTTCAAAGTACACTACTTTGTTAAGCCAACATAACAACATTTAGTTCGGGTGTTAAAAGACCTATATGTTAGAACCAAAATAGATTATCATCTTAAATGTGAATATATAATATTGACTTAAAATCTTTATAACTACCTCCAATAATTTCCATCATAAATACTAATTGTAATGTTGCCAATATATAAATTTTATAGAACTAAAAATAAAAGAACTAAATCGGTTCTTACAACGAGTCTCCATAATCATTCTTAAGACAAGATTAGTATATCATGAATATAAATTAAGTGTATAACTTATTAACATCTTACTAAGATCGGCAATCTCCCTTATAATTTTGATAAAACCAACCTGTAATTTAACATAAAACACTTCAAAAAATTTCTCACATTTAAGTACACTCCAGAAACTCATATACTAGAAAACAACCTCATAGATCCCCTTAGATTCACATACATATATATCAATGAAATTAATTCAAATCAATACAACAACTTAAGAAAAATAATCCAATCACAAAACCATGTTGACTAATATTAATACGCTACATAAAAATCAATTAATTAGTCTCCAAAAGACTCCCATGATATTTCAAGATTACATCATCATATAATCCAACTTATAAATAATTATCATGACATTAATGAAAAATGATATCACTAAAACTTCAATTCTTTACTCTTATGACTAATGCATCATATAAGTATAACCAAATATTACACATCATTAGTAAAACCGCACAGAGTCATAACACTAAGATTTGATTTTACTCATAATTTATATCTTATGAACTATTACTTAAAGAAAACATTTATGTTTCTCAATCTTTTAATAAATTAATATCCATGATTAATAAACTTCTCATACTAGAAAAACGCATAATGCCCACATCTCGTTCTAAGAAGAGTTTTATAAATATTATTCTCTTAAATCCTTAATTGATAATTCTCATATTTCAAATTGATCTTAGAAAATATAGTCGCTTCTTGCAACTGATCAAAGAGATCATATATATATATGCTATCGAGTACTTATTCTTAATGGTCACCTTGTTCAACTGACAGAAATCAACATACAACCTCAAGATATCGTCTTTCTTCCTTACAAACAAAATAGGTATGCCCCAAGGTAAATTACTAGGTCTAATGTAACTCTTATCAATCCATTCTACAACTGAACCTTGAGCTCTCTAAGCTCTACTAACACTATATGATATGGAAGCATAAAGAGTGAATTAGTTCTAGGCATAAAATCTATATCAAAAATTAAAATCTCGTTCCGGAGGTATTCCAGACAACTCATCTGAAAATACATCTGAAAACTCATTTACAATTAGGCTATTATCTAGTTGTTTTCCCTGAACTAACATATCCACTAAAATTTGATACTGCAATAACCAATCCATTCCTAAAATGGCATCAAAATTCTGAATCGTAAGCAAAATGAGATTTGCCTCTTTAGGTATAGGTAGTCTCTCCTACTATCATCACACACTGTCTAAACAATCTTTTTCTAGGCAATCCTTACTCTAATGATATATGTACTAATGAAAGATATATTAGATCTAGTGTCTATAAGAATGTATGTAAGCTGACCAAAGATCAACACCATACTTGTGATCACATCAGGATTCACTTGAGCATGTTCCTAGTTCAAAGCAAAAACTCTAATCTAAACCCTAGGCTGGTTCCTCTGTACACCCTGAGCGAAGAAAATGTAAGAGGTTGACCCTGAGTGAAATGCTTGGTCGACTCAGGTCTTCCTAAACTTGAGCAATTCTTTTTTATATGACATGTTTGTCCATAATAAAAACATGTCAGTGAAGTACCACAAGTGCCACTGTGTTACTTATTGTAATAAAGGCATCTACTAACTCCCGTGTCTGTTGAAAACCTGAAGCAGATCTAAAAACATGATCCCTGTCTAAATCCAAATCCAAGGGATTCATATAAAAAAAGAAAAGATTACTAACAAGACTAGGAACAGAAGCACCGCTAGGTAAACTATTGCTGCAGCTTTTCTTTCCCTAATCAACTTTCTTGTCCAAAGTATTAACTACACTATCTTTCGGTAACTCAGAGTAACAGTCACTGATATCTATTCTCTGATGTCCACATTCAGTCCCACCTCAAATTGACACAAAGAGTTTCCTCATTAGCAACTCGGGAATAACTTTGTCAGCTCTTTTAGCTGAGTCTTATGTTCTATCACTGTCTTTTCTAGTTGTTATGGTAGTATATAGTACTAATTCTAAAATTCTCTTAGAAGATCAGTTTAAGTCAGCTGTGACCCCAAATTTGACTAATATATTATGCCAGCAAATGACAGCATTATCTTGTAACAACCTTATAGTCACCCTTAACTTATTCTCATCTACAGTACCCATATCCTTCAAATTTTATTATACCTATCTCGTCCATTTACTTGCCATAATGGCATCATAAGTTTCTGAAAAAAAAAATACACACCCCAACTGTCTAGCTTCCTTTATGAACTTGAAAAGCTTATATACTGGTCTAGATGACTTTGCAGAGACTGCATAAGTCGCTGGCATTGGGGTGCTATCATTGGTTCACTAGATGGGTGTCTTAAGGGAACTTACTGAGATTGAGTTAGTGTTTGGTTCTAGGTACTCTAATATTTCCTAAAAATTGTCCACATCTCTAATGGTACATTAGTTGGAATTTCCATAGCAAGCTATAAAAATGAAGCTACTTTACTGGTTGAGAAAACTTGGTTACATATAAGGAATTTACAAGTTCCTCTTCAAGTATTAGTACCCTATGGGGTTTATCCCTTTTTTGTCTCATACACAGAGTAACTATGCATTCTTACTTACTACATAAAGAACTAAATTTAATCATATATACTTTATTACAGTATATACCTATATACGACTTGACTCACTTAATGTCTACTAGATAATTTTAGAAAATCATTTTCAAAACTATGTTCAATCCATTTTAAAATCTCAAATTATTTTCAAAACCTTTGAAAACTATTTTCAACCAAAGGCTCTAATACCACTAAAATTGTCATGCTCCAAACTTAGGGTTCACTTGTGACAATCGCTATAAACCCTTATGATGCACCATTTACACTCGGAATGTATCAAAAGAGCATGTAAGATTTTCCTTTATCATAAAACTTGTATCACATTTGTAAATCATTTACTTCCATCATTGGGATTATTATAAAAAAAAATTAATCATTCATGATCAATTCATCCACAATACAGACAATATCAATAAAATAAAATACAATTATGGATATTATTTTCGTTCGGGTTAAACAAATATAAATGTTTACATAAATCGTTTGGTTTTCAAATATTTTTACAAATATTAAATCAGTCTATCTAATGGTATTAAAAGCATAATTGAGTCAGAAAGAGAACCTAACTAGAGCGTCATAAGCTCTTAACAGCTACCTCTAATTCAGCGAGCACTAAGGCGCCTAACCTGAAAGTTGTAAAGGTGAGGGGTGAGTATACGAATATACTCACTAAGTAAATAAAGTACATACATATATACATATATGCACACATATTTACAAAATCTTGATATTGGGATCTACTCAAAGTATATATATACATGTTCGTTTAAATTAATAATCAAAAAATATTTTATTAGTCTGCAAATAGCTTTAAATAATCAATTGGGTTGACCATCCATTCTCGACATGTTACCTTAGTCGAGAATAAAATTGTAACTATCAATGAGTATTTTATACATAAACTATATGTAATAAAGTTTTATTAAATATAAAATTATTTTTTCATATTTTACAAAATCATTCATTTCTTGTAAAAATATGCATATTTAAAAATACATACACGCCTCACTAATATTAACCCTGAGTAGTCACTTGGTGACACAAGTGACTGTCCTCGTAATCTGTCAAGTTCAAGATAACCTTATCAAGCCA
Organism: Cedrela odorata; assembly: GCA_035584115.1. Taxonomy (NCBI): domain Eukaryota; kingdom Viridiplantae; phylum Streptophyta; class Magnoliopsida; order Sapindales; family Meliaceae; genus Cedrela; species Cedrela odorata. Next base: position 12,360,975 of record JAXCLQ010000007.1, read on the forward strand.
TCATGACTTTCCATAGGATATCAATAATTGCACATACGTGTGTTTGGCACACAGTAAACTTGCCATGGTCTTTCCCCCTTATACCAGCCTTACTGCCACTTCACTTATTTATGCGGCCTCTCAATAAATCTGTCCATAGGCTACCTCCATGTATATACAGTAAATAAATAGGCCCACTAGCCATACAATAATATTTGGCCTTACCGGTCTCATCACCAATATACATGCATAAAACAAATCATTTTCAAATAATGACTTCAAATTATGTAAAATAAATTCGGCCTCCCGGTTATCTCAGCATGTATATAAATAAGTTTTTATCAGCAAACCCAATAAGTAAAATATCCTAATATCATGCAATTCATATAAGATAATTTCATTTTAAATTTTGCACTTCAATTATAAAACAACTTGTACAACACACAAGCATACATATAGGTATCACACACATATATTTACATATTCATATATGTATAAATTTACTCACAATAAGGGGAGGGTAACCACTCCTACTAAGGTCCTCACGCCTACTTGATACTTGTCCCGGGTACTCAAAACCTAATACTACACATGCATATAATAATAAATTTTACGATTCTAAATAGTTAAATATATATGTACTAAATGCAATGGTGGTGGAAAACATGTCTCAAATCTTCTTAGTTGACACATAACTTCACGAGGCTTAACTAACAAGACTATTTATCATATTTCCAACAACAAAATCTCATGGTCAATTTATTCAAATTCATATTTTCAAGCCATATTTTAATATTATATCAAATACTAAAATTCAAATTCAAATTGCTAATCGATCACATTCTTTACCCTCGTAATATCTCAATAAACCCAAATATTTACATATATTTCCATCTTAATACTTGTTATATTTATTTCATAAACTGACTTAAGTCATCTAAACCTCATTAATGTGTCAACTAATAAAAAACAATATATGTGTAAAAATAAAAATTATTATAATAACTATTTTACTCTTATGTTCGAAAAATAAGGTTTACACTTAATGATGTAACATTGACTAATGCCACTTACAATAAAAATATTGAGATATTATTTTGAGAAACTAATTTTGCTCTAGAAGTAAATTAAATTGGGAATCAATCAAATAAATTTTTAATCTTAAAACCAAAAATATGTATAATACCCCTAATACAAATGTCTAAAAATTAAAAAAAAAAAAAGTCTAATTATTTTATGAATACATTCAAAATGATACAACCATCTAATAATATCGTGTGTGTGTGTGTGTGTGCACACACACACATCGCTTTTATTGTACCATATACATGGTTGGTGATTTTCAACAACATAAGAATATAAGTATCACAATTTTATCTCAGTATTACATGAATGACATAGTACTTTTAATATATTCTAACTTTTCTTAATTTTTGAAATATTACTAAATGACATGATATAATTGAATATTGCACTATCTCCAATAAATGCATGAAATAAATATTATTCGATGATTATACTGCTTTTGATGTATTCTAAATTTTTTTAAAAAAAAAATAAATATGAGAATAGTACTAATTAATAACTCAATTGATTCACTCATTTTTTTGTTTAGGCAATTTTTTTTTTCTTTCGTTTAATCACGAATTATCTCTAACTAAATAGTATTTCTTATCACCACCTTCAAACACAGTACAATTTATGACAAATAAAACAAGTATCTTTCCCTTAATTTTGGATGAAAGATAAGTTAAAAGTTTGTCTTTGATTCATGCTCACTTGGGGAATGTTAAGTAGTCTCCTACATTAAACTGATGGAATCATCCAATAGAACTTTACTCTTTGTAAAACTATTACTGATAGTAGGCATTGGGAAACAGAGAAAAAAGAGGCACCACATCTAATGTACATTAAAAGAATCCAAACCCATATGGTAAGAAGCAATTGAAAGTGTATAAATAAACGATCGTTTACAGAGCTGTTACCATAACGACTATCTTAGGCTAGTGGATAGCTGATGGTGTTTTTAGACCTTTTTCATTAATTCCTACCAGTGAAAAAAAACTACATGTTATCCTAGACCAGTGGATAACTGACTGTTTTTAGACCCTTTTTACCATAAATGACATTCAGTGATCGTGAAAGGTAAAGCCTATAATTTTGTGAATCCTACCAGAGCCTTAACCACTGCACCACGCAATTCCAACACATTCAGAAATTGTTACATGAGAAAATTGCCAAATGTGTCTTAAACAGGGACGAACCTACTTATAGACAGCCCTGCCAAAAATTTTAAAATTTTATAACACTTAATTATTTTTAACCCAATTATCTATTAAAAATACAATTCAGCCCTGGTGGAGCCAAGTCATGATGCCCAATTTTTGTGTTTTTGTTTGTTTGTCTCTCTCTTTCTATCTCACTCTCCATAAAGCAAGTAAAAAAATAAAAACCTAATCGGTTTAATTTATTACCATGAGCACAAATGAGAAGATTAAGGTTTGTCTTCTTTTCCTCTTACACAAAATCTCATTGGATTAATTTATTACCATGTTTATTTATCTATTCTTTCTGTAGCCTATGGTCTAAGATGGTGAGGTTCAATGTATTTAAAGTCATTCCAGTAGGATCATCTGGTGGTGGGAAGAAGGCTTTTACTAGGATTTAAGTCATTCCAGTAGGATCATCTGGTGTTTATTTATCTATTCTTTAATAGCCTATAGAATTACTATAAAAATCAAGAGTGAAAGCTGTTCATTCAAAATAATAGATTAATGTCATGGATTTTAGGGACATGCCAAGAGTGCAGAATAGGCAAAGTAAGGAAGAGACTTAAAAAGTAAATGTGCTGTTTTGTTAATTTGACTTTCAAAAGGGAAAAGTGAGTTTGATTTTTATAACTTTGACAAATCCAACAATATTGTTCTTGGGTCAATTTCTGTTTTAAGAATCATTCTTTTCCTCTCATGCTTTGTTATTCATTATATCAGGTAGGGCTCTGGGTTTTTGGTGGGAAATTGATTGTGGATGCTGTTACTGCTGCAATTCTTAGTTTATTTATCCTTCTTATCAATGGTGTGGTGATATAGAAGGAATGGTCTTATCTCCTGGTTCGGCCAAACTATAGTTAAGGTTTGTCTTTTTTTCCTCGTACACAAAATCTCATTGTGCATGCCTTCTTGCCTTTACAAAAAAAAAAAAATTGCCATTTAAACCTTACTCTTCAACGCATACACCTATATTTAAGTTCAATAAAGAGGTATATTTCTCACACTTAAAAATAACCAGAAGCAAAATCCTTCTTCAACCAACTCAACTTGTGAACAAGCTTGCCTTTGGAATTTCTTTTATTTGTTTTTGGTTCTTTACCTTATAAATAGTTAATATTCATAGCTACAAAAAGAAATAAATGCAACCTTTTGTTAATATAGGTTTGTTTGTGATGGCAAATCAAGAAACAAAGAAGAGGAAGACACTTTTATCATTTTTTAAACCAATAGATAATAGATCGACAAGTGATACACCTTCATCATTAACTGCAAGCAATTCAAATATTGATAATGATCTTCCTCCTAAGTCTCAAAAAGCTGAAATTGCTAGTAAGTATCTTGAACGCGATCCAAGGATTCATATCCCAATATGGAAGCAGCCTCATAATGTCCAAGATGAAATTAGACCGACTTATATTAAATTTGGGCCATATCAACCGAAATTAGATGAGTACCCTAGGTCTAAATTCGAAAAAAAACATCGTCTATTTAAATATTCTTGGTTCAACCAATTTTCTTGGTTAGAGTACTCCCCTTTCAAAGATGCTGCATTTTGTTTTCCATGATTTCTTTTTGAAAATAATACTTCTTTCCAACTCACATTTACTGTTGAAGGATTTTGGAGTTGGAAAAGAGTTAATGATAGGGTTAGATGTGCATTTTTGAAGCATATAAGAGGCCCTACTTCACCTCACAATTATTTCGTGAAGGGGATTGATGATTTGATGAATATTGGAAGACATATTGACAAAGTCATGAATGCTCAAACTGCAGAAGAGATAAAGAAGAACAAATTGCGCCTAACATCAACAATTGAGAGTGTACGATGGCTTAACTTGCAAGCTTGTATATTAAGAGGCAATGATGAATTATCAGATTCTCGCAATCGAGGTAATCTCATTGAGATGATAAAACTTATGAGAAGATTGAATGTTAACATAGCAGATGTTGTCTTGGAGAATGCTCCAAAAAAATGCAACTTATACATCACCCAAAATTCAAAATGATATTTTACATATTCTAAGTACAAAAGTGAGAGATAAAGTTCTTGATGGGGTGGGAAATGCTAAATTTTACATTCTAGTTGATGAAGCAAAAGATGCATCTAATAAAGCATAGATGGTCATTGTGCTTAGATTTGTTGATATTCATGGTATCATATGTGAGCGTTTCTTTGATATTGTGAATGTTTCAAATACTTCAACATCAACACTTAAGAAAGAAATATCTGATGTTTTGACACAATATAATTTGAACATTCATAATATGCATGGTACTTAGAATGGTTTGCAAGCTTTGTTTCTTAGAGATTACCCATATGCTTATTATGTGCATTGTTTTGCCCATCAATTGCAGCTAGCATTAGTTGAGGCTGCTAAGAAGTAGTACTCAATTTAGCTTTTCTTTTCAAAGCTGACTACTATTGTGAATCTTGTTAGTGCTTCTTCTAAGCGTCATGCAGAGTTACAAGCTGCTCAGGGCATTGAAATTACTCGTTCTTTAGTTAGTGGAGAACGTGATACTGGTAAAAGGATTAATTAGATTGATACCTTACAACGAGCTGGAACTACCAGATGGAGCTCTCATTTTGATTATATTTGCAGCTTAATTAATATGTATAGTGCAACAATCAATGTTCTAGAAAGCATTATTGATGAGTGTTCTTCCAACTCCATACGTGGGGAAGTTGCGGGATCTTTAATGGTAATGAGGTCCTTTAATTTTTTATTTATCTTGCACTTAATGCATAAGATTACGGGGATTACAAATTTGCTTTCTCGGGCCTTGCAGCATAAATCATTTGACATTTTAAATGCAATGGATCTAGTCTCATCTATAAAAAGAATTGCTTCAAATTTTGAGAGATGATGGCTTTGATATTATTCTTGAGCATATCAGATCAGTTTGTGGACAATATGAGATTGATGTACCTAATATGACTGATCTTTATAAACAAGGAAGTCGTTATTCTCAGCAAAAAGATCATATTTTAGTTTATTGTCATTATCATTATGGTATATTTAATGTTGCTATTAATTTTCAGTTGGAAGAAATGAATTCTAGATTCAGTGACTATGTAGTGGAACTTTTAAGGTTAAGCTCTGCTTTGGAACCCAAGGACAACTTCAAATTGTTCAACATTGACCAAATCTGCATTGTAGCTGAGAAATTTTATTCCACTGATTTCACTAAACAAGATCTACACTATTTAAGACTCCAAGTTGAACAATATAAGGTTGATGTGCTTCGTCACGAAAAGTTTCAGAATTTGTCCACCATTTCTGAGTTATGTCGGCAACTTATTGAGACAAACAAGTTAGTACACTACAGTATGATCGATAGGTTAATTCGTCTTTTGCTAACTCTACCTGTTTCCACAGTAACTACAGAGCGGGCATTTTCAGCTATGAAACTAGTTAAGACTGTTCTTCGTAATAAAATGAATGAGGATTTTTTGAGAGATTCCATGATTATTCACATTAAGAAAGAGCTTGCTGAAAATGTTAGTACAGATGAAATAATTGAAGAATTTTATGTTCAAAAGAATCGTCGGGTACAACTTCAATAATGTGAGTTTATGCATTTTAAATTATTTAGTATTTTGTTGTATAATGTTATTACTCAAGATTTTTTTTAATTACTTATTTAATATTTTTAGCTCAGGTTGACTCAAAATCTTGGGTCCGTCCCTGCCCAAGACCCATAATTCCTCTTGGCTACGGCGACACCACAGCCTTTCGCTGCTTTCGTACTGCCATTGAAGCCGAAAATGCCATTGTTGATGCCGTCCGATCAGCTAAGTTCAATTGCTATGCATTCACTTCTGCTAATACTCTCCCTGTTAGAAGGTAAACAATACATACATATAATTTATTAGAAACTGCTCAGTTTCATCATATAACCTTTCATGTTTATCTAACATTTTTTGATCCTAAACTCTTGCAGGGCTATTGCAGATTATCTCAATCGTGACCTTACATACAAGTTATCACCAGATGATGTCTATCTTACACTTGGATGCAAGCGAGCCATTGAAATTATTTTAACAATTCTTGCCCCTCCCGGTTCCAACATTTTGGTTCCAAGACCTGGCTGGCCATTTTATGAAGGTTTGGCAAAACTTAAGCACGTTGAAGTTCGTCATTTTGATCTTCTTCCTGAAAATGGTTGGGAGGTGGACCTTGATGCAGTGAAAGCTCTTCACTTACCAACATCTTCAGAAGGTATAGAGCTGAACTACTTTTCTTAATTTTTCTGCTATGTGACTTGATAATTATTAATACAGAATATGCTGATTTACGTCTAAGAAATGTTGTCGGCTGCCATCTTCAAGTGCTTTTATATCTTCACGTTGATGTAAACATGGAGTTGAGCCTAATGAGAACAGTTCTAAAGTTTCTCTAACAAGGATGTTTGCTGATATGTAGATTGCAGAGACGGCAAGAAAACTCAGGATTATGGTACTTGCCGATGAAGTATTAGTTGAGGATTGTGTTTTGATGGCTTTGATTCCTGTTGCTAGAATTAGATATTTGCAAGGTAATACATCATCGAACTAGTTTAGACTTTCTTCCATTATTCTTGAATAGTAGTATCCTAGTAGTATTTTGTTTAATTGGTTTGATTGTTAAATTAGACGTTGATGATTCTTGCTGGATTTCAAACAAGAAAAATAGGATCTATAGGATTGCTGTAAATATTTCAAATATAGAGGGGAATAGGATTATGGAGTGGAAAAAATAACCTATGCTTAATTTTATGGTATTAGAAGTCCTATATTTGCTTATTTTGTTGAGTTTTGGAGATTAACCCCTGTTGGAGCAGATATGATGTTGTGAGCTTAAGGTTTTCCACCCTATTTGTCTATTTTATCTGCTATTGGTGTTAAATTTGTTTAGTCATGATAGAGACAATGTTACAATGATGCTTGAGAGTTGAGAATGAAAAATTTCATACGAGTTCTGTTAATGCAACAACACCACATATATGACTCCCACTGGTGACATAAATATGCTATTACCATTATCATATAAAAATACATTTTACCCCAGGTAGACTTGAAATCCTGGGTCAGTCCCTGGTCTTAAATCGCTCGTACAAAGGCAAATATAAGATGTTAATCCTCTGTCATTTCATAATTGATAGTAAATAACCAGCATTGCTGTTTTGCTTAGCCCAATAATAGACAAGACGCTAGCTACTGCGATTGTACTTAACATAGCGGTAACAGAAAGCACAACCATAGTTAATATTTATCGTAGACAACAGTACAGAAATTATGGCAAAAACAATCATGGAGACGAAAATTAGAGAAAATAATTATCTTTGAGTCGTATTGTTGGAGAAGAATTCAAAAACATTTCTAAAATTAGTTAAGGGATACATTCAACTAGACTTGAAGGTAAGCCCACTACTAGTAGAAGAAATAATTACACTTTGTGATAATCCAGATGCAGTAGTAAACTCCCCGCATTGCAGGATAAAATACTATATGCGTCAAAAACCATCCAGGATGGATCTTCAACTATAAACGAATAACTGAAAGATATCGATTTCAGCACCAACCTGCAGTCTAAAAGATGGTATTCATAAGTTCAAGGGTTACATCAGAAGATAAAGGGCAACCGAAGGTATTGCTTAAAAGCAACTAAGATGTATCTATTCGCATAGGGGAACCAAGACATACCCAGATTAGATCCGACAATGTTATCTCCTGCTCTAAATTTTCAGCTAAGGGAAGAAGTTGTTCAGAAACAACACCGTAATTTCCACCACGAAGTGGAAAAATAAATCGAGGAAGAGGTATTGATGTTAATCGACGTTAGCTTCACTAAGTCTATCAAACATCCTACCTGGCTTATCAATATTGTACTCGTGAAAAAGAAGAAGGACCGGATAAAGATTTGTGTGGACTTACGAAAACTGAAAATCCTGCTCAAAGAATGAATTCCCCATACTTAACGTTGGCTTACCAAATATCACTAGTACCTAATTATAGAAAATATTATTTGTGATCGTAAAAACTAAACTGATCTATTGTTGTTATGTTGTCGTATGAGAATGAGTTTGGTAGAAATATTTGGAAGAATTAAATTTTCATAATTTCATTTACTAAATATCATTCACTTGTCAATATTTTAAGCATATCTCAAATTTGGTTTCTTGATATCTAAAAGGCATTATAAGATATAAACCCTAAATTTAAAAAGAAATTTTCAAACCAAAATTTCTTTATTTTATCTTTTCTATCATTTTCTCTTCTCTAACTTTTCATTTTTCTGTCCCAAACTAATTACTCCCAATGCTTGTAAGGAGACAGTTGCGACAAAGATTGGAGTGACCATGGGAATGGCCTGCGAGGCTGCATGGTAGCCGCCTGAGTGCTGACACTCGAAAGATGAAGAAATTGTGGAGAATATCAACGACTCAAAATGGAACACCAACGAGAAGAAGAAGATGATGCAGAGACTAGGGGGATTGGTCTCTCTCTGGAGGAGTTTAGTAATGCTAAATCAAAGGACAAACATAGTAATCCAGCCTTTATGAGTAAAAAAATTATGTTTTTTTTTAAAAAAAAAATTTAAGATAAATCTATAAATTTTATTTGCTTTTCTATTGATTATTCTTTTCCTTTTTCATTTCAGTAGTTCTCTGTAAATTCCATCTGCATGTGCTATGTTGTGGGTGTGTTTGTTGCCGCCATCTGCATATGCTAGGTTGTGGGTGTGTTTGTTGCCTCTGAACAATATCAGTATTGTTACTTGCTCAAAAAGTGGACTGCTATGGATAAGAAATCATATCTTAATAAGACTTATTAAGTTATTTCGTATTTTAACTTTAACACTCTCCCTCAAACTCAAGATGACATTCTAAAAGCGAGTTCGAAGAAAATCTTGAGTTTGAAAATTCGTGAATCCCATTGTGCTCGATAAGAAAGTCATAGAAGTAAGCTCGAAGCAAAACTTGAGTTTGTAAACTGGAGAATCTCAATGTGCTTGAGAAGAAAATTAGAGAGGCTCTTTTCGAGGTTGTAAATCTGACAGTGAAGAAAATCTAAGAGCCTTAGGAAAGCTTGAGAGTTAACGAAATTTGGGAAGGGCATAGGATAGTCTTAGAGTGAATAAAATTCGAGAGGCTTAGGAAAGCTTAAGAGCAAACAAATATCCGGAAAGCTTTTAATGCAAGAGATACTTAAAGAGTCTGGAATGAAACCAGTGAGGTTTAAGAACATACATTATGTCCCTCTTCTTGTCCACTACTGCATTTACATCTCCTTGAATGGCTGTGCCATCAAGAACATACAATCCATTCTTCCTCACTCCCTTTAACATCACCATTGAACCTTTGGTCACCTTCAAGATTCCTTTTTTCAGCCTTAAAACAATATCCTCCTAAGTCTAGCATGCCTAAGGAAACTAGAATATATTCTTTTCAATTCATCAGTAAGTCTTAACTTTATTTAGTTCCCTAATGATCCCACCATGCATTTTGATCCTAGTACTCCCAATCCCTTTTACATCACAAAGGCTACATTATTTCCCATTAATACTTTCCATCTTTTTAACAAATTCAAGGAAGAAAATAATGATTTATTTGGTGTCATGTGAAATGAATACCCTGAGTCCATGATCCACTCACCTTTATGTGAGTTGGCTGATGCAATAAGCATAAAGGCATATTGGAACTCCTCATCTGTCACAATTGCAGCATCTCCTTGATCATAAGATTGTCTTTCCTTCTTTTGGTTTTTCCTCTCTGGACATTCCCTCCTAAAGTGTCATTCTTTATGGCAATGAAAATACTTAAATTTTTATTAATTTGATGTTGATCTTGCACTACTTTTTTTGTTCTTAAAGTCTTTCATTTCTGGTCTTCCCGTTGCATAAAGTCTTGCTGTTGGCCGAGAATTTAAACTGAGTCTTTAAAGTTTAAAGAAGATTTAACATCATTCATTGAAACTGAATCTCTGCCATACAGTAAAGTGTCCACAAAATGTTCATATGCTTTTGGCGGAGAAGTGAGTATAATGAGGGCTTGGTCTTCATCATCAATTTTGACGTCAATGGTTTCAAGGTCAAGAATAATTTGATTGAATTCATCAAGATGTTCTGTTATCAAACCATCTTCCTCAAGACTGAAAGTATACAACCTTTTCTTCAAATACAGCCTATGAGCCAAGGATTTTGTCATATACCTCAATTCAAGTGTTTTCTTTTAACACTTCCCTCAAAACTCCATTGCTTAGTGAAAGAATTAAGAGTATTGTAAGTTTTCTTGAGAATGTCCTTCTTGTTTGAATCACTTCATTTCGCTGACATTTTGTCTTCTCCATCCAAAGCTTCTTCGAGTCCTTCATGCACCAGAAAAGCACACATCTTCATTTTCCAGAAATTGAAGTCATTTTCGCCGATGAATTTTTCAATTGAGAACTTGCAAGACACCATTTCTTGATCCTCTGTACTCTGATACCTCTTTTTGATGTTGTTGAGACCTCAACCCACGAAGATCAATTCATCAAGAAACTGGTGTGATTGAAACAGTTCACCATTTGACAGCAATCTTGAACTCAAGAAAGAATTCCTTAATACAAAGATTCAGTTTAAACCAATCAACACACAAATCCAGAATTTATTAAAACAAACCAAAAAACATAAAGCAAAAGCAGTCGAAAGTAGAAATCCAGAAAACAATCCTTGAATGCCTTTCATTTCTTTGATGAAGAATACAAGAATTTTCAAAAAGCTAATCTTATGCCTACAGATTTTCACACTTCTAATCTACTGAGAAAGTAAGCTTCTCTCTTACTGTCTTTTATGCTCTGTTATTCCAGCTTTTGCCAATCGGTTAAGACTAACCTAACCAACAGTTTTAACAACTTAGCCAGCTCAGCACCAATGAACTAAAGACACATATAATACTTGCCACCTCAGCTCAATTGTAAACTTAACTGACGCATAAAACATACACGATGAGAATTTTGAATTACAACCTACAATAGACATGATAATATGTTTTGGATATTATCTCCTTCTCTATATCTACATAGATAAATATATAACAGTTGTAGTAATTTTTTACTTCATTCATAGCCTGGTTTTTTGTTATAGATATAGTATTGTGCTATCCTTCGACCCGAAGAAATTGGCAAGGATTGTTGGATGCGTCGTTAAGATTTAGTTGTACCCGCATGACTATAAAATGATAATTTATAATCATTGTTTAGTTAATTTTGTGATTTTATTATTGACGTGAAGCATTGCATTGTGAATTTGTAATTTCGTTTCAATTTATTGAATATTATCATTTTTTTTATGTCAATATGTATTTTTCACTACTATATTAGACCATATGAATATGCAAATAGAAAAAAAAAATCGAATTCATTAGATGGGAAAGCCAAATATTCTCAATTACAATATAATCTAATCACAATAACATCAAACAAATACTAGATAAAAGTATATCTTAACTTCTTGATAATTACGTGACATGTAAAAAATAAATTTTATATTCTTAATATATTCTTGATATTTCAAAATCAAAAGGTGTTAACATACAAAGTAAGAAACGAGAAAGTTTGATAACTATATGCCTGGAGTTCTTGATAAATACGTTATGTCACGAACATTGGACACGTATTTACTGTCAATAGTTTATGAATAGAGCTTCGTTGACATGTATATATGCTGTCAATAATGGCCATTCTTGAAAGTGATTCATTGTCAAGAAAGACCATTTTTCTAGCAGTGATTCATTGTGAAAATCACTTTTTATTCCTAAAATTTAAAGACCATGGTTATATATTATGTCTAACTTCTAGAAATTTTAACATAAATTACATCTAACTTCTTTTAAATCAATTATCATATGTATATTGACTCACAATAAACATACATATATATATATATATATAATAGAAGGTGAATATTCTCTTAATATTTAACGTTATTAATACTATAAATAGCGAGGCATAATTGAGTTTTGTAATATATTCAATTTGAAACTGCGTGAATTATTTAAGCTGTTGTTTTTTCTCAATAAGTATTATGCGGATTCTATCAAATTTTAGCATTATATTCACAATATTCTTTGTATGGACAATAATTTAATCTCTTATTCAATATTTTGTATTCATTGAATCAATAGAGTATTAAGAGAATATTAATCAGCGAAAACAAAGAAGCCATCACAAGTTGCTTTGGTTAATTTTCTTTTTAATTATTTTTTAGAATTGTATAAAAAACGTGAAGTTGAATTCCCTATATGTCATTTTATTTCTTAGTGTTTGTCACGTTTGGAACAATATTTTTACTGGCTAAAAGAATTTGTTTAATTACAAATTTTTTTTTTTATATATAATCTTTATTTACATTGATTGTAAGTAGAGAAAAGTTCTTAGAGAAGTAAAAATTATTTTATATTTGTAGTTGAAATTCAATTTTAGATTTTTACAATGTTTGCGAATAGAAAACTTTCAATATGAATATTATTTTTTGAAATAAAACATAAATATTTTGTAAAAAAAATATATTTTTCTATTTAAAATAGTACAAAAATGTGTGGACAGTTGAAGATATGTCAAAGTTAGGGAGAGATAAAATTTTCGTGTAGCATAATAAATCTATAAGAAAAATTTACCTCTCCCTAACTTTGACATATCTTCTGCTGCCCACACATTTTTGTACTATTTTAAAAAAGAAAAAAATATTTAATTTCTTAGTGTTTTGTCATGTTAGGTATGATTTCTTTTAATAGCTAATAATATTAGTGTTTAGAGATTATATTATAAATAATGTTACAAATTTAAACTTGGTTTAGTGATTGAATGCTTGCACTTGAGCCCATAAGTATAAGGGTTTAATTTTGGATCTAGGTTATGTCTACTCCTATTTTGATATCAACAGTAAAATTCTACATTAAATGATAATAATAACAGAAAAATATGACGATGTGGAGGTATTTGATTAATCTGAAACCAGAGAGAGGGGAGGCAAGTGACTAAGTGTTAAAAATGGAGCAAATAATGGTCATTCTCCTATTTATAATTTATTGTATCATTTATAATTATATACTACAATAAATAAATATAATTAAGTCATTAAATCATATTATTGTTGTTGTTGTTTGTATTATTATCATCGTCATCGTTGTTATTATTTTAAATTTTTTTTTAATATGTAAATTATTTTTTGAACTAATATACATATGCATCACATATATATTTCATAAAAATAAATAAAATGTTTAATATTAAATAAATTGATATTAAAAATTAAAATTTGAATTTTATTAGAACATATTTGTTTAAACAATATTCTATTATATTATATTAGGACATGTTTGTTTTAACTATTATGCATCATATAAATATTTTGGACATATTTTTTTATAAAACGAATAAATATGAATAAAACTCGATTGATTCACTAATTATTTTGAACTTTTTTTTTTTTTGTCATTTTATTCTGATTACTCACAATTTCTCTCTATCCAAACAGTATTTCTCTTGCACCTTCATATTTATGACAATCAAAAAAAGAATCTTTACCTTAAATTTGGATAAAAGATTGTGTTTGAGTCATTGAATACATAGAAAAAGAAAATAATAATTATAAAAGTAAAAGAATAGGAAACATGTAACTCATGCATTAATTTTAGTGTGAAGCAACATGACAAGATGAAAGGCAAAGCAATCAACTTTTGAATGGAAACTTTATACCTCAATCAATCCTAATTCTTATTGTCCCTTTTATACATAGCATTTTTTATTTGTATCTGAATTTACGTTATCTAGTAATTAATTAATTAAACAATTAATCACACTTATCATTTTTTATTTTTTTTTTTATTGTTACCCACTTTGACTACAAGGGTTGGGTTCCAAATAATTGCTTGCATACATCCCTTTCCCTCTTCATTCATGTGTAAAAGCTTCTTCTAAAGCTAAAATATATAAAGATCTCATTCCAAAACAGCTCTATTAATTATGGTCAAACTATAAATAAACAAAATTAAAGTACACAATATTAAATTAGAGTAATAATTTCCGAGTTCTTTAGTTTTTACATTATTATTAGGAATATAATTTATTTATTTGTATCAATTAAGTTTTGAAATTCTATTGAAATGATCAAATTACTTTTATGATATTGAATTTTAATAATTACAATTAAAAAAAGTATGTAACAAAACAACAAAGGATGTTTCAGTCATTTTAATGGATTAAGGACCTATTTGATTAAAATATAAAACATATGTTATTACTGGTGCAAAAATAAAATATGGGGATCTGAATGTTATTATCCCAAATTGAAATTATTTATAAAGAAACTATTGACGATAATAATAAAGGCAAAGACGAATCTGGATGTCATTATTGTTGTTGATTACAAATTTTTCTAATACGAAATCCAACGGCTTAGATCTGCAACCATTCTAGCAGACCCCACCACATTATTACACTTGAATTCACAGATCTAATACACTTTCTCATTCTCCCTCCCCTTTTGTAATATATTTTTTTTTCTCCACATTTATCTTCTTCTTCTTCTATATCAAATCTATATATCTATATGCAACATCATGATCAACAGCTTGCAACAATTGATTTGATCCCCTACATCATCAAGGACCACACCAATAATTCACTTGCAAAAATAAAACAGATTTTAACTCACCAAAAATAAAAAAGACGATAACAACCATCAGGATATGAGATTCATGCTGATTCATCGGTTTGCTCAATCGTGAACCTAGTTTCCTTTTTTACCCTCAGTTGAATACCGTAATAACTAACATACCATTTCACGAACTTCCTCAAGCCAGCGGCGAGATCAGTGGTGGGTTTGTACCCGAAATCCCTGTACGCCAGGCTGACATTGGCATGTGTATATGGAACGTCGCCGTTTCTTGGCATTCTTTTCACATGTTTCTTCGCTTTTGTGTTCAACAAATTCTCCAATATGGACACCAATCTCCCCACAGGAACTGGAGACGTGTTTCCCAGATTGTAAACTCTCAGCTGAGCCGGCCCTCTCTTCTTTCCGCCGCTCCCCGTGCTCTTCTCCGCCGTGTCTAGAGCCCCGATACACCCTTTAACGATGTCGTCAATGAACGTGAAGTCACGCGCCACCTCTTTGTCGTCTTGGGTTTTGTATACATCGATTGATTTTCCCTGTAAGATATCTTTTGTGAAGAAGAAATACGCCATGTCTGGTCTCCCCCATGGACCGTACACTGTGAAGAATCTTAACCCAGTAAGGGAAAGCCCGTAGATATGGTTGTAAGAGTGAGCAATTTCTTCTCCAGCTTTCTTAGTTGCTGCGTACAAACTCGCTGGCTGATCTGTTTTGTCTGATTCGGAGAACGGGACTTTAGTGTTGAGACCGTAAACTGAGCTCGACGAAGCCCAGACAATCGACGGCTGAGGATTCACTGATTTGCATACTTCGAGAAGGTTGATAAATCCAGCAACGTTAGAGGCCACGTAAGACTCTGGATTCTGCATGGCGTAACGCACACCGGCCTGTGCTGCTAAGTGTAGTACGTGAGTGAAAGGTACAACGTCGAATAGCTTAGTTAACAAAGCCGCATCATTCAAGTCTCCTTCCACGATAAAAATCTGATGTTGTTGAAGCAGTTTTTGTCTGGATCTTTTAAGCGATGGATCATAGTAGTCGTTGAAATTATCCAATCCAAGAACCCCATCTCCTCTTTTCTTCAAAGCAAGCGAGCAATGGGATCCAACGAAGCCAGCAGCACCAGTAACCAAGACTGTAAAGCCATCGGGGCTGCGAGGTGTGGCTGAGTGGCGAACCTGCTTCTCCCAAGCGGCGCCACCGACAGAGAAGGAAGAGGAGAAGATAGAAGAAGAAAGAAGATTATGCCGATGATTTGAAATATGGTTAGAATTATCAGTAAGTGGAGGGTGATTCAGAGTAAAGAAAAGGATAAGAACAAGTGCAATAAGAATAGTAGCACGAAAGAATAGTTTAGAAGAAGAGTGTAAGAGTTTTGTGAGATGAAGTTTTCGGATATAACTGTTGTACCGTTCTAATTTGATGGTTTTGCTAGTATCCGGTGGTGAAGCCATTATTGGATTGAAATCGAAAATCGAGAGCCGCCAAGTTTTTCTGAAGTTGAGCTCTGAAATTGTGAAGAGGGATAGGAGGAAGATTAGGAAGGAAGAAGAGAAAAAGAATGGTGGACCAAAGTAAGGAGGGGTTGGTGTTGGTTGGAGACCACTTTGCTCCTTTAACTCAGCTTCAGTGTCTTATGGATGGAAATTGTAAAGTATATATAAAAAAAATAAAGATAATGACCTTCGTTTTCAATGGTAATTACAGTAAATATCCACGCGCATTTTGTATTGCTATGGTAAGTGGAATATGGCAACCAATACCAATGCCAGCTAATATGTTGTTCTGTACAAAAAGTCACTTCCATGTGAAACGCACGTGTTCTGATGTATGAATAATTATTGAATATTTCTGAAATTTGCTAGCAATCGCCGAACCTCCCATTTTGAACAGTAATTAATGTAGTCATCTCTACCTCTTTTGGTCAAACGGAGTTCTTACTAATTTGTACTATAAAAATAAATAAATAAATAAGTCAGGGAAATTATGCAAAATTGTATCCGCAGTCAGTAGTGAGTTCGTTAAATCAGAGTGAACGGTGAAATGATGTTGTTACTAGAAAGTTGCTGCTAGGAAATGGAAATTGACGCGTCGGTGGTCTAAATCTGTCAATCAATGAGCTGTCTAAGTATTTGAAACTTTGTCTAATTTTGTCAATTTATATAACATTAATTAGTTGGCCACGATTTCCCTGTTTTGAAAGCTTCCTTTCTTTCTGCATTATTTTATGTTTTTCGACTGTCGTATTATTTTATACAATTCTTAATTTATTCTTTAATTAGTTGCTTTTATAAAATTAATCTGAACCATTCATTCATGTCGATTAAGTCCATAAATTTTGATATTATTCGACCAACTCATATTATTTATTTGTTTCTGACTCCGACTCTGTTTACAAGGATACGGAGATTTAAGATCAATATCAATAAATTTATAATTCAAACTTAATTTTTTTTAATAATTAATGCCTCAAATTTTTACATAAATATGTAACACATGACTATGACGGATGATAACAAATAAAAAAAATTACGAAATCAAATTTAAATAAATAAAACGTGGTTTCTCTCATTTTGAAATGAGGATTTAAGCAAATTGCTTTTGGCCATAATATTGATAAATTTTGATCAAATTTCATTGTATAGGCTTTCAAATATATAATTTTGCTATTTAAAAGAATTTTCATGTTTAATCATCTTTTTATAAATTAAAAAAATGTGAATTTTTGTTTTTTTTTATTGTTTAAAAAAGTGTGTGTATATATATATATATTAATAATAATTCAGATTTTATCAAAAAATAATAAAATTTATATATAGTTGAATTTGGGTTTGTTTGGAATTTTTAAAAGATTGAAAAACCCTGTAACTTTGTAATCATCCTATATTCAATCAAATTTATTCAATACTTCTCTTAAAATAAATTGTAATTTTTTTTCTTTCATTTATGGGATTTATTAATGTGTCTCGATCAAGTTTCGTAATAAGGTTTCTAGAGCGGTGTTATTATCATCCCAAAAATTATTTTAAAACTTTTTAAAAATAATTATAATTTTAACCTTAATTAAAATTATATTAAAAAAAGAAAAAATATTTAATTATATATTTTTTAGTCAAACACTTTTTCTTTACACCGAAATATTCTAAACCTGTTTTTTATTTTCTTTTGAAAATTAGTTTACAATTTTCTTTTTTTTTTTATAAATTCTTAAGAGTTTCAAAGTGATACATTCATCAAAATTAATAATTTCATTGTCTTATAAATTCAATATTTTAATTATAAAAAACTACTGGAGTCCATGGTATTGTAGAATTTAAGGAATAACAGACAAATTTGAGAAACAAAACTTGAATATATATATATATATATATATACATGTACATAAAAAT
>JAXCLQ010000007.1:12399096-12434042 GCA_035584115.1 Cedrela odorata
CACTTCGTGGAGGAACTCTTGATACTTTATATTTATTGGTACGCAAAAACCTAAACTCTCACCACCTTTGTAAATTATTGAAGTATGATTGTGTTCAGACCTTTCCTTTGGTCCTTTTTCTCTTAAGTTAAAACCAACAAAACTAACTACTCAAAAAGGCATTTTTGTCCAAATAGACACTTTTGGCCATCAATGAAAGAAAACTTTAAAGTAGACTATTATTGTCTCGAGCCTCAAAATTGGACCATTTAACAAAAACAAATCCAATAAAGAAATTGCTTTTCCGGTCAGGATGAAAGAAAGGTTATAATTGACCACGTAATTGAGTTGGTCTAACGTGATTTAATACTATTGGTAAAAAAAAAAAAAAAAAAATTCTATTTGTGTATTGTCCACTAAAGATTTCATGTAGTAGTTTATTTTGTCGAATTATAATATTTTTTAAATGTGAAAGAAATTAACAAAAAATTAGGTATTTAATGAGTTTATTTTTAAAAATTATCAACAATTTTAAATCTTTTTCTTTGAATATAAAAGTTTTTTTTTCTTTTCATCTATTTCTAAAAGCTAGAAAGATATTATTAAATTTTTTTCTCAAAATTATCTCTATCTAATTAGTTTATTTAGGTTATATCTCATAAATTTGATCAATGTTTATTTTTATTTTTTTTAAAGAATCTCATTTTCATTTTTCTTTCTCAATTTTAATCATCAATATTCAAGAATTTTTAATTATTTGCAATATTTTAAAGTATTGTTCTAAATTATTTTAAAATACATATATCTCAAACAACAACATGAATTATAATATAATTCATATTAGTATAGTTTTTGTTAATATGTATTAGTAGATATTACTTTTAGGAGTGCTAATTTGTGACACAACTTGTCAATCCGATACGAATACAATATGAAATTAGTATATTCGAGTTGATATAAGATAACATAATTATTAAACTAATGATACAGAAACAATACAATTAATAATTATATTTTGTTTAAATTTAGAATCTTTACACATAAACGTATTTATGATACGGTTAACAATTTGAGTTATCACGTTGTATTATCTCATATATGATTTAATATATTTGTTTTATATTTATTATATTTTAAAAAATATTTAGTTATAATTGTCATATTTTAGAAGATATTTAGTTATATTTATAATAAAATTTATTAGCATTTAAGTAGGTAGTACTATAAACATTTTAAAAAATATATTAAAATAGACATAAAAATATATGTCAAGTGGGTGATATGATTATTTATTTAATCGTTTAATAATTTTTAATTTTTGATATAATTATTGAATAGGTCACGTTGGTATGACATAAATATCAATATAATATGATAATTCGAATTACCACCTCATATTATTTTATTTATTTTTTTCAAGAAATTCATTATTTATTTAATATTCAATTTTTGTAAGGAATACAAGTATAAAAATTCAAAATTTTTATTTTTAATTAAAAATCAATCTACTTAACATTTATATTCAAATATTAACAAAAAAAATTAAAAGTAAATAAACATATCAATCATATTAATTATCACCATTTACCAATTCATCCATGTCACAAAAGTATAATGTTTATAATAAATATAAACACTATCATCAATTATCACTAAATCATTTATAATAATTACAATAATACGAGCTTTATAAAAAGTAAAATTATTATTATTTTTTTTATGAAATTGGTGTAAGGAGAATTGATTTTTTTTTTTATCCTTTATTGACCAACTTGGTATCTCTCAAGGAGCTAATTAAATTATTAGAATTCACCTAAATTTTATTATGCCCTAATTTTAATATTGGGTAATTAATGAACACCTCCCTGAAATTTGTCAAAATAATAAATAAATATAACTACATATAAAAACCACAAATACCTTCTCTTGTTGAAAATATTAAATAAATTTATTTTTATTATTTTTATTTTTAAGTATAAAATTTAACTTTTTAGAAAGAATGTATAAAAATTATTAATGAAAATATTTTAATTGATAAAAAATTTAAAGTATAAATTTTATTTTTAACAAAACAATTTATTAATGAAAACAAAACAAAATAAAAAATTCACTAATTGTTTATTTTTGTATTTAAAATTATTTTAAATAATTTATTAAAATATTTTGTTAAGAATAAAAAAATGTTCACGTTTGATATTTACAGATGATAAAATATTTTAAAAAATTATTAAGGTAATTTTTTATTATGGTTTTAAAAAAAATAAAAAATATAATATTTATGCTTTCAAATTTTTAATAATTGAATTTTATACTTAAAAATGAAAATAAAATAAAATAAAACAAAAAAATAAGAGCTATATTACATAAAGTTCTATCTATTTAGTATTTTGATAAACTTTAGTAGATATCATTAATTACTTTTTAACATTTGCAAGAATGAATTATTTACAATACATATCGTATACCTTATATTCAAATTGTTTAACTCTTATATTAAACCTTTTCAAATTTTTGTTCATGTTTTAAGTTTTTTTTTGTTATGTATTATAATTTTTTTATTATTTATTTTAAATTTTATGTTAATTATTTTAATTTTTATATTTTATTTTTAATATTTTAAGTTTTTATAATATTTGTTTTATGTTTTAAATTTTAATTTAAGAGATTAAAGGTAAAAGCTAGAACAAAACAAAGTAACAAAAGCCCCACTAACCGTACCCGCCCTTTCCATTTTCATTTTTTCGGTTCATTTGTTTTCGTTTCTTAAAACCCTATGTACTTTCTGCATTCTCAGTCTCCACTCAAACAGAGTCAAAAACCCATTTTTCCCTCTCTTACTGCTTCTATTTTCTTTAGTTTTTCAAACCCTTAATACGTTTTCATGATTGTGTTCATCAGAGAGTTGCTCTAACTCTAATCAATACAATAAAATAAAATAAATATATACAAAATGAGCACGGTTGATAAGATGCTGATTAAAGGAATCCGGAGTTTCGATCCGGAAAACAAGAACGTCATCACTTTCTTCAAGCCCTTAACCCTAATCGTTGGCCCCAACGGCGCTGGCAAAACCGTAATTAATTCCCGTCTCAGTTTTTGTTTTTGTTTTCCTTTGCATATTTTTTGATATTATGTGTTGAATTTTTTTGTTTTGGGTTTTAAATTTTGCAGACAATTATAGAATGCTTGAAGCTGTCTTGCACAGGAGAGTTGCCTCCCAATGCAAGGTCTGGTCACAGTTTCATTCATGATCCAAAGGTCTCTTTCTGTCTCTGTTAATTGTATCCCTTGCTCACTCTTTCATGCTGTTAATTTCATTTTGTTAGATAACCACTTTGTTTGGCAGAACACCCATCAAACGAAAATGGGAATACTTAATGCAAATGTTTAAATGAGCTTAAACCAAATAGTTTATTATGCCCAGATAATTATTTTATTATTATTGTCCCCCGTTTTAGTAATTTGATTACTGTTGGTACTGGTATAAATATCAACCTGGATTTTGTATTGACTGTATTTGTACAACAAAGTTTGAGCATTGTCCAATCAAAATACTTACTGTACTGGAGGTATCTTTTCTTGTTTTCTTAGCCCTGGAATTTTTTTGAAAATAATTGTTCTTTCTTTGCCATCATTTCCTAAGCAGTTTTATGAGGTTTATTTTCCATTTCTTTTTTATGTTTGTAGTTTTGTAAAAGAAAATAGAAGTTTGGATGCTTATGTATACTAGTGTAAGAGAAGAGAAATGATGAATTTTAAGGAAGTCTATAGAATTGATAGCATCAGTAGTGTCCTAAATTTATATTATTAGGAGTTTGTGATTTCATATATTAAGTGTACATATTTCAATTTCCTTCGATCCACAAATTGTACATGTACACAATTGACGAGAAATAGAAGTAGTTATCACTCCTTTTCTACAATTACACTTGTATATTTCCTTATGCTTTGTTTCATTTTTCTCCTCAAATATCTAGACAATGGGAAATTTGAAACTTCTTTCCATCTCTCTCAATCAAAACAAAATAGTATTTCTTTCCCTCAAGCAGGTAAATACAACAAAAAATTGACCTATGCCTCACTCTACTAGAGACTTCTTTTTGAATTCTTAATTTCAGGAAACAAATATGAGCACCACGGCTTTTATCTTTCCTTTGAAATCCCCTTAGCCTTTTCGTAAGAACAGGTGGTTTGGTTGAAGTCCACTCCTTTGTTAAGGTGAGTGAAAACAGACAGTAGAAAGATTGTCTTTTGTATGGGATCTTTGTAAGGGTGAACATGATGAGGTCTTATTGTGTTATTTTTTTTTTCAAAGAATTGAAATTTAAACATAAATATTTAATCTTGTGGCAATGTTCTATTCAAATCACCTCAAGATAAACTTTGAAAGAATAGGGGGTCTACTCTAGGAATTGGGATTATGTTTTTTCTAAATTTATGTTCTTATTGTATTGTATTTGTGGAGTAACAGCATAGAAGTTTTTTTTTTTCTTTTTTCTTTTTTAATTTCTTAAAACATTTGGGTTTTTACTTGTAAATTGTAGGTCGCCGGGGAAACAGAGACTAAAGGACAAATTAAGCTGCGGTTCAAGACAGCGGCAGGTAAGGATGTGGTGTGCATAAGGTCGTTCCAACTGACACAAAAGGCATCTAAGATGGAGTACAAGGCAATTGAGAGCGTGCTTCAAACAATAAATCCTCACACTGGAGAGGTTGGGTGGAAATGCTTTTGTTAGTATGGTCTTGACAGATTTTAATATTACATAGATGTTACTTCCTTCTGTCATATTTGATGACCAAAACGTTTGGGTTTTCACCCAACAAAGACTGATACGTTGTATAGTATAAAATTTCAGGTGCGAATGAGTTTTAATATCATTGTCAGTCATGCATACCATATTATGGTAATTGAAATTTGATTGTTTTCCACTGGAAGCCTTATATGTTGTATTGTATTAGCCTTTTTGTAAAACTTCTAGACTAGGTTGATATTAGTGATTATTGGTCGGTCTTGAGAAATTGACAAGTGGTTTGATGGAGAGATTATATTTATGGACATGTTTTATGAAGTTTAAAAAATTGTGTGCTGGCATAGGATCCTATTACATAGATGTATGGCTTGGCTTGAATTCTAGTTAGCTCATTTGTTAAGACAAATGGACTTAAAGTGATTTTTGGTTCTGTTGATGAGCCAATGCTCAAGGGAGTATAAAGGGTGGGAGTAAACAGTTTTGTGTTATGCAATCACTTATATCTCTGAAAGATATTGATGGAAAAACACAACATATCTTGATTAAGTATGGTCCAAGCCTCCATGGTGATATATCAAGGTTTCAATTTATTCTTGTCAAATTATAACCATTTGTAAATCATTTTTTTTAAAGGCATAGAAAGGTGTTTTTCACCCTCTTTTTATTTTTATTTTTTTATTTCTAAGGTAATGCAATGCTCTCCAAATTGTGGCTTTTGTTTTAGAATTTTTTTTTTATGAAATGAATAATTTTTCCTTTTGGTTTCTGCTACATTAGTATCGACCTTGATGTGGTGCTTGTATTATAGTTTGTAAATCTAATACTTTTTTCATTTTCCTTGTTTTTTCTTGTCTGTTGAAACTGCAGAAAGTTTGTCTTAGTTATAGATGTGCAGACATGGATCGGGAAATACCAGCTCTAATGGGGGTCTCAAAAGCTATTCTAGAAAATGTTATATTTGTACACCAAGACGAAGCAAATTGGCCACTGCAAGATCCTTCAACATTGAAGAAGAAATTCGATGATATCTTTTCTGCAACCCGGTATTCTCGTATTTCTTTGAGGGTTTTTCTTCCCCAATGATGGACTTGTATTCTTGTTTCTTCATGCTATTTATGCACCACTTTTTGTCTGATACTGTGCGTGCTCCCCCCATTTTTGTAGTCTTTTTTAACACTAGCTTATTTTAGTAGGACAGTTGATACTGCATGAAATATTTTTGAATTTTAAATGCATACAAGTGAATGCTTTACTCTATATTTACATTAATATGTCTTGGTTGTGCGTAATCATATATGCTTGAACATCTAGGGTATCTAGAGGGCTAATTAGATTATTGATTTGGCAGTTAGATGCTTTTGAAGTTTGTAAGATTAGTAGCAATTTATATTTGTTATTTTATATTTTAAGAAGGAAGAGAAGAAAAAGAAAAAAGTTTAAGAATGAAGGTGACTTGTCACCCTAGAATGAGGAGACAGCTCTTACATATTAACCAATACATGTATGCAAATTTAGCAATATACACTGTTATACATGAATCCTACCGTATGATGATTCCAATACTTCCTTAAGCTGAAGTATATATTCCAAATTGTTCATCTTGCTATAAACATTGGAGAATCGTCTCCTACTCTCAGCCGTAGTAAACATGTCTCCTGGCTGAGTACATATCTATTCAAGCTTCTAGTAAAGTAGAGCATTTTGACAATCAAATATTTTAGTTGATACTCCTTAGATTTGAGTGATAATAATTACTGATTGTTTTAGTAGTTTTAGCCATCAGACTTGTTTTCTTCTTGGCTAAAGGTCATGTGGTTATGGAACTTTTAAATTGCCATCTTGGTTGAGAGTAGTTGAATCGCATTAAATGATTAAGAAATTTTCTTTGCTATAATTTGTTTTTTCTCAAGCTTTTAGTTTTTGTTTAACACAAATTTTCTTGACTGTAAGTTTTGATTTTATTTCTGAATTGAGCTCAAGTTGGAGGTGTATTAGTTTTGGCGACTTCC
Source organism: Cedrela odorata (assembly GCA_035584115.1). Lineage (NCBI taxonomy): Eukaryota > Viridiplantae > Streptophyta > Magnoliopsida > Sapindales > Meliaceae > Cedrela > Cedrela odorata. The sequence continues at coordinate 12,405,836 of JAXCLQ010000007.1, forward strand.
TTTCTTTTTTTTTTTTCCTGGTACAGTACATGATACAAGTTTATTAAAAATACAAAACAAAAATGGTGAATGAACAGAACATTCAAAGTTCAGAGTTTCAGGGACAATCATGTCTTGCTGTAGGATTTCATGGTGTTTTCTTCACACACACAGACATGCTTTCTCTGTAGTCACCCCTGCCTGAGTGCATGTAATATCATACATTTTCTTTTTTACACATTTTGTTGTGCCACATGCAAAAGATTATCGCCTTTGGAAGAATTTCCTCTATGGATGGAAAGAGAAATGCTTTTTTGGACAAAAAACCCCATGGGATTTAATCTTGTATACAAAGGCAGGCTTCATTATTCAGCACGTGACAGGATAGGTAAATGGAGCACCACAACAGTTTCACTAACATATTCCATGTCTTATAAAACAATAAGATTGCCTGCGCAATACAATGCGTGCAATGCAATATTTTTATAGTTCCGAGTATTGTCTATTGAGTGATCAATTAAATTTTCTTTGATTTCTTTGGGAATCCTGTATATATGGACAAAGTAGCCATCCTAAAGTTTAATCGACTTATTTCTCTGTCTTTCTTTCATTTTGTTATAATAGCTTTAAGAGGCATTAAACAGATTTCTTGCATATTTTTCTGTTTTGAATAGAATGTTGTACCACAATTAAAGGTCCTCTGGCATGCCATTCTACTATGTTATAAATTCATTTTCTTTGGACAGCAGCTATCTGTTTATAGCTTACCATTATTTTTCTTCAAATATATTGCTAATGACCTAAGTTGTATATAAATGGCTATGTGCAATACAGATACACAAAGGCTTTGGAGGTCATAAAGAAACTCCACAAGGATCAGGCTCAAGAGATAAAGACATACAAACTGAAATTGGAGAATCTTCAGACTTTGAAAGATGCTGCATATAAGGTTTTGCTTATCATACTATGATAAACTTGTAGATCATTTATTTGTTTATTATACTATGATACTATCTTAATGATAATTGGATTTCGTGATAGTTGGTTTGTAGCATGGGACAAGTGGGACAAGCGAGTGATAATACTTTGGCTTTTCCATTATGCTTGTTAATTGGGCTGTCCTTGGAATTAGTTTTGTTCTCTTTATTATCTTATTATCTGTAAATAGGAAAAAAGGGGGCTGGGGACCCACAGAAGGAATGTATCTAAGGAAAAATTTGGTTTTATTTTGAGGGTAAACTTGCTGCTGTTCTCTCTTGCTCTCTCTCTCTCTTTGGTTGCACTCTGCTGTCATTTCTCTCTGTCTATTTTTTTTCCTTTTCTTTTCTTTTCTTTCTATCAGTATACATATCTTTTCAGTTGCATTGTTTGTTTGTTTCTGTTTGTAGAAACTGAATAATTGTTTTTTATTTTTATTTTTTTATTATTTTTAATGCTGAATATTCAAGGGTTCATATAGGTAGGGTTTTTCACTTCGTCTTGGGAACTACATTCTAAAAAATAGGATACAAGATAAAGTGACTAAATACATTCCTAAGTTAATACAAACAACTAACACTAATAAGCTAATTACTAGGAAAGCTTGTCTGGAGGACTGTTAGCTTAAACTTTGAATCCCATGATTCTAGTATTTGCCAACCGAGTCTCCAGATTTGCCAACACTCTCCCTCAAGCTAGAATGTAAATATTCTCCATTCCTAGCTTGCATAGGATTCGTTGTACTGAATGACTTGATAGTCTCTTGGTAAAAACATCATCTAATTGTCCTTCTGTTGAGACATAGGGCATACAAATCAATCCAATCTCCAATTTCTCCTTGATGAAGTGGCAATCAATTTCCACATGTTTCGTTCGATCATGTTGTACTAGGTTATGAGCTATATTGATAGCTGACTTATTATCACAATAAACCTTCATACTTCCTTCCCACTTAATACTCATATCTTCCATAATAATCTTCAACCACAAGAGTTTACAAACACTTAAATGCCATAGCTTGAAATTCTGCCTCTACACTTGATCTAACAACCATAGCTTGTTTTTCACTCCTCCAAGATACAAGTAAAGTATCATGAAGTTGATCGTTGATCCATTATTGAACTTGCCCAATCTGCATCAGTATAGGCTTCCAATTTTAGTCCTTCACTCTTTTTAAATAGAGTTCTCTTTCTAGGTGTTCTTTTCAAATACTTCAAGATCTTATGCACTGCTTCTAGATGTCGCTCCTTAGGTGAATGCATAAATTGACTTACTACTTTAACTGCATAAGCTATATCTAGACGAATATGTGACAAATAAATTAGTCTTCCCACCAACCCTTGATATCTTTCTTTATTTGTTAGTGTGCCTTATGCTTCTTCTCCTAGTTGATGAGATTATTCAATGAGAACTTCGGAAGGTGTACAACTAAGCATTTTTTTTTCTTGCAATTGGTCAAGGATATTTTTTTGTGGGACATAAATATACCCTTTTTTGAATATGCTACTTCTATTTCCAAAAAATATTTGAGTCTTCCAAGTTCTTTGGGTTCAAATTCAGCAGCCAATCTCTTCCTAAGTCTTCCAATTTCATCAAGATCATCTCTTCTACTATGATATCTTCCACATAAACAATTAAGATTTCAACTTTACAATTTTCTAACCTCTTGATGAATAATGTATGATCTCCCTGTGACTGTTTGAATTGCATCTTCTCCACTGCTTGACTAAATCTCCCAAACCATGCCCTTGGAGATGGTTTCAATCCACATAAAGTCTTCTTCAGTTTACATATCCCGTTTTTTCCAAAATTAATGGTAAATCCAGGTAGTGTTTCCATATAGACTTCCTCCTTCAATTCTTCATGTAAGAACGCATTTTTCCCATCTAACTGCAATAAAAGCCATTAGAAATTCGTTGCTAAAGACAAGAATTCTGATTGTATTCATCTTCACCACAAGAGCAAATGTCTCTTGATAGTCCACTTTGTATGTCTGAGTATATTCTTTTGCCATAGGCCTCGCTTTGTACCTCTCCAAAGTATCATTGACTTTACTTTATTGTATATATCCATTTGTAGCCTACTGGTTTCTTCCTTTCTGGAAACTCCACTTTATCCCAAGTTTCATTCTTTTTCGAAGCCCTCATTTCCTCTTTCATTGCTTTCTTCTAATCTTCATCTTGCAATGTTTCATTAATAGTCTGAGGTGTTGTATCTGTGTGTTGCTTGGTGAGAAAAGATCTATAAGATGGAGAAACTTTCTCAAAAGAAATGAAGTTAGCAATAGGATGCTGAGTACACTTTCGAATTCCTTTTCGCACAGCAATAGAAACCTCTCGATCTAACAAATCAGTAATTACTTTTTTTTTTCCTTCAGCAGATGGTTTTGATTCTTGAACATACTGAGGTCTAGAATAAACTTTCCTCCTTGAATAAACTTGTAATGGAATGAAGGATGTCCTAGTCTAAGATGATGAAGACAAATGCTACATGTCCACCACTGCCAGTATCCAAAAAATACAGTCCATCCTTTTCTTTAGTATGCCCAGTCATCCTCCCCATAGCTAGTTCTTGAAAGACACACTTATCAGATCTTGTCAATTTTGGAATAAAATTGACAGAAGATTTTTTGAAAGCTTTGGTGTGTGAAGTGTTGAATCTAAAACAAGGCAAGGAGTAATGGAGATAGTTCCTTTTCCTGCCACTGACGCCACAGTTCCATCTGCTACTATGATTTTTCTTTTATTTCCAGGACATGGAATATAAGAGGAAAAATGATGAGACGAGTTTATCATGTGATTTGTTGCTCTTGAGTCCACTATTCAAGCACCATGGCTATTACTGTCCAAAGAGATCATAAATGCTTGAGACAAAATATTACTTGTGTGTGCTAAGGAACAAGAACCAATTGGCTTGGCAAGTGAGGTAAGTAGGCTTCGAATCTTATCCACTTCTTCTTGGTTGAGGATGTTCATTTCAGTTTGAACTTCACTTAGTTTCTATTACAGCCACATTTGCTTGGTGCTCCATTGTTTCTAGTTTGGTTGGGTATTGCTCCTCCCAAATGGTGGCTTTCCCTTTAGCTTCCGGCATGTCTCTTTGGTATGCCTCAGCTTCTTATAGTAGTTACACCATACGTCATCTTTGTTTGTCCGTGAAGTGTCTCGGATGTTTTGGTTGGATCTCGGAATGTAAGGTGGCTGTTTAATTATTGTGAACAGCGCTGACCCTTAAGATTTAGGAGCATCAACCATCACAGACCATCTCCCTTCTTCACTTCGGATAACTGCAAACACTTCACTTAATGGTGGCATCTCATCTTTTCCTAGTATTTGTACCCGAACTTGATCAAACTCATATTTAGTCTTTGTTCTAATCTCAAAGACCAAGGCAGCGTCCTTCACTTAGAGTAAGTTTGCTTCACAGTCTCCCAAATCTCCTTAACTGTTGGCAAAAACATGTTGTTTCCGCTGACCTTTGGTTGCATAGAATCTCATAACCATAACATGATTAGAGAATCCTCAACATCCCATTGTTCGAACTTTGGATCTTCAGTGCTCGGTGCTAGTTTGATCGGATGATGAAGCTTCCCTTTATCTTTGAGTTTCGTACACAGTTTGGGACCAAATCATGTAATTTCGACCATTAAGATGGTAGGCAGCTTGGATGATCCCGAATTCATTTGAATGAACAACTGATGTTGCTTCAGATGAAACTATTTTGGAGGAATCTGAAACTGTGGACATGATGGAGGCTTAGGGCTGTGGAGAAATCAAATTTGCAGAAAATAGGAGTTGGGGGTGTGTTCTTTGAGGACTTGAGATCTGGAGAGGATAAGAAATGACTGAAAGAACGAAGGCAATTAAGGCCTAGAATATTAGGTGCAGTAAACTAGGTCCCAGCAATGAAGGCTGGGAAAAAAAATACTATGTTTTAGTGCTCTGATACCATGTAGAAACTGAATAATTGTTTTATATATATATAATTATTCTTCTTTAATGCTGAATATACATGGGTACATATGGGTAGGGTTTTTCACTTAGTCCTGGGAACTACAATCTAAAAAATAGGACACAAAGCAGTAAGATAAAGTATCTAGATACATTCCTATGTTAATACTAACAACTAACACTAATTAGCATTTACTAGGAAAGCTTATCTAGAGGGCTATTAACTTAAACTTTGAATCCCACAATTCTAGGATCTGCCAACCGAGTCTCCAGATTTGCTAACAATGTTTAATTCCAATGATCTTCTTTAATAGAGTGTTTGTTGATGTGAAGTTGTCTTTGTACAGCTTCGTGAAAGCATTGCTCAGGATCAAGAAAAAACAGAATCTGTGAAAAATCAAATGCAGGAGTTGGAAAGAAGCGTCCTAGATGTGGATACTACAATTCATCATACTGAAACAACTTTGAAAGATTTGCGAAAACTACAGGACCAGATATCAACCAAGACTGCTCAAAGAAGCACTTTGTTTAAGGAGCAACAGAAACAGTATGCAGCTCTTGCTGAAGAAAATGAAGGTTTATCAATGCACATCATTGGATAAATTTTGTCTCAGCATTTGTACTTTATCTTCCCATCTATTCATGAATGCATGTATGTATTTTTGTGTTTGTTTGCTTTACTATGTCCTTACTGATATTTCTGTGGGGAGTCCATGTACATGCTTCTTGTGTGAAATCACTATCAAACTTTTAATGTTATGCAGCATAATTTTTTCCCTTTTTCTATTTGTCAGATACTGATGAAGAATTGAAGGAATGGAAAACCAAGTTTGAAGAAAGGATTGCAATTTTAGACAATAAGATTAGCAAGCTGGAGAGGGAAATGAATGACAAGGAAACAGAAAGTTCTTTTCTTAAGCAGAGTATAAATGAATACATCTGGGAGATCAGCAAGCTTCAGACTGAAGCTGAAGTAATACCAATAGAATTAATCAATTTGGTATTCTAAATGTTGTCAAATTCGTTTAGACTTATTCAGCTGGCTTTAATACTTTTGCCTTCAGGCTCATATGTCCCTGAAGAATGAAAGAGACTCCACCATTCAAAAACTATTTGCTAGGTATAATTTAGGGTGTCTTCCAAATGCTCCCTTCAGAATGGAAGATGCTTTGAACCTAACAAATCGAATAAAATCAAGGTTAATGGATCTTGAAAAGGATTTGGAAGATAAAAAGGTATGTTTTGCCTTTGTACAGCTACATCTTTTGGTCCCTCAGTTATTACATATGCACATATATTATGCATTATCTCTTCCCCTTATTTTTATTTTAAATATGAAAATTTTAATTGATTCACCTCGGGACATAAGATTGTCCTTTACGAAATTTTACATATATTAGCTTGATTGCAACTATAATGAGGAGCATTGGCTGTTTCAGAAATCAAATGAAGTAGAGCTTAAAATGGCATGGGATAGTTACTTGGATGCAAGTGATCGTTGGAAGAATGTTGAGGCTCAAAAACAAGCTAAAGTGGAAATTAAGGTGGGCTTTTAAAAATTGATGTTTTATAAGCATCTCATGTCTCAAGAAGGGTGGTTATAAAATTATAATTTTTTGCAGAGAGGTATCTTGAAACGCATCCAGGAGAAGGAAAATGAACGCGATTCATTTGAACTTCAAATATCTAATCTCAATCTTTCTCACATTGATGAAAGAGAAAATAAGATGGTCAGTTTTCCTTGCTTGTGAATGACAGCCTTTTTTTTTAGTAAATGACAGTAAACCATTTGCAAGTAATGCTTCTCTTTGTCTACGTTACATTTTTTGACAGCGAATTGAGGTTGAGAGAAAGACTAATCAGCTTGCGGAAAGAGAATTTGAATCAAACATACGCCAGAAGCAGAGTGAGCTGTTTGGCATGGACCAAAAAATTAAGACTCTTAATCGAGAGAGAGATATAATGGCTGGTGATTCTGAGGACAGAGTGAAACTCTCTCTGAAGAAAGCAGAATTGGAGAATCACAAGAAGAAACACAAAAAGATGTAATTCTACATTTTCTGTTTCATTGGCTTATTTTTTCTCTGTTTTGCAATCCAGTACTTTTTTCATTTGTTGAAGTTGGTCTTCTAGCTTTGTTTATTTCTTATTTCATTTTACCCAGAATTGATGAATACAAGGATAAAATTAGAGGCGTGCTAAAGGGGCGGCTTCCTCCTGACAAGGATTTGAAAAAGGAAATTACTCAAGCCCTAAGGTTGATTTTTTACTATGATCTAATACCTTTGCAAGAATTCCTTGTCAGTGTAACTCAGGCTTTCTGAATCAATTAATTAGATTAATTTAATATTAGATTTAAATATGTGATTGCTTTCAAGTTTATGTTTTATCTTTCTTTTTCATTGTCTTTTTGCATTGCAAATGATATAATAATACATGCACACATGCAAGTATTCTCGTCTTATTCTTATTCTATTCTTTGTTTGACTGGGCTATGCACCAAACATGAGAATGATTATTACTCTTGCGTCTCACTTGACCATATTTAGTCACTTTGGGAACTGTGCTTGGATGGAATGGTGTAGATAGGATTGAAAATTGAGGCTTTTAAAATTTAGGTGTTTAGGATATTTATAATGATTTGTCTGTTTCTTATTGAAAACTAAAAGAAAAGGAAATAGATATGAAAAGGGATTTAGGGTTCCTGTTATCAAATAAATATATAAATAACAAATCTATAGTTCTGTTGGCAGGACTCGGTGCTTAAAACACTTAAACATGCTCATCCCTAATAAAAAGAACATTACTTAATCAATTGCTTGTAATTCATGGCTTTCTGCCTGTTGTCAATATTGGAGTCCCTAGATGGAGATCTGTGACATATGCTATAATTAATTTGGCAAAATTGAAGTTGTTTCTTTTATTTGATCTTTGTGTTGATCAACTAGGATTATACTCGGGATTTTGATGCTATCATTCAATTCAGATGATATCATTAATATTTAATAAGTTTTCAGCTGTCCTGTTTTGTATCAGTTCAATCATCAATTCAGACAGAGTTTAGTCTTATTTTGTTCATCTCTTATTGTAGAAAATCTAGTAGTCATTATTCAGCCCTGATTTCTAGGAGTTTTACAGCTAATAAATTAACTGATTTGTTAGCTAATTAGGTACCTTAACTTTTGGAGATTTGGTTAGCATGTTACCTAATAACATTAGTTAACTACTTATTTTATAGTTTCCTGTTTTAGTAGGAATTGATTATATTTGGTAGTTCCTATTTTTTCTTTATTAATAGATGATATTTCTCATCTATTTAAGGATTTGTAATCTATGTTTCAGAATAAGTGAAAATTCATTCTCTCCCTTCACTTTTCACACTTATGGTGAACCTTCAGTCTTGAACCTCGCTTAAAGCTTTGGTAATCACATACCTACCACTTAGCTGAGTCTTAACTGTAAGCTAAGCCCTTGAGCTTTGGCAGGATACCTGAAACTTCTTTTCTTCAAACAAGCATCACTTTTATGTTCGTTAATATTTCTGAAGTTATTACATTATGATTTGTTGTAGTGATACATGTTCCCTTGTTTTCTAATATTCATCTTACATCATTGTTCTTTGGAATTGTTGTTGGCCTGTTAGTCGAAAGAGTAGGACAAAGTAATTATGTATTTGTTACCTTGGTTTTGATCCATACTTACTTCCAATTAGCATTATGAGTTTGTGGGTTAATACTTTTGCTGTTGCAGGGCTCTTGTACTGGAGTTTGATGACTTGAGCTCAAAATCTCGTGAAGCTGAGAAGGAAGTAAATATGTTGCAGATGAAAATACAAGAAGTTACCGATAACCTGTCCAAGCATCGCAAGGATGCAGACTGTAAGTATTGTCCTATAGCTTGATGAAGTTATGCATTGGTATTGTAGCTTTTGTTATATTTGAAGCCTTTGTTTATGGGAGCTCCATTACTGATGCACATCAGCCATATGGCTTGGTCATGACACAACAGAAACAAGCCCTAATTTACAACTTGGTTAATAATGATTTAATATCTTACTTATTTGGCATTTGAGAACCACATTAAGGAATACCTCATTTGTATGCATTGTGACTTATGTCTGTCAGCAAGTACTGTGTTCTTTTTTTATTTATGTTAGCAATGGATCTCTGTCTATATGCATAATAATTTTATTTATTCTGATTTATTGCAGCAAAGAAGAGATTTATTGAATCCAAACTTGAGTCCTTGAATCAGCAAATTTTCAGCATTGATTCTTATCCAAAAGTCTTGGACTCAGCCAAGGAAAAAAGAGATGTTCAGAAAAGGTTGGTTTTGACTTAAGAAATCACATTTGAAAGGATAAGGTCAAATGTGCTTTTTTGTAGTTGTAAAGGTGCTAATGCTATACTTGGCGCATCACATGCAGTAAATACAACATTGCAGATGGTATGCGACAAATGTTTGATCCATTTGAAAGGGTTGCTCGTGCTCATCATGTTTGCCCTTGCTGTGAACGCCCTTTCTCTGCTGAAGAGGAAGACGAGTTTGTTAAAAAGGTTGGTATAATTTGTTGTTAAATTTTTAAAGCAGGTTATGCATCAACTTATGCAGATGCTTCTCTTAGTAGTTCCTGATGTTTGGTTGTTCATTTAGATGTCTATTAGTATTAATTAACTCAGCTAACAGAAGCTATTGTTTGAGCTTCTTTTAGTTGTATGCCTAGCTGGCTGATATTTTCTCATAAATTACAGCAAAGAGTGAAGGCAGCAAGTTCAGCTGAGCACATGAAAGTGCTGGCTCTGGAGTCCTCAAATGCAGACTCTTTCTTTCAGCAGTTGGACAAGCTTCGCATGGTGTTTGAAGAATGTGTTAAAATTACCAAGGAAACAATCCCTCTTGCTGAGAGAAATTTGCGTGAGCTAACTGAAGAGCTGGATCAGAAGTCTCAAGCTTTTGATGAAGTAAGTAGGATTTCTTTTACATATAGTCTTTAGATATCACATTTCTCAACACAAGTGCTTCAAATTTCTAATACTTATCTTTTATTTGATTTAGTCTTTTCATCTATGAATGATAAGTACTTAATTTTGGATTAGGGAAGGATGGATATTCTTGCTGTTCATAAATTGGTTTTTTGAATGTATATTTTTATAGAATTGTCTCCCCTCCCTTTTTATCCTTTGTGGACATCTAGACCACATTTGTTTCTCCTTTCTTTTTTCCTTTATCAGTACACCTTTCTTTGTTTCTTATCGAAAAAACTAATGTCCTTATAATCCAGCTAAATCTATATTAACATTGTGAAAATTATGTGACGTCAATTCTTTCTGTTAAGTTATCGCTTGACCCCAACGCTTCCCCTCACGTCCACTTGCACGTGAGCTAAACAACCACCAGTACTTGACAAGCACAAACACAACTTATTATAATATAATTAATCAATAATGTAGGAATACAAACACAAGATCAATTGGTCAAACCAACTTTGATGCCATGTTAAAGCTTGACTCAAAAGCTTAAGCTATTAAGTAAGGGCCGAACAATAGTATTTAAGCTTCCCCCTTTCCACGTATCAAACCTCAAAAGGAGGGTTGTGGGATAACCCTTGCATGGCACCACTTTTCTACTATGAATACTATGAAAGATTAATTGATGTACTAGTTTGAAGTTTATGTCATTCACTGTGTCGGATGAGTAAAGTTGAGTCATGAGGAGAACTTTTATAATGAGGATGTCTGTGTATCAGAATGTGTGGAACAGGGTAATTTACCATTATAATTTACTTGAATGTGTGAAGCATTAGTGAATTACTTGATTATATGCATGTAGTTCTCATACTGCCTCCAGACAAATAAATGTCAGCATCATTTTGACATTGGCTAAGCTTAACAGAGTTCTATTGGTTTACCAGAGATGGCCTATTCAGCAGGAACTTTATTTCGTCCCATGAGCAACCTTTCTTTTTAGGCTTCTTTTAACTGACTTCCGTTGATGCAATCTTGAAAATAGTGATCTAGCTGTGACTTTTTGTGATATCAGTTTTGGCTTTCTGGGTTTTTATTGTGTGAGGTTCAAGTGCAACAGTCAAGGAGACAAAATGTTTTGGTTAGGGAAGGGATTGATACTCATTGTGGTTCATGGATAGGTTTGTATACATTGTTTTCGCTCCCTAGTTGTCTGTTTTTGTTTATATATGTGGACATCTGGTCCACTGTTGTGTCCATATTTTTCTTCAATTGATCAATGTTAGGTTCTTCTCAAAAAAGAAAAAAAAAAGGTAGTCATAATCAATTCAGAGTTATATCAGTTTGTAGTTTGGGTTTTTACTACTCTATGGAAGATTAGATTTTAGATTTTAGCTTGTCTAGGAATTATCAAATGTAAAATTATAGTTTTTCTCATAGTCCATTAGAATCATAAACAGAATTTTCTTGGGGCTCAAGTTCTTAGTATTTTTATCATAGTCAAAGACTTAGTTCTAATTGAAGAAATAAGAATCCAAGAGTTTGTAATGCCCATGTACTCTCCAAATATAAGGAGGCCTTGGTAAACCTCGACTGATTTGGAGCATTAAAGGCAAGTTTACCTTTCCTGCCATGATGCAATTGAGATCCATAAAAAATAGGCTTCAAGAAGACGTTAGAGCTATTAAGCTTTCAAAACTTGTCCTAGGGTTTATGATTTCTGTTAGGTTCCTACTAAAGGTATATTAAGAAATTTTTTATGTTTAAAATTGGGTCAATTGCATGGGTCTTAACTCCCCCTAGCATGCACTGGCATGTGAACCAAACTCAACCACCACAAACTTAACCACAAGTAGAAAACAACTTATAATTTAATAAATTTAGAATGAAGAGATTCAAACACAAGATCACTTGGTCAAACTATCTTTGGAACTAGGTAAAGTTACTGCTTGATCTTAAAGTTTAAGCTATTAGGTAAGGTGGCAATAGTATTTAATGATAAACTGTTAGTTGATGAGAAGTGAGAGTAGAATTAGATAAAAAGAATTATCAATTAAAACTATGGAAACTTGCTTCCTGAAAAGTGGTTGGTAACAAGCAAGATCAGTATGGAATATATGGAAAGAAGTTATAGTAAAATCACGAGCCAGTTTGAGGACTACAGAAGTATGACATGTATCTAATGATCTGGATTTGGAATCAATTGCCTTTATGATAATTTGTAGATGTTTAGGCAGACCAGCAATGTTTATGTTTAGGACCGTGCTTGATCAGTTTGGATGTGCTATAAGCACAAGAGTAACAACTACTATGAAATCACAGCCCAAGGCAATGAAAAGTGAAATTTTGCCTATTACCTAATTGAAGATTTGTCCCTTGAAAGGCAGAATGTTAAGAGCACATGTGCTGCCAACAAAAATCGTAGAAATTATGCTCTATTGAGTTCATCTTTTTGTTAGTAAGTTAAGCATGTAATGGCAATGCGTTTAGGATTAATAAATACTTAGAAGTATGCCATGGCTTCATCTTTCCTTTTTTGTTCTCCTTTATTCTCTATGTTCCTTGTCCCATTATCAAAAAAGGCAGTCAACCCCATTTCTTAGAACAGCTTCCATTGAGTCTCTGCACCTATCCCCTTTTTCGCTTTCTGAACCCTTGTTTGTTCTTGTAAAACAGGATTTGGCTCAGATTTTCTGCAATTGTGGCAACATTTTTGTACCAAGAGGGGATGAGTTCCTCATGAATTGAAAATTCTAATTCACATTTAGCATCCTGTTGTTATTATACAAATATGAGCATTTAATTTTTTAATGCGCATAATGGTTATCTAATTTTGACACTGGTAAATGTTTTGTCTGTAGGTGTTAGGTGTTTTGGCTCAAATAAAAGCTGATAAGGAATCAGTTGAAGCTTTGGTGCAACCTGTTGAAACTGCTGACAGGCTTTTCCAAGAAATTCAAATGTGGCAAAAGGAAGTTGATGATTTGGAATATATGCTTGATTCTCGAGGACAAGGTGTTAGAACTATGGAAGATATCCAGCTGGAACTGAATAATTTTCAGGGCACAAAGTATGTTACTTATCTTCTAATTGTTAGTTTTGTGATTTTTTCAGCTATTGGAATTTCAAGTGATCTGTGAGCAGTCAACTTGGTTGATTTATGATCTGGATTGTTAATTTTTTCACCTAATTACATGTCTAGTTTTTAGCTTCAAAAACTCAGTGTAGCTTTTATTTAAACAGAGAACACCGGTTTACTGTCCATATTGCTGTATATACCTAATAAAAATGGTGAAGTTGATTAACTCATTCTCCAACTTTGTGTGAATTTGAAAATATCGAAATAAATAAACTAGGCGGCTATTGCATGGTTGCCATAGCCCCTTTCCTTTCCATAGTGAGTTTAAAATTAACCTATTGAAAATTGGTGAGTTCTCTCACCCACTCTATACGCCATGGATTGGGATATGAGAAACTTCAGACTGGCCTTTCAAAGGTTGGTAGCCTGATCAAAGACTACATACGGAATCTAGCCCTTCTTTATCAACACTCTTGATCAACGCCCAACAATGCCTCAACATTACACGGCTTAAAAGGGCCAACGGAGCCAACTCAAGGGAAAATTTCAGTTTTTATAAAAGCCTTTGATTCAAAACCTTCTTATTATTGGGAGTTCTCTCAATTTTTCTCAAAGATATACAAGATTTCTTTTGTTTATTTTAACAATAGGTTTTATATTTTCATTATGCCTGACCTAGCTTCTTACTTTAGTTAACTAAACAAAATATAATGAAAAATGAAATATATATATGAAAAATGAAATATAAAGAAATAGAAAACTTACAAGGATAGCTATCAACTGACACATAGAGGGCTTCCGAGGAAAAATCTCTTCCCCCTCCATTCCAATGCCTCTCTTTATATAAAGAATGCTCTTTTCGTTTTTTTCTTTAAGGCGACACAAGAGATATAAAAGATAAGATTTTTTTATCACATCGAGTACTTATTGGGCCCTATGAGTACTAGCCTGGGTGTTTAGCTTTTCTTATATGGTGACTAGTGATTTTGGTGACTCAAAAGCAAAAGTAAGATTCAAAAGAAAAAATTGTTTAATCTGAATCAAGTTTTTCTGTCATGTATTGCTCTGTATCTATGTCTATTGATTAATAATCCATTTCTATATTGTCTTCTTCTTCACTATTGTCAATTTCTCTGTCTATCTCATAGATTTCTTTGCATCTTTGTTGCTTTTCTTTATTTGATGCTTGCAATGGTAAAATAGTGTGGAAAATGCCTCCCTTAATTATTTGTTTATGACAGAAAATGTTGTTGTGTTCACATTGGGCTACTAGCTGAGTATAAGGGTTCTTGATGTCTATCCAGAGTAATCTAGTTGTCACTTCATAAAGCCTTATGTACCAATCTATTATTTTTGGAATTGACAAGTCTTGTCTAATATTTCTTCTTCTGTACATCTTTGCTTCGCTATTAATGTATATTATATGATAAGTTGGAAGCTAAACTCTTGTGAATTTTTGGTTTATTTGGCTAATTTGGAGTGGTATAGGTTTGAAAGAAATTAATAAATGAGTTTTTTCAATGATAATGTATAAGACTTTGTTTAAAGTTTTGGGAAAGAAATGATATCTAATGTCTGGAGAATTAAAGTGAATTTGATAAATAATATCGAAAGATAGAGCTTTATAAAATAAATCATCTAGCTTTTGTGTAATTTTGACTGGTTATTATTTATGAGAAAAATGAAATACTAGGAAAATTGTGTCTAAGAGTAGGATCTTTTTGAATGTTTTGGAAATGTGGTCTCAACTCTAGAAAAATGTCAAAATTGTTATTAAGAACTTCATTGACTATTTCAAGATATTTTTTTATGTAAAGTATGTTGTCTAAATTATTTAATGATTTCTATTAGATTTCCTAATTTTTGTTGTAATTCTAATAATTGGACTTGCTTACAGGTGTGTTAATGAATAATTCATACAACTATCTAACTTTATTATTGTCTAAATGCATTGAAGATGTTTCTTTTACATACTTTAAATTGTTTACATGCTTTTGTAATGATTCTAATTTTTCTAATAGTAATACAGTTTGATTTTATAACTTTGCTATATCTCTATTCTTTTGTTATAGTAATAATATAGTTGTAGCACAATTAAACACAATTGTAAAATTGTTAATAATAATAATAAATTAGAGGAATTAAGTTTAAAATTAGAAAAAGTAGAATCAATTCTCCAAAATAATATTAAAGGAAAAGAAAAATTAAACAATAATGAATTAAATAACTCGTTAGATAATATTGAAAAAGAATCAAACATCCTAAGCAATAGATTTAGAAAGATAAAACTCAGAAAAACCATTAACTATAGTGAAACAAATAAATAATACATTTTGCTCTAGTAATAATTCATGTTAACTAGACATTTAGAAGATAGTAAGTTAATCATAGAGTAAAAGAATAGTGATATAGTAAAATTACGAAACTAAGCTGCATTGTTATTAGAAAAAGCAGAATCATTACAAAAGAATATAAATAATTTAAAGCATGTAGAAAAAATATATTCAATGCATTTAGACAATAATAAAGTTACAGTTGTATGAATTATTCATTAACACACTTACATGGTAGCAAGTCCAATTATTAGAATTAGAACAAAGATTAGGGAATCCAATAGAAATCATTAAAGAATTTAGACAACATATTTTACATAAAAAAAATATCTTAAAATAGTCAATGAAGTTTTAAATAACAATTTTGACATTTTTCTAGAGTTGAAACCATATTTTCAAAACATCCAAGAAGATCCTACTCTTAGACATAATTTCCCTAATATTTCATGTTCTTAAAAAATAATAACTCGTCAAAATTATACACAAGAGTTAGATGATTTGTTTTATAAAGCTTTATTTTTTGGTATTATTTATTAAATTCACCTTAATTCTCTGGATATCATCTCTTTCCCGAAACTTTAAACAAAGCCTTAGACATTATTATTGAAAAAACTTATTTATTAATTTCTTTCAAATTTATACAACTCTAAATTAGCCAAATAAACTTATCATATAATTTATAATAGACATTAATAGTAGAGTAAAGATGTACAAAAAAAGACATATTAGACAGGACTTGTTAATTTCAAAAATAATAGATTGGTACATAAAGCTTTATTTAATAGCTAGATTGCATTGGATTGACATCAAGAACCCTTAAACTCAGCTAGTAGCTCAGTGTGAACACAGCAGCATTTTCTGTCATAAACAAATAATCAAAAGAGCATTTTCCACACTACTTTACCATTGCAAGCACCAAATAAAGAAAAACAGCAAAGATACATAGAAATCTATGAGATAGAGAAATTGACAGCAGTGAAGAAGAAGAAACCATTAATCAGTAGATACAGAGTAACACATGGCAGATAAACTTGACGCAGATTAAACTACTTTTTCTTTTGAATCTTACTTTTTTTTTGGTCATTTGTCCATATGTACTTTTATTTTTGAGTCACCAATCTAAGGGTTTTTCAATCACTACTCACCTTGTGAGAAAAGCTAAACACTCATGCTAGATTATCAAAAAGATTTGTTTCTTTTTAATCACATGACAATAAGGCCCAATGAGTACCCGATGTGGTAAGAGTATTTATTTTTATGTCTCTCGTGTCATCTCAGAGTAAAAAACAAAAGGGGCACTCTTTATATAAATAGAGGCATGAGAATAGAGAGGGAAGAGATTTTTTCTCGGAAGCCCTTTAAGTGTTAGTTGATAACTATCCTTGTAAGTTTTCGTATTTAATAAAATTGTTCTATTTCTTTATATTTCATTTTTCATTATGTTTTGTTAGTTAATTAAAGTAAGAATCCAGGTCTGGCATAATGAAAATATAAAATCTAATCTAGGTCAGGCATAATGAAAATATAAAATCTATTGTCAAAATAAACTAAAGAGTTCTTGTATATTTTTGAAAAAAATTGAGAGAACTCTTGATAATAAGAACTTAGCAGAAGATTTTGAATCAAAAGCTTTTATAAAAGTTGAATTTTTCCCTTCCATTGATCCTTTTAAGCCTGTGATGTTGAGGCATTGGCTCAGGAGTGTTGATCAGGAAGGGCTAGATTCAGTACGTGGTCTTTGATCAGACTACTAGCCTTTGAAAGACCAGTCTGAAGTTTCTCAAATATCATTTTGAAAAAGCAACTTCAAAATTTTATTCATGGAGTTCAGAGTGAGTTTGTGCTTTTATGAAAATCCTCGAATCACTGCAAAATATATTTTCTATGAAAATCTTACAGGAAAACTTATCAGTGTAGAAACTGAATAGTTGTTTTTTTTTATTTATTTATTTATCTTTAATGCTGAATATATAGGGGTACATATGGGTAGAATTTTCACTTAGTCTGGGAACTACAATCTAAAAAATATGATACAAATTAGTAAGAAAAAGTGTCGATACATTCTTATGTTAATACTGACAACTAACACTAATCAGCTATTTACTAGGAAAGGTTATCTGGAGGGATGTTTGACTTTGAATCCCATGATTCTAGGACTTACCAACCAGAGTGTCCAGATTTGCCAGCACTCACCCTCACCCTCAAGCTGGAATGTCAATATTCTCCACTCCTGGCTTGTTTACGATTCGTTGTAGTGAATGACTTAGTAGGCCTTTTGTAAGAACATCAGCTAATTGTCCTTACATTGAGACATAGGGCATTCAAATCAATCCATTCTCTAATTTCTCCTTGATAAAGTGATGATCAACTTCCACATGTTTGGTTTGATCATGTTGTACTGGGTTATGAGCTATATTGATAGCTAACTTGTTATCATAGTAAAGCTTCATACATCCTTCCCACTTAATATCCATATCTTCCATAATAATCTTCAACCACAGGAGTTCACAAACCTCTAGTGCTATAGCTCGAAATTCTGCCTCTGCACTTGATTTAGCAACCACGGCTTGTTTTTTACTCCTCTAAGATACTAGATTTCCTCCAAAAAAGTACAGTATCCTGAAGTTGATCTTTGATCCATTATTAAATCTGCCCAATTTGTATCAATATAGACTTCCAATTTTAGTCCTTCTCCCTTTTTAAATAGAATTCCCTTTCCAGGTGTTCCTTTTAAATACTTCAAGATTTTGTACACTGCTTCTAAATGTTGCTCCTTAGATGAATGTATAAATTGACTTACAACACTAACTGCATAGGCTCTATTTGGACAAGTATGTGACATATAAATCAATCTTCCCACCAACCTTTGATATCTTCCTTTATCTAATAGTGTCTTCTGCTTCTTCTCCTAGTTGATGAGATTGTTCAATGGGAACTTCTGAAGATTTACAACCAAGCATTTATGTTTCTTGCAATAGGTTAAGGATATATTTTTGTTGGGGCATAAATATACCCTTATTTGAATATGCTACTTTTATTCCCAAAAAATATTTTTAGGTCTTTTAAGTTTTTTGAGTTCAAATTCAACAGCTAATCTCTTTCTAAGTCTTCCAATTTCATCAAGATCATTTCTTGTTACTATGATATCATCAATATAAACAATTAAGATTGTGACTTTACCATTTTCTAACCTCTTAGATGAATAATGTATGATCTCTATGTGACTATTTGAATTGCATCTTCTCCATTGCTTGACTGAATCTCCCAAACCATGCCCTTGGAGATGGTTTCAGTCCACATAAAGTCCTCTTCAGTTTACATATCCTGTTTTATTCAAAATTAATGGTAAATCCAGGTAGTGTTTCCATATAGACTTCCTCCTTCAATTCTTCATGTAAGAACGCATTTTTCCCATCTAACTGCAATAAGAGCCATTAGAAATTCGTTGCTAAAGACAAGAATTCTGATTGTATTCATCTTCGCCACAAGAGCAAATGTTTCTTGATAGTCCACTCCATATGTCTGAGTATATCCTTTTGCCATAAGCCTCGCTTTATACCTCTCTAAAGTATCATTGACTTTACATTATTGTGTATATCCATTTGCAGCCTACTGGCTTCTTCCCTTCTAGAAACTCCACTTTATCCTAAGTTTCATTCTTTTTCGAAGCCCTCGTTTCCTACTTCATTGTTTTCTTCCAATCTTCATCCTGCAATGGTTCATTAATAGTCTGAGGTGTTGTATCCGTGTATAGCTTGGTGAGAAAATATCTATAAGATGGAGAAACTTTCTCAAAAGAAATGAAGTTAGCAATAGGATGTTGAGTACACTTTGGAATTCCTTTTCGCACAGCAATAGAAACCTCTAGATCTAACAAATCAGTAATTACTTTTTTTTTCCTTCGCAGATGGTTTAGATTCTTGAACATACTAAGGTCTAGAATAAACTTTCCTCCTTGAATAAACCTGTAATGGCAAATTAGGAACATTTTTCCCTGTTCTCATTTTCACTAGGAAATGCATTAGAGTTAGATGTATATGAATTGGATGGCAGAAGAGACATTGATCTAGACTGGTTTTGGACTGAGCAACAGTAAATGGATGTTCAATTGCTGACTAGACTGAAGTTGTTCAGTTTGAGGCGATAGTGGTGGTTGTTCAGGCAGAGATTGCTGTTCAGTTTGAGATGACAACGTTGGTTGTTTGTGTAGAGATTGTTTTGGCTAATCACTAGTTGACTTTTTTTGTGGGTTGTGGTGGCTGTGATGACTGTAAAAAAAAAATCAAGATCAAAGTGAACTATCTTATCTTCAACCATCTTATCTTCCTGTCTATTATTCTCCCCTGAAGATAAGTTGGTTTAAAAAATGATTTATTCTTAATAATAGTAACATCCTTAGATATAAATATTTTCCTGGTTTGAGGATTGTAACATTTATACCCCTTGTGTAAGAGAGTATCCAATAAAGACAATTTATAGTTTTGGGATCTAATTTATTACGATGTTGCAAATGAACATAGGAGATGCATACAAAAATTTTGGTGGAAGTGTGTGAGACAAAGCAATATGAGGAAAAATCTTTGAGAGAGTTTTAAAGGAGGTTTTGTTTTGTAAGACTCTACAAGAGGTTCAGTTTAAAAGGTAGGTGGCGATTAGAGCTACTTCTCCTCAATAGTGTTTAGGAACATGTTTTTCAATCAACAAAGCCTTAATTGTTTCAAGTAGATGCCTATTTTTTCTTTATGCTAGCCTGTTTTCTTGAGGTGTGATATACACAAGGATTGATGTATAATACATTCCTTTTGGAGAATAGGTGATAAGACTTGGTTGAAGTATTCCTTTCCATTACTTGACCTGATGACCTTGATGTTAGTGTTAAACTGAGTTTGAATCATTTTCAAGAAATTTGGAACTATCATACTTACATCGGATTTATTTTTCATGAAGTATAACCAAGTAACTCTTGTGCAATCATCAACAAAGATAATAAATTAACAAGCCCTATTAAGATTTGAGATTTTACACAGTCCCCAAACATCGGTATGAATAATAGAAAAAGGAAATACATATCTATTATTGATTGAAGGAAATGAAGTTTGTTTATGTTTTGCAAATTGACATAACTCACATTGGAAAAGTGATTCATCTACACCTTTAAACGAATATAGAAACATGATCTTAAGAACATTGGATGATAGACGTCCTAACCTAAGATGATGAAGCCAAATCCGAGACTTATTGAATGACAAATTTTCAGAGAAGAAAGAAATAGATACTGATTTCCAGGACATGGAATATAAGTGGAAAAATGATGAGATGAGTTTGTCATGTGATCTGTTGCTCCTGAGTCCACTATCCAAGCACCATGGGTATTGCTGTCCAAATCCAAAGAGACCATAAATGTTTGAGACAAAATATTACCTGTGTGCGCTAAGGAACATGAGCTAATTAGCTTGTCAAGTTAGGTAAGTAGGCATCAAATCTTATTCACTTCTTCCTGGTTGAGGATGTTCATTTCTATTTGGACTTCACTCAGTTTCTGACTAGGGTCTTCTTCTGTTACAACCATATTTGCTTGGTGGCTCCATTGTTTCTGGTTTGGTTGGGTGTTGCTCCTCCCAAATTGTGGTTTTTCCTTTAGCTTCCAGCATGTCTCTTTGGTATGCCTTGGCTTTTTACAGTAGTTACACCATAGGTCATCTTTGTTTGTCCGTGTAGTGTCTCAGATGTTCTTTGAAGATTTGAGATCAGGGGAGGATAAGAAATAACTGAAAGAAAGAAGGCAACTAAGGCCTAGAATATTAGGTGCAGTAAACTAGGTTCTAGTAATGAAGTCTGAAAAAAAATACTTTGTTTTAAAACTCTGACACCATGTAGAAACTGAATAATTGTTTTTTTTTATCTTTAATGCGGAATATACAGAGGTACATATAGGTAGAGTTTTTCACTTAGTCTGAAAACTACAATATAAAAAATAAGCTATAAATCAGTAAGATAAAGTGTCTAGATACTTTATTATGTTAATACTAACAACTAATACTAATAAGCTATTTATTAGGAAAGCTTATCCGGAGGGATGTTAGCTTAAACTTTGAATCCCATGATTCTAGGACCTGTCAACCAGAGTTTCCAGATTTGCCAACAATCAAGATAAAACCCAAAATATCATACCTTTGATTTTGAAATTCAATTTGGGCATCCATGATAGTACGAACAGATTTAGATATTATTTAGACACCTATATTCTTGTTATGCTTGTAGACCAGCAAAGGGTTGAGAGAAAGATAAAGAGATCAAACCAAAAGTTTTGAGAATATGCTGGAAGATAGATTCAAGGGTAGTTGTCTTATTCCCAAGGGCTAGATGAATTGTTCTAGCTCAAAAAATATCTTTTGTCTTATTCCCAAGGGATAGATTCAAGGGTAGTTTTTGAAGTTCTCTAAAACAGTGCATTGTAAACTAATGTTATTATACTAGAAGATAAGTAAAAGAAGAGAGGGCTGAAAAAGAAAGAACATTAGGAAGGGGCGAAGAGAGAGAGAAATGAGGGAAGAGAAACACGACAACTTAGGGGTTGCCTGTTTCTTGGTTTGAAATCTGAATGACTTAATATCAATCAATTCAGACTTTTTTGTTTTTTTGTTTGTTTGTTTCTACTTAACACTTATTCTGAGACATCTTCGTTTGAATGAGAAGTCATTTTTTTCTTTAAAAATATTTATTTCATAATGAATTACTTGTTTTTTTTACCTTCTTAGAATTTTATCTTACCTTACCAATAATACTTGTGATGATGATTATGTCAAAATATTAATTATCAGAAATAGTTACATGAAAAACAGACTTAATGAAAAAGAAAACAAACTTGTTATTCAGATTATTATATTCATGCTGATTTAGATTTCAGTCAAATTCAGATCTATTCAGATTTCAAATAAATAAAAAAAACAAATGTCTCCTTAGTGATTTACGTTCTCAATTCATGTCAAGTGCCACCTTAAAAGAAATACACCAATCCTATTTTATGGTGACCAAATTAAACCCAAAAGGAAACTAAACCAAACAAATATTATTCTTGATTAAACAACAGCTGCCCAGTCTTTACATAAGCTCTAAATTCATGGCTACTTCTAGCATGTCAGTTGTTCTCCCGTCTCCCTCACCTTTCAGACTAATTACTGTTGTGTGTGCGTTATGTAGGTTAGTGAGTACATACCTGGATTCGTGATTATATATAGCTACTTTTACCTTTTTCTGTTTTATTTTATGTTATATTTCTTTTTTACTTTTTTGTAATCTTTTTCTTTTTCTTTTGGTTTGCAGGGATAGTCTCCAAAATGAACTGGAGAAGTTAAGAGATGAACAAAGGTACATGGAAAATGATTTGTCAAACATTCAAATAAGGTGGCACACTCTACGGGAGGAAAGAGTTAAGGCAGCCAATACTTTGCGGGATGTTAAGAAGGCAGAAGAAGAGTTGGAGCGTTTGACAGAGGAAAAAAGTCAAGTTGATCTTGATGAGAAGGTTGTCTGTTTTTCCAAGATATCTTCTTGCTATTACTTTTTCTGGTTGTATCTCATCTGATTGCATAGCTTTTGTTGAATAATTGTTCATTTGGTATTTTTGATTTATACTTTGTGCTGTTTCCTTGATAACAGGTTTTTCTTTTTTTGTTCATAATTCTTATGATGAATAATGCATGTTCTTGTGGGTTTTTCAGCACTTAGCTGAAGATCTTTGTCCTCTATACAAGGAGAAAGAAAAATTACTGGGTGACTACAATGATTTAAAAGTCAAGATTAACCGTGAATATGAGGAGCAGGTTGAACAGAAAAGAAACTACCAACAGGAAATTGAGACACTGCTTAAAACTGCTGCTAAAATTAAAGAGTATGTTGCGAACTCAAGGATTGATATGTAGGGGTTTTTGAATGCCATGTATTTTAATCCTAAATTCTTTTCTATCAGGTATTATGATTTGAAGAAAGATGAGAGGTTAAAGGAACTGAAAGGAAAAAAAACTCTTTCAGAATCTCAACTTCAAAGTTGTGAGAATAGGAAGCAGGAGATTTTAGCTGAGCTGAACAAAAGCAAAGACTTAATGAGGAATCAAGATCATCTAAGAAGAAATATTGAAGACAACTTGAATTACAGGAAAACAAAAGCCGAAGTAGATGAACTTACTTCTGAGATTGAATCTCTAGAAGAAAGAATATTGAAGATTGGAGGGGTCTCTGCAGTTGAAGCCGAACTGGGAAAGCTCTCTCAGGAAAGAGAAAGACTTCTTTCAGAGGTAAAAGTGGTCATTAGAGATGTCATCTTTGTTTGCCTTACCTTTTTGTTGAACTAGCATCTATCTATATCTGTTATTTATAACAGCAATCGAATAGTTGCTAGCTATTTTCTATAGGATAGAAGTGAAAAACATGAAGTCCATAAATTATCTTGAGGATCTATTATTGTTCTTATGATTTTTTATTTATTTGTTTGTTTTTTTTGATGAAAAACTATGAATAACATTATTAAAGTATAAGAAAAGTTTTACAAGTGTTTACTGGACCAGGTAAAGATTAATACTTTAATCTATGGGGAAAAAACTTTAATGGCGTTTTCCTGTCATTTTACTTTTTAAAGATTAATACTTTTATTTTGTATTGCCTTTTTGTGCTCTCCTAGTGGAGACAAATTGTGTCGATGGTACATTATATAAAATGTTTCCAAGTTGATTTCACACTCTAGGGAAAATAATTGGTTTGAGTTTTTGTGGCTTAAAGCATGAAAAGTATGTCTTGAACTGCTTCATTCTCAAAGGAGAATTATACAAGTCGATTCATTGAAAGATATTAGAGAGGGTTAATTGTACCTTGAATTTCCCAGTGATAAGCTAGTGGTTGTCTGTAAAGATCTCCATTCTGTCAGTTAGCACAACCAATTGAATATCATTCCTGATGTCTGAGTGTACGTGGAAGTATTGTGTTCCAGATCGGATCAATAGTGTAAAAAGGAAAGTATTTATATCTACTGATGAATGACTGAGTTTCTTGGTTTGATGTGATATCCAACTGTGTATAAAATCTCTTTTGAAATACTCCCCAAAACGAAAAAAGAAATCAATTCCACAATAGTTTCAATTGAAACCCTTTTTTGTAAAGGAGATTATGATTTATTTTTACAATTTCGTTCAAATGAAATATTTCTCTATGGATCTTTCGATGGATTAATTGCAATATCAACATCTCCTTTCTTTTAATGCAAATAAAGGTTGAGGATAAGTTCCTCGTGGAGAAAGTCAATACCGGTAACCTTTATTGTGCTCTTTACCGCAATTATCAATCCCATTACCTGCACCTTTAAACCTCTTTGAGAATTATATTTTTGTTGACATTGCCAACCTTCTATGATTGTCCTTTCATTAATTCCTTAAATCCCTCAATGGCCATGTCTATTTTAGCCAGACTGGGTCTTATTGCTCTTTTATAGCTAGAGTGATTCTGCTGGTCTTTTTCAGCTTTTAAATTCTTTATCTTATAATTAGTTCTTTTCTTGTTTTTGGCATGATTAGGAATCTGGTTGTATATGCCTCATCAGAGAGGCAGAGGAAAATTGTCCAATTAGGACATTACTTATCTAAATAAAAAAGATTTTCGAGTAGGTAAGCACCTATCAGGAGAAATAAAGGCATGCTCATGTCCTATACTGTGAAGAAAATAATAAATTGGTTTGGTTTAAAAATGATAAAAGAGTTACGATGGAGACACATCCTCTGGTTGATTTTTCTTTTGCATGAGATAATATGTGATTGTTATTGTTGAAAATGTTAGTGATGAATGCAATAAAGTCCAATGGCTGAAAATCTAAAAGATTTCGGTGGCATAGATCTTGTTAGGCCACAGGAATTTTTTCTTCTTTTTTTAATTTCTGGAAGCATCTTCACTGTTAGATTTTTTTTATGCTTAAATATTCCTCTTTTCTAATCTTCTGCTATTTTAATTCAAACCTCTGGTTTCAGGTCATATGTATATTTAAAGAGAACTAACATGTGGATTTCATTCTTCCCATCAGTTAAACAGGTACCACGGGACAATGTCTGTTTATCAGAGCAATATTTCAAAGAATAAAATTGATCTTAAACAAGCACAGTACAAGGACATTGATAAACGGTACTTTGATCAGCTAATCCAGCTTAAGGTGAGAGATATCTGCAATTGCTTGAATGATCATCACTATCATCACTAGCTCCATAGTCATTTTAACTTGAATTTTGTGGCAGACAACCGAGATGGCTAACAAGGACCTGGACAGATACTACAACGCACTTGACAAGTAAACTATTCAAATAAGTTTTTTAGTCTTTGTTCATGATACCGCCTATGTTATATTTCTTTATAAGTTGCACACTTCCCAAATCCCATCCCGCCCCATGCACAATCTGAAATTAAAGAAATTCCCCCTCCAAGGTTGGTGTGAGGGTGAATCAATCCCTTGACTTTTTGCTTACATAGCAAGAGGCCAAACCAATTAGGCTATCCCTTGTGGGATGCCTATGTTATTTTATTTAGGATCTTAGGGACAATTCACTCTTTTTAAGTGGCATTTTTTTTTTACACTTACGGTGCTTTTCCTATTAATGTAAATTCTATATCTGTTGAGAACTAAGATGTATAAGGTAGCAATTCCTAGTTATTACTTTTGGTTGTCTGTTCATAGGATCAAAAGGGGTTTAAAATCTTTCATTTCAGCTATCACATATTCCTTCCAGCATAATTTTGAACTTCTGTTCTTTTGATATGTTCCCCTTAGAGCACTCATGCGCTTCCACACAATGAAAATGGAGGAAATAAATAAAATTATAAGAGAATTGTGGCAGCAAACATATAGAGGACAAGATATAGATTACATTTGCATTCATTCAGATTCTGAAGGTGCTGGGACTCGATCTTATAGCTATAAGGTATGGAAACAAATTGTTTCCTTCTTGTTTGTTCATTGTTATTGTTACTTCAGATATATTATTAACTCCACTGTATTCTATAATCTGTACAGGTTCTTATGCAGACCGGTGATGCAGAGCTAGAGATGAGAGGAAGATGTAGTGCCGGTCAGAAGGTGGGAAAAAGAGAGAGACAGATTTAATGTCTCTTTTTAAAACCTCCTATTTAAAATTTTTTGTTAATAAAGTCAAGAACATCTGTTTTGGTTTCAGGTTCTTGCTTCCCTTATAATACGGTTGGCATTAGCTGAGACCTTTTGCCTTAACTGTGGAATACTAGCGTTGGACGAACCAACCACAAACTTGGATGGTCCAAACGCTGAGAGTCTTGCAGCAGCTCTCCTTAGGTATATGATTAAGAACCACTTATATCTTCACCTATTAACATTTTACAGTATTATTGCTTTGCATATTTACTCATCTTGTTGTCAATCCCTTGAAGAATTATGGAGGACAGAAAGGGCCAGGAGAACTTTCAACTAATTGTAATTACACACGATGAGCGTTTTGCTCAACTAATTGGTCAACGACAACATGCAGAAAAATATTATCGGGTTGCAAAAGACGATCAGTAAGCTAATATTTATCCATTTGGCTCTGTGGTTCTAGTTTTTTATTTTACTTCAATCTTATCATTGAATATTACTCTCTTCTTTGTATGATATTCTGTTATACAGACTAATATTCTCGTTTTGCAGTCAGCACAGCATAATTGAAGCCCAGGAGATATTTGATTGAAGATTTATAAGCATGAGTTTCATTTGTATGAAGATGCAGTCTGTTGTGTCATTTACATGCAAACTTGTACAGAAATTAAGAGAGAGAGAAAAGCAGTTAATACTTTCAGCCTTCTTTTCTTCCCTTGCTAGTATTGCTGGTTTGCCTGCCAACCCATGCTGCACATGAATCAAGGATCAGGGATGATATTCAATGCAAACCAATTAAAAAATAATAATAAAACCATTTTTTTCTTCTTTTTTATTTTATTTTATGCAGTTGATTAGCTTTGTTTTTTGTTATTAGTGTTTTTTGTAATGCAATTGGATAGGTATTAAGGCTGCGTCTGGTATTGTTTTTAAAGGGTTTTTATTTTTATTTTACAAAATGATACATAAAACACATCTTTTATTATTTTGTTAAAATTAAATTTAAATCGTTCTTCGACTATAGAGATAAGATAGTCATTTTATAACATTCTTTATTTCACGTATATTGTATAAGATTAATTGGTATATTAATAAAGTTTATGTGAATTTAAATTCAAGTTTAATAATAAGAATATAATGAAAATAAAAATATAATTTGAAATTTTTCATAAGTTGAATTTCGGTATGATGTCATATGCTGAAGCATTAAGCGATTTCCCAAATCGGTTAGCGAGCAAGGTTAAAAGACAGTGTCTTTGCGAAAAATCAGATATGAAACTCTCGAAAAGTAAATAGAATTGGTATTAAAGAATTAAGAGAAAATGTCAAAATTTATTCTAAGCATGAAGGGATCAATATTTAGAATGAAAGTATACATTATTTAAATATATGGATACATTAAGGTTACAAATCGATACGTGTATAAAGTATATATTGAAGAGTTCAGGTCAATATTAGATGAAGAGATCGATACTTTCATAAAATACATCGATCTCTTGCAAATCTGAGATTTGGGAAGAAATTACAAACTGATCAGATCGATATTTAAGGAAAAAATATTGATATATTTCAAAATAGAAAGTTCAAAAATAATTACTAGATAAATCAGATTGATACATTTATTAAAGGGTATTGATACATGGTCAAACAGTGAGTTTGAAAATAATTACAAGATAGATCGGATCAATATCTTTATCAAAGGTATCGATACATGCCGAGACAGAGAGTTGAAAAATATTTACAACGTGAACCAGATCGATATCTTTACAACGTGAACCAGATCGATA
>JAXCLQ010000007.1:12434142-12451529 GCA_035584115.1 Cedrela odorata
TTGATACATTAAAAAGAAAGAATCAATACATGAAGGCTAATGTATCGATATTCGGAATTGGAAACAATTCTCGTATTTTTTAATAACAGATCAATACTTAAACCAAAAGTATCGATATCCAAGTTAAAAGTATCGATATTTTACTCAAATTTGAGCAAGATTCATGAACAAATGAGTCATTTCACACACTTTTATAAATATCCATTAAAAGGAAACAATTCCAAAAGTTTTATTCATCCATTTCCTCTTTCTCTCTAAAAGTTGTTTTTCTCTCTCTTCTCACGACTACACATAGATCTCAGCCAAATCTTTGATATTTTCACCTAAATTTCATGGTCAAGTGATTCATTATCTTCTCCTTTACAATGTAGTACTGATTTTGACTTGTAACAGCAAGGAGTGTAGGAATGAGTTAGGGTTTTGAATCAATTTGAGTGTTCGAGTTTAAACGACAATGTGAAAGTTATAAGAACATCTACAGGCTAAAGGTAAGCTTATAAACTCATTCTAAGTTCAATTTTATGGATTTAAATATACTTGAATTCTAGGGTTCATTGTTCACCCAAATAATCCACCTTGATTGATGCGTAAAAAACGTAAATCGAGTAGAATTGCAATAATTATAACTATATAATACTAAATAAGTGTAAAATAACACTTGAAATGTGTATAATTATATTAAACAGAAATGAGAAAATTTAGATAACTACGGCTACGGGATTCTGTTGTTGGGAATCAACTAAATAGCCATCGTTTGAAAGTCTTATAAAGTTACATGTGTCAAACTAAGAAAATTGAGATAAAATGACTCTGAATATTGCATATAAGACATAAATGTTAATTAATTAGAATATCGAAGTTATAATATTATATACATGTATTATAGGCATCCACCACTTAGAATAGAGGCATACTAGATGCAAGAAGCAGTATTGGGAGTAAATAATTTCCTTTTCTCAGTTAGTGGAATTATTTTTACTCGTTTTCTTACTTTTAAAATACTTTATAGAACTTATTGTTTTATGAATTACGAAATGATTTATTTATCGTTGTTTTAAATTAAATATGAATTGTCTATGGTTTTGAATGAATATATGATTGGCCAGGAAGTCAAACTTGATATTAAAAATACATGGCTTACAATGATATTGAAAATGAAATGATTATAAATGTTTATGTAAATGAATTTGATTGTGGTTTTGTATTGGTGATATGGCCAGAGAGCCAAGATTATATATGATTGTACGTACAGGAAAGTAGTTAGGGGACAGACTTATGAGAAGTCGTCTAGGTAAGTGCGCTATAGGTGGGGTATATATATGGATAGATGTTATGGAGTTGTCTACTTGTGGGATTGACGAAGACAGTCATAAGTATTATCATATGACTACTCGAGGCCAACGTGAATGGTGAGCCAGTTTTAGAAATGGAACATATATTTTTATACTTAAAGAACTGTTTTAATAAATTAGCATTGTTTTTTATGCATAAAATTCATTGACAATTTCAGGGTTATCACGGCCAAAGTAACTACCACGAAAAAGAGCCAGCCTAGTGATTTTGTATAACAGACTATGTTTTATTAATATAAAATTATTTTATATACATTAATAAATATATTATTAAACTGTATTTTTATTCACTCACGGAGTATATCACCATATACTTACCCCTCACCTCCCAATTTTCAAGAGATCGAGATTAAGAATTGTATTGTACAGATAGTGGTAATCAATAAAAAGTATAACGCCCTCAAGTACAGTTGATATTCTCGACTCACAAACTTAGATAAATTAATTTATTAGGCATCTTTTATAAAACTATTTATATTTGTATTATGAATAGAAATGATATAATTTAATAAATATTTTACATATATCTTGAAATTAAATATATTTTCATTGTGGAATGATTCAAAAATTATCTTAGAAAAACGTGTTTATGTAAATGTGTTTATGAATTATTTTAAAAATTGCATTGAGATGTATATAAACACACACAGAGATAGGTACTCGAGCAATTTTACAAATCTGAAAAACATATTTAAGGATTAAAAATGTGTTTCGAAGGTTTGTGGCGATTGTCACGTACGAATTCCACTTGCAGAGGTGTATCGAAAATATAAATTACTCGTTTATAAGTTAAAATTACAAAATAATTTAAAATTATTTTCTATATTTTACAAAACGGTTTAAAATTGTTTTCTATATATTACAAGACAAATCTTATATATCGTAAGTGCTCGTGTATGGACTTCTCCACATCTCGCTCGGTGGCGTCACTACTTCTGCCTCCTCATCCGATGAGTCTCCTGAGTCGTCAATGTCGTCGTCTGTGTCGTTATTTTCTCGTCCATTTTTCTCTGTTTTCTCTGCATTCGAACAGAATAGCACTATTGTTATTTTTTAAATTTTGTTTGAATTGGATCAATTCTTCCGGAATTAACTATAGCCTTGTCGTTAAATCAACTTTCGAATTGGATCAATTCGTCTGATCCAAACCAACTCGTGTTTTGAATTGATCATACAAAGCCTTGGTCGTTAAATCAACTTTCGCCTCCAAAAAGAACGTCGTTCTCCGGTTTTCGAGAAACGGATTTTCTGGGTTTCAAAACACGAGTAGGTTTGGATTTAAAGTGGCAGAAAATAGGTATCGGAATGCCAAAGAAAAAGATGGTCAGAAGAAGAAGCAAATAGAGACGATACGAGCGATGGTGAAGAAGTTAGCGAAAACGAAATTGATCAAAGCAGCTCTTTTGCATGGCTTTCAGGAGGGGATTTTTGATTTAGCGGTTGAGGAGGGGAGAAGGGAACTAGCCCACATGGTGGTTCCACGGCGGGGATTGGTTATGTAAGAGGAGAAAGGCATGTCTTTGTTTATCGTTTTTGTTTCTAAAAAGAAAAAACTGGTATGGTATAGTATGATTTCATTGTTTCTAAGGTTTTGTTGTCATTCAGAGTTCTGTGAGATGTCTGTAAGTGAAAATGGAAAATGGAGAAGACGGTGAGAATGAGATGGGATCTGCTTCTTCATAAAATTATCACAGTTGCAGTTGAGGTGGTCAAAAATAGAAATCCAATTATTTGCATGATTTTGTTTTGCTTCGTTGATTTTTTGAGTCTCTCCTTATACATCTAGGAAAAAAAATAAGCTGCTTACCTTTTTGATACTGCTATTAATTTGTTAAAGATGCTGCTTTTAAATAATTTTCTTTATAGTTATGGTCTCTTCTAAGGGAATTTGAAGTTGTCTAGATTAAATGTATTAACATAGTTTTTGAATGGTTCAAATATGCCTTCAGTGATTATATAACGCTGTAGGGGTGAGGTGTTATTAAAGATATGAAACTACTTGTGTTGTGCGTTTATTATTGGTGCTTTTTGTTTTTCAGGAGCTGCGAAGAATATATGAATTGTTTAAAGTATTTTGATAGGCTGACAATTAAATTGACATTCTATATTTGTTGATTTTTGCCTATTGTCTGTCACATTTGTTTGTGCCTTAATGGTCATAAATCTTTTATCTATTACCTTGTCCCCAAACAGATGAAGCTTCCCCCATGGACTGACATTGTCAAGACTGCTCAATTTAAGGAGCTTGCTCCCTATGTCCCTGACTGGTATTATGTCAGAGCTGCTAAGTTGCCTCAATGGTCAAATTAAATAGTGCTGGAAAATATTACCCTTATATATCTTACATTTAACTTCATTGTAGCCTCCATGGCTAGGAAAATCTACTTGAGGGGAGGTTTCGGTGTGGGTGCTTTCAAGAGGATTTATAATGGAAGCAAAAGAAATGGAAGTCGTCCACCCCATTTCTGCAAAGCCAGTGGTGCTGTTACGCGTCACATTCTTCAACAGTTGCAGAGCATGAACATTATTGAGCTTGATACCAAAGGGTAAGCATTAAATATCTTCAGGCCTTCTATTTGTCTTTCAAAATATTCATCATTCTTTTGTAGTTAATCATTTTGGGTTTAGAGTGAAGTTTCTTTTCCTTTGGTGCCTTCCTTGCCTATCTCTTTCTTTCTGTCTTGCTATGTGTTCATGAGATGTTCATGAGATGTTCCAATCTTATGCCGATGCTAATTTTTATTTTCTTGAATATCAATGGAAGGTAAGTAACATCCAATGGCCAACGAGATCTTGACCAAGTTGCTGGGAGGATTGTGGTTGCTCTTTGAATCGGCTAAACAATTGTCATTTGATTTATTGCAGGTTTCTATTAGTTGATGGGAGAGATGTTGCAGAATTGTTAAGCAAGTTTTGAACAAGTGTAGACATTTTATGATGACGATGGTTTCAATTTTGTTGCTTTTAGATGTTTGAGATTTATCTATAGTATCCCTATAAGATTCTGTTATCCAAGAGAGGCTATTATGTAGGCATGCTTTGTTCTTTTTTTGTTTCATTTTCCTTTTTAGTGTTTTTCTTGTTTTTATCAATCAATTTTAAGTCATGGTAGGTGCTACTCTGAATTCTTTCTTGCAGTTCTGCGAATTGAATGAGTGCTACAATTTATATTTTAATTGCTTCAAATGTGAGAAAAGAAAGTTGTAAAATGCGCATGCGGTGTCATTGGTTGCCCATCCAATAATACATCAATGAGACAATTTATTGTAGGACTTTGTCAATAAGACAAAATTTAATGTGTTCTGGATTTATTGGATGGTTCGTTAAACTGTTATATTTAAGACTTTTTCTATAAGATAATATTCACTCTCTTTAGTTGCAGATTATCCATAAACTTGAGCAAGCTTGTATGGCTATGGCACGTAGAGAGACTTGCAGAAATAAATCATCCTTAATTTTCTATTTATTAATTAAATTTATGAACTTAAAGGAGATTTATTTTTTTTAAAATTAAATTTATATAATTTTTGTATATTATAAAAAAATAATCATTATTATTTTTTTAGAATTAAATTTAATAAAATTATTTTTAAAAAATATTTTACTGAAGAAATATTTATTATTTTTATCATTTTCAATTATAACATCGAATATATATTAACTGTTTTTATTTTTATAATACAATTTTAAAATATGATATTGAATGCATTCTCATATTTAAAAAATATTATTTTTATTTTTATTTTTATTTTTATTACTTAAAATTATCGATTTAAAAATAATACCGGATGAGTCTTAAATTTCTCATGTAATTAGCGTAGTTTGGTATTCATGAGATTGGACTATTCATATAATTGTGCTTTAATCCTTTGTTTTGGGTTCAAAACTTTAATTTTAATTAGTTCGGTGTTTAAATTTGAGACTCATTCCTTCCATATAATATAGTTTCTGGACATAAAGTCAAATATTATTATTATTACTTTTATTCAATAAACTATACCTCCAGATCATAGCTAAGGCAATATATATATAGATCTAAAATCTAAGATATCAATCATAAAATAATGGTAATAATAGTTTAAAGAAAATGTAATGCATAATAATATGTACCAATGATATTTCTTCTTCATTCACAGTTACTAACCACAACTTCTTATGTATTTTCATTTTTTTTTTATAATCAAACTAAAGTGTTATAATAAAAATAAATAGATAAATAAATGGTAGATAAACGGCACACATGATGGCACTGACTAGAGAATAATGATTTTTATAGATTTTAATTTTCTCATTATATGAAAGTAATCTGAAAAATGAATAATACATTATTTGTTGCTTATTGGTAGAACGGATGGATAACAATATCATCTTCAAAAACGAAACAAATACGCAGTGGTGTTGTTTTACAGCTCGAAATCTCAAACTCCCATAATATGGAGACCAACACCACCATAAATCAAAGGAAAATTTGACCTTTTAACCTACTGACATGAAAATTCAAAGACAGATAAAATTTGTTTTTCCCAAGGTGTTGCTGATAAGCCACTGGAAACGATACTCCTTAGACCTAATCCTTGTATTTCATCTCGGAAATTAAGAAGCCGGGCATATCAAACGAAGCTGAGAACTTCTCAACATCAGCCTTGAGGGCCTCGATTTCTTTGTTGTTCACCAGACCCTTGTTGAAGTCCTTCAAGAGCTTTCCGTACTCCTTTTGAATGCTCAAGGTGAGTGTAACTGCACGGTGAAGAAACTCGCCGATCTGCTCAAAGTCCTTCTCAACCAAACCTCTTGAAGTCATGGCAGGGGCACCTGTCCACAGAAACTCCCATCATTCATTCATGTCAAACAAGTCTGTTGACAACAATTCTCAATGAGGGGATAACTGTTATGTATCACTTACGCTAGAAAACTTTCATGGGATTTAATTATGCATGATATACCAAAGCTAGTTACTATCATGGATTAATAAGACTATCTCTGAGCAGAGGTCACAATTGCATACATAGACCTCAGATTTTGATCAATGCAGAATAACCATAGGAATGACACAGATTCAGATACCAATTCTTACCAATTCTAACTCCTCCAGGAGCCAAGGCACTGCTGTCACCAAATACAGCATTCTTGTTCACTGTAATGTTGCAAAGGTCACATAGCTTCTCAACCTTATTGCCTGTAAAAAGAACAGTATCAAAGAGTTAAAACTGCATCCATTGTAAACCACCAAATTCCTCAAAGACGTAAACATACAAATTCTTTACCAGTCAATCCAAGAGGACGGAGATCCCAGAGAACAAGGTGGTTCTCAGTTCCACCAGTAACAAGCTTGTATCCCTTGCTCATGAGGTAGCTCCCAAGGGCAACTGCATTGGCTTTGACTTGCTTAGCATAGGCCTTAAACCCAGGGGTCATTGCCTGTTTCAAGGCAACAGCCAAAGCACCAATTTGGTGGTTGTGAGGACCACCTTGAAGAGAAGGGAAGACTGCAAAGTTGATCTTGTCTTCAAAATCATAAACCGCATCTTCTGGCTGGCCCTTCTTGGGTGGTTTAGGACCCTTTCGGTAGAAGATCATACCAGCCCTAGGTCCCCTCAAGCTCTTGTGGGTAGTAGTTGTGACAATGTCACAGTACTCGAAGGGGTTTGCAGCTTCCTACACCCAAAAACAATAACATTTTTTAGACTAAATATAACCTACAGTCTATGAAAATTAGTATATGGAAATACTACCAAAAAACTTGCTCTAAGAATACAAATAGTCAATTAATTTATAAAATTGAACTTGCCGCAGATTTCCATGCTTGGCAATGGAGATTGTTGGTCATATTCTTATTCATAGTAAATATTAGCGGGATTTTGTCAAACATAATAATTCAATCTAGGACAACCAAAAAATTTAAAGACATTTCCTTGTACCCTCCCAATGAATAGATCTGAAATTTCGCTAGCAGCCAAATTCAACCTAATGCTACTCAAAATAGTATTAAAACAAACTTAGATCTAACTCATATTTAATTAAAACAAATTGGATCCACAATCCCCCAAGCATGATTCAAATATAAAATTTATGCAAGCTTTCGTATATCTTGTATCCAAAACCTGCACATTTAGTAAATATAACAGTCACACTAACAAGATCAAAGCACAACTTAAAGAGCTACTATTTCCTTACTGATGGCAAATACTGATGTACTCAATCAATCAAGTGAGACATGAGAGAATGGTGATGGATCCAGAAAATGGACAAAATTATATAAAAACGAGTTTTCAAGTCTGTTAATGGAGATCTGCAAAACCCAGTAAAATGCAAATAGTACTAAAAATAAATAAACACCCAGATCCAGAATCGAAAAAGTAAGATCCAAAGATACCTGGGCAGCAACAAGGCCACTGATATGAGCCATATCACAGAGCAAAAGTGCGCCACACTTATCAGCAATAGCTCTAAATCTGCCATAATCCCAGTCACGAGGATATGCACTCCCACCACAAATAATCAACTTTGGCCTAAAATCCAAAGCCTTCTCCTCCAACTTATCGTAATCAATATACCCAGTAGTGGAATTCACCTTGTAAGGTAAACTCTCAAAATAAATCGAAGTTGCTGAAATTTTCTTCCCGCCAGAAGTATAATAACCGTGAGTTAAATGGCCTCCAGACGGTAGGTCCAAACCCATGATACGATCATGAGGCTCGAGCACCGCCGTGTAAGCGGCGAAGTTAGCAGGCGAGCCAGAGTAAGGCTGGACGTTCACTCCCCACTTGGTGGGATCCAAATGAAAAGCCTGTAAAGCCCTGGACCTGCAAAGATTCTCGATCTCGTCGATAAACTCGTTGCCTCCGTAGTATCGGTTTCCGGGCATGCCCTCGGAGTATTTGTTAGTGAGGGCACTGCCGAGAGCTTCAATGACAGCAAAGGAAGTGAAGTTTTCGGAAGCTATGAGCTCGATGCCGCTGCATTGTCGGCGCTTCTCTTTCTCGATGAGGTCGTGAATTTCAGGGTCCACGGATTCAAGTGATGAGTTGCCCCACGCGTTCACTGGATCCATTTTGGATTCCGAAGAAAGAATAGAAAATAGTTGAGAGAGGGTATGAGAAATGGGTGAGTTGGTGCATAGAAATTTGGGGTTTAAAAAGCCTTTGATCGTAATTGAGAAAGTACAATTTTGTCCTCAGATTGTCTAGGTCAGCTGGCGTCTGGTAGTGATGTGATGACCTGGTTGTTTATTATTATTGTTATTATTTTACTTTTGTGTTTCAAAATTGAAACAATTTTCATACTCGGTTTTTATTTTTTACTTGTCAAGGGTTCTGTTCGAATGGAACCATTTTCTAGCTCCACTATTTTAATTTATTTTGCAGTTTTAATGCTCTATTGTTATTTTGAATATACTTAATCTTTTTTACTATTTATATACCCATACCATTTTCTTTATATATATATATATATAAATTTCTCGATCACCTAAGCCATTTATTCTCATTTTTAAAGAAAAAAAAAACAATAAACTATTGAGTAAAAGGTATTATTATACAATATTATGTTTAATTTAAAGTATATTTTATTTTGTAATATGTCGTGTATAAAGTTTAAAGAATAAGTTGAACAAAATTCGATGACTCGATGTATAGTTTGATATCATTATATTAATAAAATAAAATAATTACTATTTTTTCTCACAATATAATTAATTTTAAAATATTAAAAAAATGTAAAACGAATAGAAAGAGATTGAGACTCACAAGAGAAGCTTATATTTCATGAATGAAAATTATACAAATGTTCTTCATTTTATAGTTGAAGGTAGCAAATTAAATAAGGTCAATAAATCAAGTTAATTAAAACTAATTAGTCATAGAATATTACAAGTTTAATATGGTAATTGAATATGTTGAGATATGGTAACATAATTCAAGTTAATATGGTAACATCCTCCCTCAAACTGAAAATGGGATCGAAGATGCCAGCTTAAGTTTGGAAACCAATTTATGATGACATAAGGTTGATGTTCCTTTATGAAGATATTCACAAACTGATCAGCTGAAGCAACATGAATCAATTAAAGACTCTGATGTCGTATATGAAAGGACATAAAATGATAATCAATCTTTATATAATTCGCTTGCTCATGGAAAACATCGTTGTGAGCAATCTGCATAAAATATTGTCACAATAAACATATGAATAATTAGATAGAGAAACATTCATATCTTGAACAAGTTAACGAAGCCATAATAATTCAGAGGTTGCATTTGTCATAGCACGATATTAAGCTTTAGTGTTAGTGCGTGAGATAATTGTCTTCTTCTTGCTTTTCCAAAAGATAAGAGAGGAACAATGCAAGAAACAATATTCAATGGCAGAACGACGGTCTGTAAGATGACCCACCCAGTCAACATCGAAGTAAGCCTAAAGTTTCAAAGAAATATGAGTAGAGAAGTGTAATTCATGGAACAATGTACATTTAATTTACCAAAAGTTATGTAAAACAGTTGCAATGTGTATGGACGACATGCATAAACTTAGTTAACTAAGGTAGCTGCATAGATGTCTAAACGTGTTACAATCAGATAAGACTACCTACCAATTACTGGTATAAAGTTGCATCCTCTAAGACCTCACTTTCAAATGGAAGAAACTTAACATTGGTCTTCAAAGGATTGTCCACAGTCTTACCATCAATCAACCTAATATATGACAGTTACTCGGACACATACTTCGCTCGGGAAAGGTAGTACCCATCTGAGCTCAAGGTCAACTCAAGACGAAAAAAATAATTTAGAGTTTTTAAATCCTTCATATCAAAATGCTGACCAAGAAAATGTTGAAGTACTCAAATCCTTAAAATATCATCACTAATGATAACCGTATCATCTACATAGAGTAAGAGCATAATAATACTCACTTGAGACCGTTGAAGAAATAAGGCAGAGTCATAGCCACTGGCTAAGAATCCTTGTTGTGTTAATACAGAATTAAACTTTGAAAACTAATCTCGAAGAGACTATTTAAGATTATTAAAAAATTTATGAAGATGACAAACTTTTTCAAGTGAATGTTCAAAACCCTGAAGCTATTGTAGATATACTTCCTGAGCCAAATCACTGTTAAAATAAAAAGTGGTAAGACGTGTTACAAGTGTAAAAGTCTCCTTATGGTAAATACCATACTTTTACATAAAATCCCAAGCTATTAGACGAGTTTTGTAGTGTTCTAGTGAACCATTAGCACAAGTCATTATCTTATACACCTATTTGCATCCAACTACAATCTTACTTGAAAGAAAATCAGTCAAGTCTCATATGTGAGTGTCTACAAAGGCTTGGAGTTTATTAGACATGACTTTTTGTCAAAGAGGATCAGCACTAGTCTTTCAATAGTTACAAAGCTTTTAAAGAGTGGCTAGAGTATAGAAATAGTAATAATCATGAAAATGAGGTGAATGAGCTCTTATTCAACTAGAACATCTTATGAAAATGTTAGGTAGACCGAATGTGATG
This sequence comes from Cedrela odorata, assembly GCA_035584115.1. Taxonomy (NCBI): domain Eukaryota; kingdom Viridiplantae; phylum Streptophyta; class Magnoliopsida; order Sapindales; family Meliaceae; genus Cedrela; species Cedrela odorata. The sequence continues at coordinate 12,444,998 of JAXCLQ010000007.1, forward strand.
TTTGGATTGTAAACGTAAAAAATAAGTCGGAAACAATTGTCGAGATAAGATTGGATGAAATCTCATTACCTGCAACAGAAAATGATTATGGAAAAAGATAAATTAATGAGTTTGTGAAAAAAGAGAATATGAAGCAAGACTCTAAGGAGGAATAACTAGATATCTTCCCATTAAGAACTTCATACAAAATTTTGTTTGAGATTGTAGGAGATGATACTCAGTTGATGGTATAGACTGTAGTAAAAGAAACTTCACCCCAAAAAGACTTGGGAATGGCAACAGAGATGAGAAGAGACCAAATAATGTCAAGAATATATATGTGTTTGTGTAAACCCTGTTCTTCGAACATAAGGGTAAGATAGTCATTTCATAACATTTATTATCACACATTCATTGTACAAGATTAATTGGCACATTAATGAGGTTTAGGTAGATTTAGATTAGCTTATAAAATAAATAATTTGAATTTATCATATATAATGGGTTTCGGAATATTGCCTTATGCTGAAACATTCAACGATCTCACTAGCTGATTAACAAGCAAGGTCAAGGGACAGCGCCCTTATTAGGGATCGGGGGCAAAGCCCTTTAAAAGTAAACAGAATTAGTGCTAAGAAATAAATAGAAAATGTTAAAAATTAAGTTACTATGAAAGAAAATTGAATTTGAGCAGAAAGTATCGATACTTGGGGCTAAGAGCATTGATACATGTACCAAAAGATCGATACCTTTAGAATGTAGGTCAATATATGGTGAAGAGATCAATACCTTTATCAAAAGGTATTAATACTTATAAAGTTGGAGATTTGAGAAGAATTACTGAGTTGACTAGATCGATACTTAGGAGAAAAAGTATCGATATATTGAAAATTGAGAGTTCGAAAATAATTATAGGAAGGATCAGATCGATATCTTTTTCCAAGGTATCGATACATGAAAAAATAAAGAGTTGAAAAATAATTACAAGGCAAACCAAATTGATAAATTCATCAAAGGTATTGATACATTGAAAGAAAAAGGATCGATACATAAAGATAAATGTATCGAAACTCAGTATCTAAGACAAATCTGGAATCAAACTTTCATAAATAGATCGATACTCAATTCAAAGGTATCGATACCCAGTTCAAAAGTATCAATATTTTACATAATTTTGGAAAAATTTTGACTAACAAATTGGTCATTTCACCTACTATTATAAATACCCATAAAGAGAAAACATTTCTAGTGTCTTCTTTATTCATCCATTTATCTATCTCCGTAAAATATGTTTCTCTCTCTTATTTTCAAGGTAGTTCATAGGTCTCAGCCAAATCTTCAACGTTTTGGTACCCTTTGTGGCTGAGAAATAGCAAGGAAAAGCAGTGAATGAGCAAGGTTTTCAAGTCAATTTGAAGTTTCGTGTTTAAACGATAATGTGAGGGTTATAAGGACATCTATAGGCAAAAGTTAAGCTTATAAACCCATTATAAGTTCAATTTTATGGATTTGAGCATACTTGAATTCTATGGTTCACTGTTCACCTAAATAATTCACCTTGATTGACGCGTAGAAAACGTAGATTGAGTAGAGTTGTAATAATTAGAACTATATAATGCTAAATAAGTATAAAATAACACTTGGAACGTATATAACCCATTTTAGATGAAAATGCATAAATTGAGATAACTACGACCATGAGATTCTATTGTTGGGAATTGAATAAATAACCTTTGTTAGAGAGCCTCGTAAAGTTATAAGTGTCAGATTAAGGAATTTTAGACATGATTACCATAAACATTGCATTTAATGCATAAACATTAATTAATTAGAATCTCGAAATTTATGATGTTATATATGTATGATAATAAGCATCGAGCACCCGAGAAAGGGATATACTAGTCGCAAAGACTAGTGTAGAGAATGCAGACCATCCCTATTACAGTGAGTGGATTCATTTTACTTGTTTTAGTGCTTTAAAAATTACTTTATGAAACTTATTGTTTTATGATATAACGAATAGATCTATCACTGTTGTTGTTTAAAGTAAATGCAAATGGCCTGTGAGAATGAAATTATATGTGAATGGCCAGGAAGCCAAGTTTGCCATTAAAAATGCATTATATTGTGATTGAAAATGAAATGATTATAAATGTTTAAATTCTTGGATTTGATTGTGACATTGTATTAGTGATATGGTTAGGCTGGCTAAGATTGTATGTGACGGTAGCTACAAGGTAATAGTCTAGAGACGGACCTATAAGAGGTCGCCTAGGTGAATGTACCGCAGGTGAGGCAGTTATATAGGTGGATGATGACATGGAGTTACCCATTTGCGGGATTGACGAGGATAATCATGAGTATCACTACATAACTACTCAAAACCAACGTCAGTGGTGGGCTAGTTTTGAAAATGTGTATATTTTCATTAAAAATAATTGTTTTAATTAAATAAGTATTGTTTTCTATGCATAAAACTCACTAACTATCTCGAGGTTACCACGACCAAGGTAACCACCGAGAAAATGAGCCAACTTAGTGATCTTGATTAACATACCATATTTTTATTAAAACAGAATTGTTTTACGTGCATTTACTAATGTTTTTATTAAACTATATTTTTATCAACTCACGAAATATATTCTCGTATTCTCACTCCCCTCACCTTCCAGTTTCAGGAACCCCCAAGAGTATCAAAGAGAATCCTCAAGTTGTGGTGATTAAATTAAGGATGCAAACCCTTAGGTATTGATTTGTTCTCGACCCACAGATTGTCTAAAGTAGTCCACTATGTATGTTTTGATAAACTTATATATGTAATGAATGATGGATTGGAATTAATGTATTTAAATTTGTACCCCGTATGTATTTTAAAACTAAAGTATACTATTATTATGGGATGATTTGAAAATGTCTCGAAGAGACAAGTTTATGAAATTTATTATACATGGACAGGTACCCAAGCAGTTTTACAGGCTTTAGTGACATATTCAAAAATTTAGAATGTGTTTTGAGGATCTGTGATAGTTGCCACGTATGAACCCCACGGGCGGGGTGTGACAGTTTACATTCAACACGACTATTCTATTGTAATGTGTAAGGATAAGAGCAATTAGAAATGGTACTATTTTGCTTGAGAAAGTCAAGAAAAGAAGTAGAAGTATACTCCATAGTATTATCACTACAAAGAACTTTGATTATATGGTTGAACTAAGTTTTAACTATCTGTTGAAATCACGAAAAGTATTAAATAACTCAAAACGATCATGTAAGATATAAAAGCTAGTTGTATCAAGAATGATCATCTATAAAAAAGTATAAAGTAACGTGTTTCTCCCTTATTCACCAAATATCAAAAGAGGCTAAAGAAATGGATTAACAACCTTTAAAGTTCAGCAAAAAATTAGTGATATTAAACTTAAATCGTCTTCTAATCGTACACATCACACTCTTTGTTAAAAATTGTTAACTTTAGGTCATGATCAGCAAGTAGTCCAATAGAAAAAAAAATTAAGAGACAATTTTATGATCAATAGTATAAATAGCTGGTGCACAACTCGAAATTGTGTTTTGAGGAACAAAGTAAGAATACGAAGTCATATGATTACAACATGTAATCAATGTACCATGAAGAAAATGTATCAGGAATGATAGAGAAGGCAGAAGTTTTGTGAGATAAAACTTGATGAACAATTATCTTTATGTCAGATGTAATAAAGGATGAAGGAAGTGTAGAAGAAGACGTTGATCCTAACGAGTTAGTGGAAGCAATAGCAATAATCTTATAAGAAGAAGTATTCTTCTCTTTAGTTAACATTTTTCTACAATTGGCATCCTTATATCCAAAAATACCACAATTATAACATTTGTCCTAAAAAATTGATCGAGTGGGGGTTGCTGCAACAACTTAAACAAGAGGAACGGAAGGAATGGGCAGAAATCTAAAATATATAGTCATAATCGAGTTAGAAGAATGCCCTTAATAAGTCGTATGACGAGTTTCCTCAAAGTTGAGCTCAGTGAGAGGAGTATCATCTATTATCAGACAAGAAGAGCAATGTAGGAAAGAGGCTTTTGTTGTTTTAAACTCATTTCGAATCCCCATCATAAAATAAATAATTATTGATTTTTTCGGTAAGCAGCAAACAATTTTACAAGCTCGACATTTGTAAAAGATGGACATGTCTGAAAAAGTTTATCCAAAATACTATTTACTATAACTATTTTAGTTTACATATACATGTTCATTTAAAAATAATTTTAAGTGTCGATAAATTTTAGTTCTATTCTCTAATGAAAATGACAAAATAAATAAATAAATAAAATGCTTAAAGTTCTATGATTTTTTATTAATTTTGTACAAAATATTTTTTTAAGAGAAATTGAAATTGTAGGAGCCATTTTTTTTTGTTAATCTTATATTAATTTATTTAAAAAATAATCATAAGTGATCATTTGGTTTAATACTAAAAAATTGTTATTCATTTTAGTTTTTTTATTTGATAAAAAAATATAAACAAAAATTGAGAGTTTTATTGTTTTAAGTTTATAAAAAAAATTGAATATAATTATATATTATTATATAATATTAAAGATACAAATTCACTATGTAAATTATGTATCTTAATTATTCATAAAAAAAAAAATGACACCATATACTTTTAGTGTTCTTATTTCCTCTCACCAAAAGTATGATCAACAAAGACACCGTGAACATATCCAATCATTGCCAAATGATATCATTTCATGCCCGTCCTCGACTATTAAGCTATTCAAGCAAATTTCATTTATTTTCAGTTTGTTGTTGCTTTATTGTTGAAGGATGGCAATTATTTAACCAAGAAAAAAGATTTTACCATCTATTTCTTTAAATTTTATACTTTATTAAATGAGTTCATATAATTTTTCTTTTGGTCAATTATTAATAGTTGAAGGGTAAATATAAAAATTCACAACCCTAAGATTCAGTTAAAAATATTACCCCCAGCATCAGCAATTAAGGAAGAAAGTTACAATAATGTATTTAAGAAAATGTAACACTTTTTATTTTTTTTTGTAGTTATGATATGACAATACATATCAGATTGGTTCTTGAATCTTACAAACAATATCATAGAACGTGATAAAATACCATCAAAAATTGAGTTTAAAATTGAAATGATACAATTGTTATAAAACATTTAATCCATCCTTCACTTGAAATGAATGAGTGGATGATTTGATGTGGTCATCATGTCATTGTCGAAGTTGGTAATGTTAGGAAAGATTGGTATACCTTTTACCTCAAAAGTTGGTGGTTTATGGGTTGTTGAATGGCCCTTTTTGTCATTTCATTCTCACCAATCCTTTTGGAATTTTTTTATTTTTACAAATACGATGGACTTTTACCACCAACCCACTTGATATTGACATCTCCGCCTTATCATTCTCTTGACGGACGCTTTTCCATTCCACTTGGGGTTGGTGTATTTTCATTTTTCAAAGCTTGAAAATATTAAATAAATTAATATACATTGATATAATATTACAATCATTTACGCAAAAATTTAAATTTTAAAAATTAAAATTAAAATCTTAATTTCAAATATTTAACACAAAAATTAAAATTAGATCAATAAGGTGGCTATAATTGAACTAACAAAAAAGATTTATAGAAGAATTTAGTTGATAGTATTAAATTATATATTTTTTATTTTCTTTTTATTTTAGAAAAAAAATAAATTCATAATGTTGATATGAGATTTATGACAAACTCTCACCAAACACTCACCAACCCCAAAATATGCTTTAGGAGAATGTTACTTTGTCAACAAGACCATATAATATAAGGAGATGAAATAAATCAAAAAGGTTTTATGTACATACAACTTACATGCTGCAATGAGACAATTTTTGAGTTTGGTTGGTTATTCTATAAGCTAAAACCAGTTTGCTTTTATTTCTTGCTCACTCAAACAAGAAATAATATTGCTTGGTTATATCACTCAACATGACATATGATGTTTTAGTTTGCTTTGAATTTATGTCTTGGTTGTCAATGCAACCTAATTAATTATTCAAATTCATTATTATTATTTTTGATGTTTTCATTAGTGAAGGCTTGAGTTGAGTATTGTTTAATAATGTTAATTGTTAAACAACAAAATCTATATTAATATTTTAAAATTAATGAAACTAAAATAATTTCTTGATTAAATTTTAGGAATGTACGAAAATTTAAGAATTTCAGGGATTCGGGTGTTATTACTCCATTTCTGAAAAAGCCGTGTATAAAAAATTTGTGGGAGGAAGGAAATGGCCCCACCCAAACAGCAATCTAAATGGAATGATAAGCTGGCAGCATCAGCAGCAAAAATAGGGCCGTCCACACGGAAACCTTTTCTCCCCGATATCCTAAACTCAACTAGCTAACATATTACGTGCACATGTGATCATTCCTCTTTCGTCGTGGGATCATCATGCCTCACGATCACGCTACTCCCACCGCAAAAATTAATTTTATAACATTAATTAATTTATATTCTCTTGAGATATTTTTATTTTATTTTATTTT
>JAXCLQ010000007.1:12468759-12480148 GCA_035584115.1 Cedrela odorata
ACATATTCCAATGACAAATGCACGCATATTCGACATTATACACTTTCAATCATCACTATAAACTCAATTCTACATTTCCTGTACAAAATCAAGCTCAAATTTGACAATTACTCACGGGTGAACAGTAACCCTAGAATGTAAATTTATCCAAAATGACGAAATTGAGCTTAAAATAGGTAAATTGACTTATCTAGAACGTGTTGAAGTCGTTAGAAGTTTGAATTAACCGTTTAAATTGAAATTTTCCAATTTTTCTCAAGAACCCTAACTTTCTCCTTACTTTTCTTGCCAAATTATAGCTTCAATATCCACAGGAGATGTTAATTAATCATTATGAGACAAAAATTTGCGAAAATTTCGGTTAATATTCAAGAAATTTGATGAAGAATGGAGAAGAAGATGAAGAAAATTTTCCCTGCCGAAGAGAAACGAAGAAGACTTTGCTACTGACTTGTGTTTTTATGTTTAAGTTAGAAAATTTCAATTGACCCCCCAAAGTTTTTAAAAATTCTATATTTACCTGAAACTTTGAAAAGTCTTCAATTTAGTCCTTCCTTCACAATTACAGAATTTCTGAAATTACTTGAAACTTTAAAAACTCTTCACTTTAGTCCTGCAATCACAAAAGCAGGGTTTACAATTATGCTCACTGAAAAATACAAAGGAAAAGAAGAAGAAGAAGAAGCTCTCAATTGAAGGAGCAAAAAGGAAAAGTCATCGTAGCATCCAATACTTAGCTTTTAGACTTAACACTTAAGTCTTTTCGTTTTTAGTAATCAAACTGCCAACTTGATTCCTACACTACCGTCCTACATCACCTTGCCTTTTTCATTTTATCAAATAAACAAAAGTCATGTTTGATGTGAGAGAGAATGATATATATATACATATACATATACATATTATATTATTACTTTAATAATATATATGTTATCATTATATATATATATATATGTATCTTATATATATTATTACTTTAATAATATATATATATAGTAATTAATTTAAATATTTATATATATATATATTACTTTAATATATCTAATATTATAATATAAATAATCGAAACATTTCCCACGCATAAGGGTGCTAGCGCGTTTTAGCCAAAAAATCTATTCTTTACAATAAAGAATCAAATTACTATCCGATCATAGTATCAGAACAATATTATTAACTAATTAATGATTATTATATAATAGCAATTACCATCAACATCGAGTAACCGACTAATGTGTGTGACTTCCTAGGTTCATTATGAGCTGGACATGGGTAGATACGAACTCTTTTGTATCTCTTCAGTACAACTCTTTATAGCCAAAATTTTCAATGATCATAAGTAACCTCTTGCTAGATGTCATGACCCCCAGACATAGATGAATGAATATACCGGATAAACTTATATAGTAGTACGTGCATGTAGTAAAGTTTCTCTACTGTTAACTCTCAATCGAGTGCAGGTCATGATATCGTCAAACCCCTAACTCAATCATAGGAACAGAACCTCAATCATATATAAGATTCATAAATGCGCAAAACACTTTTTCAGACATACATGCTTTGGCCAAAGACTTTATTCTCGCGTATGACAGTTCCACCTAAGATTTCAAGCTCCAACATTTGAGTCAGCAGATTCTATCTTAGCTATCACATATCCTCATACACTTAAACACATTGCCAACAAGTTTATTTCACAAGACTTGGCTAGCCCGATATAATATATACAAGTAAACGATGTGCCTCAGTGCGGAAAGTAGCCGTGACACCTCAAATTATAAGACTAGTGGTATACTAGTACGGCTATGTGACGTATCATTGGCTGTGAATAATCACCCATATGATTCGTCATGTTTGGTTACATTCAGTAATAGGTTCTCCAACATATTACTCATGTTTATGCTATTGTAACATGAGATTTATCACCCAACTATTAACATCTAATACTAATCATTAGCAGCATCAAACATACTAATCATGCAATGTCAAAGTCCCATATAACATCACTTCAATCAGGAACTAATTCAGATATATTTAAATCATAAACTCTGTACTCATATCTACAATTCTTTGCAGATATAGTCTTGACATCATAATACATTACGGGATCTCATTCTGCATTTTATATATAAAATATAAATCAGTAACTGAATATGCAAAATGATATAAAAATTATTTTATTAATCGTAAACTAATCTATAATTAATTATATATATATAATAAATGATATCCCTGAACCATATGACACGATTATTTCTAGAGCAAATCTCAATAAGTTTTCAATTTCATTATCCCATTAACTATGATCATAAACTTCAATAAAATATGGAACAAGAGGAAGATCTTGAATTTCCCATTCCCTTCCATCCCTCCTTTCTCTCACGAGGTTATAGGCGGTGATGTCTTTTTGTTGGATAGGTATTATTAGTTGGAAAGAAACATGATCTTAATTGTCATTGGAATTATTGAAGTCTGATACACACTATTTGACATTCGCTGTACTAAAAATTTGCAATGTTAACCATGGGAAAGGTACTGCCTTATTTGAACTTTAACCATGTCCAATAATTTGTGAATTAATTTCTTATTGTTTCATTTGGCCATTGGCACCACTCGAGTGCTTCATGAATTGATTCTCTTGCAGCAATTAAAGGTTGAATAACTCGTACCAACCTTTTCGTCTCTTTTTTTTTTTAAAAAAAAAACTATTTATATTCATTTCCTTCACCTTTCTTTTGTTATTTTCCGCAGACAGCAGTAAATTTTGCATCTGGTGGTTGTGTCGTCGGGATTCCTGATGCACTGTGGGAAGATGGTATGTAGAAGGTTAACAGAAAACAGAAGCAGGCAGGGTAATTCTTAGTAATTCATATATCTGGTAAAGCTTCTCTAAATTCAGTTATTTCAGTTGTAGCATGTACATCCCATTTAAGTTTATCTATGAATGCTCCCTGAATATTATGTTTTGTGAACTGACGTACTAATTGAAGTCAAATGGCCATATTTGTTTATTCTTTTCCATTCATTTCTGCACCTAGGCAAATTATTTGAGAATGTCCGTATTTATTATGCATAAAGATACGTTTCTTTATCAAAATTATTATACAGGCATATCACTTGTATTTACAAGTTGGACATGTGCACCGACAGTGATAAATCCATAAATTCTAGGGTGTGTATTTTCTCATTTCCACCACGCCAAGAATCATTTTCGCTTGCAGAGATTGCACTACTTAAGCTGAATCCTAGGATCCTCATTGCTCTGAGATTGATTTAAAATCTAAATTTCTTGTACGATCTTAAAAGATTATACCAATTGAATAAAAAAATGCATCACCTTCTTAATAAATTATAGCATGCGTCAGGAATATTTTTGGAAATTAAGTCTAAATAAAATTACTTTTTTTTTTTTAACTTCTGTTTAAGCAATTTTCATGGGTAGAGCAGAAAAAGAGTTTCCATAATGTGCAAAAGATATGGTATAATTGTAATTGGTAGGTACGAAACAATTTTTAGATGTAATGGAATAAATTGACAATTACTAACGCAAGCAGAGGTGCAAATTCACCTCAAAGTGAACAAGACATGTATTTCTATTTTCCAAAATAAATTACAATCCAGTAAAAAAAAAAAAAAAAAAAACCAGGATACTTGGGATTTAACAGCTTGGAATAAATGTAAACAAAAAATAGAAAAAAGAATGAAGAATAAACTTTTGCCACACAACTAGAAGCATATATACCAATTACCCAGCTCTCTGATTCTGATTCCATTATTACTAGACAGTGAAAAAAAAAAAAAAATTGGGACTTGTGATCTGCATTTATAAATATAGAAGTATTATGAATAAACAAACGAGTTTGCTTGTGGGTAATTTGACCGGTAATGAACTTTTGTTCACTTCAAAAAGAACTTCCAGATATCTCTATCAGCCATCTCTTTAATTAAATGGGCTCCAAAAACGCCTTCCTCATCCACCAGACTCCTCAGGAGCCGTGCTGCATTATTCAGACCAACATAATTCTTCTTTGTTGCTAAGTATACTACTCCATACGGAGGCCTCAAACACTGATCACAAAGAAAAAATTCAAATAACAGATATAAAACAGGAAAATCAAAACTTCGATTCTTAATGCGGGCTTATAAATCAACACAGGCGAGTACGGGCCTATAAATCAATTAAGGCAAGTACCTAGTGTAAAATGGAAAAGTTGAATTAACATAATTGAATGGCTACTGAAGTAGCTTAATTAAAAATCCATAATGCATTCGTTTGTCAATATGCCACTGGCAGCTCAATTTGCACATTTTTACTTGAACTACTTTTTCCAAGTTGCTCATAGTTAACCTTAGTTGATGTGCATAACTCTCAATTATTCAACAGGATTAGCAGACAGAAAATTAGATGTGATTTGAGAATGCAGTGATTAAACCAAACTTTGGATGTTGTCTTCATTGTACCGATGTCAAGGGTAGGTCATTATCAGGATAACCATCACAAACTTGTATCAGGCACTGTTTATTTCAATGTAAGATGAATCATGGAAAACATTTTTCACGTTAAATAGTATTTTCCTCGTGTTCCACATTGATGCCAAAAATACGAGTGAGCAAGTTCACGGGGAAGATGGGAAGCATGAACGCTAAGCTAACAAATTATTATAAAAGAACATGAAGAAAGCAAGAAACTAACCTTTTTAATGAGTGAATATAACTTCTTCAATGAGGTCACTGAATATGGGATCTCTGTCATCAATATAACATCATAACCACCTTCACCCTTGTCTGCCTCACCAGCCCTCTCCCATGCCCGGCTTCCTGAAAGCTTCCTTGACCGTCTTGAGGAGAAGTATTGCGCAATGATACTACCATCTTGGCTACTACAGCCGTCCACGAAATCCTCCTCAGAGAAGCTCAGGCTCATCCCTATTGTCACTTCAGACGCATCATTCCTCACAACAGATAAGACTGTGGGTAGTTCTTCCCAATCACCAGCGTAGAAGTGCACTGTTGGTGCCAGAGTTTGCTTTGATGGAGTCAAGGGACTCTCTGGTTGTCGGCTCTGCCTGTCCCGAGCTTGCACAAGATTGGCAAGGACATTTGGTATAGTTGTGCATCTTATTGTTTCTGCACTGAGATCTTGAAAGTGCACTGTGCAAGCACCCTGTAAAAATATGAATCAGAAAGAGCACAAACACATTTTTTTTTTCAATAAAACCAAATGTACTTTTACTTATTTAGTTTTTCACGCTTTTAGTATAAGCTATGCACTCCCCTTGTTTGTTTCAAAGGAACACCTCTTGAAGTTCCATGTTTTCTCTTCAATGCATATTTGATTAAACAATCTTTAGCTCTAAGTGTCAGTAGATCAAAACTGCATCTTTCAGATTTAGTTACATGACAAATCTTAAAAAAGAATATATGTTAGCGCAAGATTCATCCCACTTTCCAAGGATTAGATTAACAATAAATCATAAAATAAGCTAAAATATTTATGAATCTGCTGAATATTACTTTTAGTCATGTAGAAAAATTAAGAAACAATCTGCTCGAAGCACCCTAAAATATCCACCCTGTGTCTCCCAAACATACAAAAGGACCAAAGTATAAGTGGCCATGTTATATGATTACAGGGAAATATTAATATGAACATAAAACTTTATCCCTGATCAAGTTATTAACAGGAAACTTTTGTATCAAAGGTTAAAAAACATCAGATTGTCATAATAATTAACATCAGTTGGCAACTCTAAGCACATTTTTTTAAAATTCAATATGCTCCATTTACAGAATTTGATGAATAACAAGAAAGGATAATTACTAGGTTTTTTTACAGAAATAGCCCAATTTTTGAGCTCAATTATATTTATGGCCCAAGTTAAATTCATCTTATATTTACGGCCAAATTACACTCTTCATACCCATTTTACCCTAGCTTTTTCATTTCCCTCCCAAAACGAAAAAACCAGTTTCATCGCTCACAAATTTCCCATTTCGCTTTTTGCCTCGGACAAATTTCGTCCAATTTTGCATTCCAAAAATAATGTAATTAATAAGAGAATTTTGCAATGCACTAAACTAAAATATAATTAGTATATTCCTCATCATAATTAGTACGTTTTCTTGAACCCATCTATGAAATGTGTGATTTGAAGTATCTGAATTTATTAAAATATGTAAATAGTGCGTAGTTGAGTATATATTGTTGGGTATAGGCCATGCGATGACTAGTTTTGTGTTGTTGAAATTGAAGAAGACAAAGTTAAAACTTCGAGAGGTGACGTACTTCATTGAGGGGCAACGAACTTCTAAGCCTTATTAACTTCAACGAAACTTTGTCGCCCCTTGATGAATTTTGTCGAGGAAGATACAATTCATCAAGGCCAATCATATTACAACAGAATTCTATAAATCTCGATAAATTCATCGCGACTCAATAAATTTCGTTGTGACTTACAGAATTCATTTCCAAAATCTCGAAAAAATTCAAGGCCAGAATCACTAGAAGAACAGAAAGCACTCTTGTGAGCGGTATAAGTAAGAGTGGTTTCTCTTGATTGATTATGTTACTAGTATATTATTTTTACTTGTGCATTTGTACTACAATTTTTTAATTTATCTATGTTTGGAAGGTGTCGGAGGCCTCATTTCGTTTCAGCTTATAGGTTGTTGATGTACACAAGAATAAACTATATTCGGAAGTGTTAATTTTTTGATATATGCAAGTTTGAAATTTTTGGATATGTTTATAATATAGGGGAGATTTTATCGAAATTTTTCTAACTCGATATTCTTTTTCGTTATTTTTTTCAGATATGAATATACGAGGTAATCCCTACTTGTCAAGGAAAGTATGGCAACAAGACAAATGACTAGCTGACTCATATGCTAAGATGAGTAACCAAAAATAATGGTTGCCACGACGACATCAACAAAACAGTTTTTGCGAATACAAATATAATATATGTTAATTATTTATTGAAATTATAATTAACTTAATTTGACATGCAATCTAACATTAGTAAGTGAAATGGTCTTTGTTTGAATAGCCTCCTCCACTCCCCGAGCTAACTCCTACACATGCTGCAAGTTTTCTCTCATACATCACACAGTTGCAGTCTATCATGATAGCACAGGGAGCATACTAGGGCAACATCGCATTATCTCCCTCCGCACCTACACATGAGGCGACTATTCCTACAGATGATGACAATCTGGGAGCAAATCAAACAGATGTAAGTATTGTTTTGTTTCCTTTTGACATAATTACATAGTACGCTATCATTTAATTACAATTGAAAGTTTGTTTCGTGTATGTGGGCACCAGCACCTCATGATGAGGAAGCAATACCATTTGTTCCTCACTGCTCTCCCCCGACGTCAACTCAACCATCTTTCCCAATATTTACCGAACCTAAGCACACACTTGTTGGGCCTCAATATATTCGTGTTAACTAAGTTGTCAAGGCAATTGATGTCATGCGAACAGATATAGAGGCACGATTTGTGCACCAAGAAGAATTATTTCGTGCTGAGATGGCTTTGGTCAGATAGGAGTTTAAATAAAAGATGTAATCATTGAGGACTGAGTTGTATAAGTGCTTCAATGTTTTCGCTTCTAAGACTAAGTTCACTTATGAATTTGCTTAAATGTTACACTGAGAACACCTTGTTACGTCTCATTCATAAAATAACAATGTCTTTAAACTATACAAGTGCTGTAGAGGCGGACGATGAAAGCCTCCCTAATATCGTGGGTGGTTCTACAAATGAATCTACCACAACTCCGGTACATCTAGAAGAGGCGAACGATACTTTCTCCCTTGATCTGAGAGCCGGTTTGGATGATAGTACAAGAGAGCTAGCAAGTTGGCCAGTCCTTTTATCTACCGTGGTAATAGGCAAAAACTAAGTATCACAGGTGATTCTCGCGCACTGGAGCGATGGACTGCGTTCCTGCATTAGACGTGTAGTACTGACGCCGCTCCAATGCAGTTGCATAGGATGACGACCTACCCCGCGTGGTATTTAACAATATTAGGGGATGGCAAGGGTTCTTGATTGAAGGACAAAGTAAGTTCCATTTCAGATTTTTTTTATTTAACCTTACCATTATTTATTTAACCTATTGTAATAAATTATTCATCACTTTCCCAGTATATCAATTCATATCTAAACTCATTGTGGGAGTAGCAACGCAATAAGTTGCCAGATGTTATCTCGCAGCGATGGACCTTGACAGACATCTATACATACGTAAGTTATTGACCTTATAAATTAATATGTTAAGCAAACCAGTTTATGAATAACTATAATATTCATGCATTTTATAAGGCTATTTTAGAACGGCACGGCGGAAGATAAAACAGAATGAGGCATGCGTAGTGGGCATCGAGTGGGATTAAGAAGTTTTGCAATATGTCATGGAAGAGATATTGCCATCTAGGGACATTGAAGAGAAACCGAGACCCTGGTTTGATATGGAAGTCGTGTATATCCCCATTAATGTGGAGCAGAAGCACTGGATCGTAGCTGCAATTAACCTACTGAGGCACCGGATTGACGTTTACGATTCATTTATCAGATCGACTCAGGATGGCTTCATCGTAACCCATTTTTAGTGTATATCTGAGATTTTACCATCTTTGTTACGAAAGAGCAAATTCTATACTTGTAGGTCAGAGATGTCTATCGACGGGTCACCGTTTGTGTGTAAGTACAATGAGTATTTGGAACAATAGCATGTTTTAAATTTTGGGCCATCAGATGCACGACGTTTGAAGAAAAAGATTACCTTTAGTTTATGGTGTCAACATTTATTTTAGTTTGTACAGACACTTTATATTTATGAGATCAGTATATTCATCTATTTATGGTCTTTGATTCTATTTTTATTTAAAAAAAAAAACAATACATTGTCATTCGTTGATTCAAACAGTTCAAACACAAATTACATTTAAATCACAAGTAACAGAAAATCTTCACAATCTTTATTACAATTTAAATGTAAATTATATTTAAATAACAAATAATTGAAAAACTTCACAGTCCTTATTACAGTTCAAACACAAATTATCTAATTTGGATGCAATAGCATCGAGTTCTTGCGAGTTTGTCAATAATGTCCATACTGATTACACCAAGAACACTTTCTCTGTGGTACATCCTCACTAGCAGAAGGTCTCATTTGTACCCGACGTTGGCCTGACTGTAGACGCCAAATAGGTGGTAATAAAACCGATCTTCGTAACTCATCTTGAACAAGTCAATCCGCCCGATGTCTAACAAGATGGATTGGATTTGAATAAGCGAAAACAAGCCAATGGAAATATTTGATCATCCTTATCTTTACAGGATACCACAAATAATGTGCCAAGATAATTTTCTTTTAAAAATGTGTCGCCAACTGCAATCATTGGTCTAATTGAAGACCGAAACCTACTTATACAACCACTAAGCGTAATAAAAGAATATTTAAAATGATTATTAGAATCTTTTTCTATATGCGTGATAGTGCCAGTATTGGTAGACTGTAGTACATGACAATAAATTATATGAATTTACAGGATCGCCACAAACTAATATAAGTGTTGTTTCTCTATTACGTCAAGCCTTAGCATATGATACAACCACTCTATATTCAGTTTGAATGTCAACTTGAATATTTTTTGGTGTGTACAATTGATTGCAGTTTATAAATTTATCCTTTATAAGCTCACCAATAAGCTGAGAACTCGCTTAACGGTGTCCATCGAACAGTTGGTTTGAGAAACATGTGCACCTCATCAATCTGCCTCACTTGAAAATACATGTTCTCAGAAACCAATGTTGCTCGAACTTGCCATTTACACTTTTCATCAATACATTTAGTCTCAAAACGGTTCGATGTAGACCGAAAAATCTTAAACTGAAAGTTTTATTTCATTACAATGACACTCAAATCCCTACACAATTTTTTTTTATTTTTATACAATTTTCTGACCACTATTAAACCATCTGCAGAATTCGAGAAATAATCTGTTGGGAAAGTCACTATTGCAGGAATTAGAGGAAAACACTAAAGCAAATCATAGTACGAGAGACCCGACTCTTCACAAGCACCAAAAGACACTCTAACATTATGAAGTGATTGATCATTAAAAACCCGTGCCTTGAGTCTTCGAGGATATCATTTATGCCAAGTATTTGAAATGTCTCATCATTGTTTAAACTTTACTCACACCCACCCTCATAATAGTTACATGTAGGATCATCGATATATCGTATTAAATAGTCTGGTGCATTTGTATTACTAGCAGGAAGCTTGGAACTGACTTGATTACTACCACTTGAAGAAGCAAACGGATTTATAAAATTTGTTTATAATCGTCGTATGGACGGTTGTACATGCTGTACAATAGGCGACTGTGTTGTGTGAGCAACTTCTCTACGATCGAATATAACAAAAAACAGCGTAAATCCCCCAAACATCGATATTTGACTATTAACTCTAATGAAGAAGGCAACCTCTCTTATTATTTTTTATATTAGACAGACCTGAATTAAATGATGTTGAAGGCAAACAATGTCTTTATATTGCTTTTATTTTAATATTGAACTCATTTGGATTTACTCGAAGAAAATACAATTGATTGATAAGTTCTAGATACTTTACACTATGATCAACGGATAAACCGAATGTTTTGCCGCCATTATAGACCTCGTTACCTTTATCTGAATTATCCCACAACCCTTCGGAGCCAATCAATAAATAAACGTTTGTCATCTATATGCAAAAGATAACAATTATCATAAACAAATATTATAAATAAATAAAATAAACAAACAACATCCACGAAATTACTCGAAGTTTTTTATCGCCCTTCGACGTTTTACATCTTCCCTCGACATTTTGAACTTTTCATGACAAAAAAAAGTCGAAGGGCTATGAAAAACGTCAAGATGACACTGTTCATCGTCTTCTCCAATATATCATTTGGTATTTTTGTGCAGAAAACCAATATATCACATTCAAAGTGAAATAAAACTGGTCTAATTATAATTCTTAAACTTTAACATGCATTAACTAAGCCAAAATCAATACAATAACAATAGATAATTGATTTCACAAAGTGGATAGTAACTCGTACTTGTTGAATACAATGTAACATTTATTTTATTTAGCCACTCTATTCGTCGTAACCGAAACTCGGTTTGAATGTTCGCACAAAATCGTTTTCATTTATCACTGTGATTGGACAATAATTTCACATTTACTATTTTGGTCTCCAAAACGTAATGCACTTGATACAAATACAAAGAAAATGAAAAAGTAGTAGTAAAATGGGTATGAGGGGTGTAACTTAGCCATAAACATAAAATGAATTTAACTTAGGCCATAAATATAATTGGGCTA
>JAXCLQ010000007.1:12480248-12507472 GCA_035584115.1 Cedrela odorata
AAAAAAAAACCCTATATATTTGGTAGGCAAGAAAAGACTCTTAAGTTTGTCATCTCACCTATTTCACACAAAGTGATAGCTTAAATGTCAACAAATTAAAAAATAAAAAATAAAAAGCAGAAGCATAGGCCTAAGATTAATCAACTGGACATACCTTCAGGCAAGCAAAAATCCCAGGAAGTCCATAGCTACAACCCAACTGTAGAAATCACCAATGAAAAACCATCGACTTGTGGGTTATATTGCAAAAAGGTACAGCATAGAATTAATAATCAAATTACTTTAAAAGTCAAAAAAGTCAGCACAGCAGAAAAAAAAAAAAAAAAAAAACAAGATTATGGCATGCAAACTTCTATATAAGTAATCAGATCTTACCATCATAACACAGAAAAACTGGAAAATGATATACTATACAAGAAAAAATCAAAAGCACATTTAAATTAGTTTTTAACTTATGAATATCTAATTCAAGCTAAGATACACAAATTTGTAACAGCAAGCTTGGATAAATTAATTCCTTTGATTTGATTTCCTGCAGATAACAGTATCAAATCAAATTGGTTATTCCATTAACAAGGACGCCCTAGAATAAACACTTTAACATTGACCTATTAAGTTGTAGAATCTAATAAACTTGAAGAAGATAGTCTACAGCAAAAACATGATTGTGACTTTGGTTTATAGTACATACCAGACACTGGTTAAATATATTAACAAAAGTTTAGAAGTTCATCTAATCATTGACTGTGCTCAGCAAATGCAATGCCACCAGATGGATTAAAAATCACCGAAATTAAAGAATAAATGGGGAGTAATAATAGCTTTTCTCTGACTGAATTACCTCCAATACCCTTTTGCCTCTAAAGCTTAGTTGTCCATCACGAATCTCATGCTTAAGAACATTAACAAGATCAATAGAGCTCTCCCAGGATTTCAGAAATCCTGTAAAATAAGCTTAATTCATCACTTCAGATTCATAATTCCTGTCATTGTATGACAAGGAGACTATAAGAAAATCACTAGAATGTTCCTCAGCTAAGATATTTAATCACAAGAAAGTCAAATGAACAAGTTTAATTTTATTATTTGTACTGAAAATTGATGTACATACCATCGGGTTTTGAGGATATCATTTCAGAACCTGTAAACCCAATAATATCAGCAACACCAACCCTTCCCTGCAATAGATTGAAAAGGGCATTACACAGCTTATAATCACAATGTTCAGTTACAATAAAACAGGCACAGATAAATGTTGCATTGCCCACGAAAGTTAGGTAGCAATGATCCATATTCACACTAGTTTTAAAATCTTAGGCCAAAGCCACAAGCCCCTTATTTAAACATGCATACAATTTACAAATCAAAACTGATTTGAATCTGAAATTCTTTTGTCATCCAGGTGATGGAAACTCTTTGGAAATAAACAAATCATAGCATTTACTTTTTTTTTTAAATTGAGCCAACAGGACGAACTAGTAGAGTTCAGAATCATAACTTTGTTACATAGCCTTCACTCTAATAGCTCTAGAACAGCTATCAATATGTTATATTACAAAAGAAAATTACAATAGCTAAGCTCTACTCAATTTTCTTCTTCCCAAGACATGTATAAAGCAGGTTTCTAAGTAACAGAGACAAAAATAGCTTAAAATTTAACATACCTTGAACATATTAATCCCTTGCAGGTCTACATTCTCTCCAGCATATTTATATGGATGAGCAGTCTGTATTGTGCAGAAAGGAGATTCTCTTAGTTTTGATTGCAATCAACTCTAGGTAGATAACTTGGTTATATGAAGATAAATAATTTATGTTTTGTGCAACACATTCATACTAGACATTATATATGGTAAATTTGAGGAGAGGAAACAGACCTTTGAAGGGAGAATTTCAACAGCTGGTGAAGGGAGATGCACATCCCTCTCTGAAATTGTTGACATGTTATGACTTCTTCGGTCTTGAGGCACCAAGCCTGGCAAGCATTGTGCAAGCAATGATGGGGCGCGCATTGTAACTTGATGTTTTGAAAGCTACTCTCTAGATAGAACAACCTACATCACCAAATTCACTACTCGTGGGATTTTGTTGATGCAAATGACTAAAATAGAATTATGTACAGAAGAATTACAATCACCAATGATAATCCTGAGTTCACATATTCTCAACTCAATGATATTACTATATGATTAACCGAAATATCATTTATAGACAGAGAAAACAATCAAGAACCAGTTTCAAGCTTAAAATCTATGATCAGAAACTCCAAGCACGCCAATCAAAAATTCAATCCAAGACAAAAATTCCTCAAAAAGGTACACAGTAAGTCAACTAAGCAAAATCTGCAAAACCACCCAAAATCAACAACCCAGGAACTCCAAACATAACAGAATCAGATAAAGTAGAACCAAAAAATGAAACTTTCAATCGTCAATAACAAAAAAGGAATTTAACATTGCAGAAAGAAATGATCAAAACACATCTGCAATTAAATTATAAAAAAAAAACCAAATAATATATAATGAAGAAAAATTAACAAAACTCTAAATCAAAAAAAATTACCAGATTACAATAACAGATCCTATAAAAAATTAAAAAGAAAAATTGATCACATGATTTAGTTTAGAAAATAAAATCAACCCACGTGTTAAATAAATTCGAAGAATAAAACCCAGAATTGAGAATCAAACCCAAATGCAGTTTACATCAATAATAACACAAAAAGGAAAAAAGAAATCCCTGAGAATAAGAAAAACAGCAAGCATTTTACCTATGAAGAATCTCTCATACACCATCACATACGCAGTAAACACTATTCACTTAATTATATATAACATTATAACACAAAAAAAAAGTCTGCAATTTCAGAGAAAATAGATGATTTTCGTCACTTTGAAAGTCAAAAAAGCAATGTTACATGCTGAACAAAACCCAGGAGAGAAACACAGAAGCTTCCATTCAGAGACCGTCACTGGCTGTAACTGTTTTATTCCTAAACTACCCCTGATTTTTCTCGATAATAACGAATCTAACTACCATGTTTTTCTGATCTTTGAGTATTGGGTAGTGTTGTCTTTGAATATACAGCAAACAGACAACGGTATGTTTCTGCACACGTGGTTCGACCCCGTTGGAACTGTCTTTCAAGTCCCTTACTCTTGCGAAAATAATCAAATTATCCTTATATTGATAAATTTTAACCCCCTTAAATATTAGCATGTAACCGAAAAAAAAAAACTATAGGGTATTTCATTTATTTCTATGGAGTAAGAGACTTTTTTGATGCTAATAGAGAAACTACATCATTACTTGGACGTTATTATGTTGTTAAGAAATATAAAATATTATTTTAATCACGTTTTCTTGCGGAGGATTTAAGAATTTGAAAATAATCAAATCAAAGTCATATTCTGTTTCCTTTAAAATAAGTATATAAATTTTTTATTTAAATACAATAAACCAAAAAAATATTTAAAAAAATAATTGATGAATATAATTTAATTCTAAACCATAAAAAAAATTATTATATAAATATAAATTAAATTATTTTCTAATTTTACAATAGTGGTAAATAATTAGAGATGTGTGAACCTGAATTTCCAAGAATCCAACCGAAAAAAATAAATTTTAAATAAAAATCGATTTTTTTAGGATAAATTTTAGTTCCAAAAAATTAAAAATTAATTTTTTTAGAGTAGATTTTGGTTATAAAAATTATGAAATTGGAACTGAATCGAAAAATCGATTTGATTTTAAAAATAAAAATTTATTTTCAAATCAAATACATTGTACCCTACCTCGTATTCAAATACAAATTCTTAACTATTGAACTCCATATACAAAATTACATAATTTATTTTAAATATTTTATTTTATATAATTTATATTTAAAGGGTAAAATGAATATAAATCTATAACATGTGAATTTTTTTTATTAAAATTATTAATTCATTAAATTATTCAGTAAATAAAACCATAACATTTGAAAATTTCTATTAAAATTACGGAAAATTAATTTCATTTATTTTAAATAAACATTTTCAACTGAAACACAACATATACTGATAAAATCTATTACAATTTTTCACGTAAAACATATTTATTTAGTTTAGTAAACAATTTATTAAGAAAATCGCTCTTTATTCTTTGAGTTATATAGAAAAAAAAATCAATCAATGTGTTTATAATATTTTATTTAACTAAATTTATCATATTATTTGTATAATAATTTAATAAAATCATGATATGTATATATTTATTTTAACATTGTCGAACAAATTAATAATTATAATAAATAAATATATACGTGGTATAATATTATTATATATATAATTGTACTATTATAAATATATATATATATATCTTTTTAGTGATGTATAATATTAATTAAGTAATAATACAATATTTTTTAAATAATTTGTCATATATCAATTCTCTTTAATAATTTATTTCTCTTCTATTTTATTCATTTAAATTTCGTCATATATGCAATACTTTTATAATTTAATATCATTACTTTTGTATATTTATTTTTTTTATGGAGTTAAAAAAATTGAGATAGTTAATAAATATAATACCTTAATTTCTAATAGAAATCGAATTGAAACGAAAAAAATAGTACTCTATTAAATAAGGTAGGTTTTAATTTTAAAACTAAATTATTTAGAGTAAGTTTTGATTTCTAGTAAAATCGAAATCGATTTTGTACACCTTTATAAATAATTATTAAAAATTTTATGAGAATTTATAGTTAAAATGACTGATATTCATATTTATTATTGACTTTAGATTAAAAGAAAAATGTTATTATAAAATTATTATAAAAAATAAATCTTCATTACATACTTTATCATGCAAGTATATATAAGATATTTATGATGTGTAATATAAGATTCGTTAATTATATTATTTTTAGGTTACAACAAGAAAATCGCATAATTTTATATTCTTTTTAGTAAATTATAACAGTTGATGTTTCTGTTAAGTTGGTCCACGTGTGTTGTTGAGAGCGAAACGTGGTCGGCTGTCATCTTCTGCGTTCTCGGTTCAGAAGTGAAACGTCAAAGCGGTCTACGTGGCATACACGTGTTTTAGTTGTTAAAGACTCGAATAAAATTAAAGTCGTATGATCGGGATTGTGGGTTGACTTGACTTGGCAGAGTTAGTTGGAAGAAATATTAGGCAATTTAATTTGGAGTTGTCGACTTAGGCGGAGGAAATTTAGGTGTAAATTTGGTCATGTTCATACTCACAAATCGTCACGACGTATGTGTATGTGATGACATACAAAATTTTATTATTGATATGTAATATGAGAGTTCTGTAGCAATATTCCCATATCTACAAATAAATTGGTTGGTTTATATTTCTAACTGAGAAAAAATTAATGCATAAATAAATTAGAGCATATTTATTTTTTAATTAATTAATTTTTAGTTAAAATAATATAGAGGAAGATAAGTATAATTTTTTACAAATATTAAGATATGTTCATTTAATAAATAAATTTTTGTTTATTATATAAACTTTCTGAATTTTTTTTTTAATATTTTCATGTATGTGTATTAAGAATACATGATGATAAAAAAATAATCAAATAATTTTGATTCATCCAATGATCATCTAATACGTTAAAAATTATTTTAATAGATTATTACCAATGATAATTCATAAAAGAACATTAATTCAATAATATTGGAGAACATCTCAAAATTCTGAAACAAATATTTAAAAAAAAAAACTTTTAACTTATTACTTTTAAAATACATTTAAAAAATTATTATTATAATATATATATATATATATATAAAGATATTACATATCAATGGATTTAAAGCGTGTTGTCACACTATTTTTTTAAGGTTTTATTTGCCTCCACATGAAAGAGTTTATTACCAGACTATGTAGTCAATTAATTACCTTTAGGATATATCAGAACTGAAGTATTGCCGTTAGCATATTACTAAAAGGAAAATTTTCTAAATTAACTATATTCAAAAATTAACTATATTCAAAAATTAATTTACTAAAGACGTATATATCTCTTATTGTTTTCATGCTAAAAAAATTACAAATATGATAATTAGTTCAAATCTAATAAATTCAATCAAAATTATATATTTAACAATTCATATAACTTCGATTACGAGACTTCAATTCATTTATTTTTTTTTTAAATAAATAGTAAGGACATTTCATACCAAGGCAATCCTGGTGATGGTAATGTTGTTCGGTTAGGCATACTCAGTGTTCTTCGATTTTCTTTGAGCTGAACTTTCTTCAAATTGATGGTTCGGGCATCATTAACTCGGGTCAATCCGATTGCTACTGTTAAGCTTTCTAGACCTTCTGCAAGCACGTTGGAATGAATGGGTTCATTAAGCCCACTCACATAACAATTCCACTCGATAAAAGTACATCAATACACTACAAGGATACAACATTGGTAACATTTTAGAATGGATTTCCAGCTAATCTATCACATTATAATAAGTAATCTTTCAACTAACCAAGCAGACTCGATTCATCATTTTCGACTATTCCATTACAATATTGTTAAATACAAATGTTTTGGCTTGAAATTTGTGCACTCAGAATGATTCATTTGTAAGTCACTAGAATACTATGGTACCATTATTAAGATTTAGCTTTGGTAAATTGTTGTTTGGATGCAAGGAAAATTTCAGAGAAAACTTAAGAAAGACGAATGAAAAATGAAGAGAGAGAAACTCTAAATTTTACTGATTATTATGTTCAATCTATTCTTACCACTAATACACTACATTTACATACATTCTTTGAAGGTGACAGCTGTAGTTAGTTGCACAATTACCAGCGCCTTAACTAAGTTTAAAATCGATTATTCCAACATGTTCTGGTAGCTTGCATCACAGACAGTGCTCTGTTTCCTTTCATCCCCCCTTAAGCTCAAGGGTCTGGTACAGATATTGAGCTTGGAACAATATGCAGCAAATTGAGGATAAGAGAGAGGCTTTGTAAGAACATCAGCTACTAGGTAAATACTTGGAACATATCTGATTTCTAGCTCCTTGTTAAGTACCTTGTTTCTGATGAAGTGAACATTCAGTTCAATATGTTTTGTGCGAGCATGAAATACAGGGTTTTGGGCTAAGGCTACGGCACTAATGTTATCACACTAAATGATTGTTGAAGAAGTAGGCTTCAATTGAAGTTCTGTAAGCAGAGATTAGATCTAAGTTAACTCTATAGCTGCAAACGCCAGTGCACGATACTCTGATTCTGTGCTAGATCGGGCAATAACATGTTGCTTCTTTGAAGATTGTGACACAAAATTATCTCCAAGATAAACACAGTAAGCACCAATTCTCTTCCTATCATCTAAGTCTGATCCCCAGTTAGCATCTGAGTATGCTATTAATTCAAATCTGCCACCTGAATTGAATTGTAATCTTAATGAAGAGGTTGCCTGCAAGTATCTTAATATCTTCTTACAAGCTTGCCAATGAAAAAGAGTAGGACAAGAGAGAAATTGGCTGAGTTTATTTACTGTAAAGGCAATATCAAGTCTAGTGAGAGTAACATACTAGAGGCCACCAATGATGCTTCGATATAGTGTTAGATCCGAGAAGGAATTAACATTTCCTTTGAATAATTTCTGACTAGAGTTCATTAGTATGTCACTGCCCTTGCAACTGGACATGTTAGCTCTTAATAGCATATCATTAATGTATTTGACTTGAGATAAATGCACACTGGTAGTAGAAGAGGTAACCTCAATGCCGAGAAAGTATGTGAAATCACTAAGATCTTTTAGAGCAAATGTGGAACTGAGCTGTGGAATGAATGATTCAGCAAGTGTGGAGTCTGAGCTGGTGACAAGTATGTCATTAACATATGTCAACACAAGCAGTAAAGAGGAAGCTGAAACTTTCAAAAACAAAGAAAAGTCTGCCCTGGAATTTTTGAAACCCCATACTACCAATGAGTTTTTCAACTTGTCATACTATGCTCTTGGAGCTTGCTTCAAGCCATAAAGAGCTTTTGTAAGCTTAAAAACATGGGATGGAAACTTGGAGTTGATGATGCCTTCAGGTTGAGGCATGTAAACATTTTCACAGAGGTCTCCATTCAAGAAGGCATTGTTGATGTCAAGCTGCTAGATTGACCAACCTTTCATCACAGCTATATTGAGCACAATTCTGATAGTTGAAGTTTTAACTACAGGGCTGAAAGTTTCAAAGTAATCAATGCCATGAGTTTGGTGAAAGCCCTTGGCCACTAACCTGACTTTAAGCTTAGAAACTGATCCATCTGCATTGTGTTTCACTTTAAATACCCATTTGTTACCAACCAGATTATGTTCAGGTAAAGAGAGAACCAGAACCCAGGTTTTGTTCTTCATGAGAGCTAAGTATTCTTCTTTTATAGCATGCTTCCATTGTGAATATGCTAAAGCTTGTGAAACACTAGATGGTTCTGCTATTAAACTATGATTAGTAAGAAAAAATTTTAGTTTAAAAGTTCCATGTTTGGCTTGAGTCATCATAGGATGAATGTTGGAAGAAAGATTGATACGGTGAGAAGAAGAAGAATGTGGCATTGTAGCTGAAGAGATGTTCTGGTTTCTGGACAAAGAAACTGTTACAAAAGAATCATTCTAAACTGATAAGAGTCTGTGATGTTAAGCATTAGGATGGTTTGTAGGTTGTGACACAAATGGAATAACAGACATGATTGGATTAACAGAGAGAGAAGATTTAGAGCATGAAGCTGTGTTGGAAAAGAAGTTTGAGGCTGGGAACTCAGATTCATTAAATAAAACATGCATAGATATATACATTTTTCCTGAAGAATGTAGGCATTTGTACCCTTTATAAAGGGAACTATATCCCAGAAAAATACACTTTGAAGAGTGAAAATTGAATTTATAACTGTAGTAGTCTCTTAAGAAGGGAAAATAATAACAACCAAACACCTTTAGATACATGTAATCAGGTTTGATGGAGTATAATTTTTCAAATGGAGATGTGAGACCTAAGACTTGTGTTGGAAGTCTTTTTATTAAGTGTACAACAGTGTGGAAAGCCTCCCACCAGAATCGAAGAGGAAGAGAGGCTTGATTGAGTAAGGTAAGTCCAAGTTCAACAATATAACGATGTTTCCTCTCTACTACTCCATTTTGATGATGAGTATAGGGGTAAGAATATCTATAAGTAATGCCATGTTGTTTAAGAAAGGGAACAAATGCAATAAACTCACCTCCTTCGTTAGATTGAAAAGTTTTAATGGACCTATCAAGTTACTTTTCTACTTGCAATTTGAAAAACATAAAGGTAGATAATGCATTTGACTTTACTTTCAAAGGAAAAATCCAACAGAATCGTGTGTAGGAGTCAACAAAACTAATGTAATACTTGTATCCAATAGTGGAAATTGTGGAGGAAGGTCCCCACAAGTCAGAATATATTAGTTCCAAGGATGCTGATGTTTTAATTTCAGAAGTTAGAAAATGTTGTCTATGAACTTTTCCACATTTGCAAGCATCACAAAAGTCAGGTCTCAATGTTTTATTTATATGAACAAGATCTTTACAAGATTGAATGACAAACTCTAATGCATAATTACTAGGATGACCTAATCTTCTATGTAATGTATTCATGAGACCTGATGAACTATCTTTGTTTGCTATTCCAGCAAAGTGTGACATTGACTTATTACATTTTGATTTTAAGGAAAATATTGAAGTTTCAATGACTGAATCAGCTTTAATGAAAATTTAGGAAAGAATGAAAACATAGACATGGACTTAGGTACATAATTCTTTGTAGCAGACTTTGAATTGAGAAGAAGTTTATAAAGGCCTTTCACAGCCATACCCTTTATCAGTATTATGTTCCTCCTCTTGTCCTTGATTGTACAAAAGAGATCATGGAATTCAACAACTAAGTTATTGCCAGTGATCAGTTTAGAGATGTTGATTAAATTCTTGGTGAGTTGTGGCACACAAAGCATGTTGTTTAAGATAAGTTTCTGAGATGAATTTGAATGATCAGAATGTTTAGAAGCAAAGATTGCACAGCCAACATGAGTAATTTGTAAACCTAAGCCATTTCCTATAAGCAATTTATCATTACCTGTAAACTCATATGCATTGCTTAAATTGTTCACATTGTTTGTCAGGTGGTGTGTGGCACCACTGTCAAGATAACATCCCTCATCAACAACTTCTTCTCTATTTGCTATAAATGTTACCTTGTTTGTCTGTGCTTGACCTTGTGTATTTCCCAGATTTTGATTCTTCTGATAATAGTTCTGATAAGGTTGTTGATAATTTTATTGAAAGGATTGTTGTTGTGTTTGTTGCGGTATAAAATCTCTGTTATATCTGTGATAACATATAGCTGCAAGATAATTTACTTTTAAACATATTTGACACACAGGCCTGTTATTGCTTCTGCCTCCAAACCACCTCTTCCTCTTTTATTCGACCTTTCACCAATATTACTTCTACCTCTTCCATATCCAAAAGAACCAGAGTTAGAGAAACCAAAATTGAAGAAATTATAACTTTGATTAAAGCCTCCTCTGCCTTCTCATTTTCTTTGATTTTGCTTGGCTTGAGAGAAATTAACAGAAAAATTTCCATGCAAGTCATTTGTTCGAGAATAATTTTATTGCTCCAATCTACTTTCATGAGTAAGTAACATTGAGTATATTTCATGTATGCTCATCGTATCACCTCTTCCAATTATATGAACTACAATCGAATTATATTCAGAATCAAGTTTAACAAGTAAATGTAGAATAAAATCATCATTTGAAATTGAATTTCCAATAGCTGCAAGATTATTAGAGATACTTTTCATTTTCAGAAAGTATTTTGATATCGAAGATGAATCTTTCTTTGTTTCTTGTAATTGAAACTTGAGTTGAAGGATTTTGGCTTTAGATTGAGATCCGAACTGTTTCTCCAAGGCTTGCCATACTTCAAAGGCTGATTTGCATCCAATGACTAATCTAAGAACTGATTCATTCATTGATGAGAGTAACTAGCTGAGCAACAACTGATCTTGTCTTCTTCAAACAATGTATTCTAGATTTTCCACAAAGAGATCTTGATTTTCACTAGGTAGAAATCTTTCAGGACTTGTTTTTATATCATTGATGTAGTCTTCTAATCCATTGCCTCTGATCGATGGTAAGACTTGCGATTTCCAAGCTAAGTAATTATTTCCATCTAGTTTAATAGGAATTGCAAAAGAAAATGAAGGTTGTAGTGGAAGATTTGAATAAGAGAGATTAGCATTTGCAATCGCCATGGCTCTAATACCATATTAAGATTTAGCTTCGGTAAATTGCTGTTTGGTTGCAAAGAAAATTTTAGAGAAAACTTAAGAAAAACGAATGAAAAATGAAGAGAGAGAAACTCTGAATTTTACTTATTATTCTGCTCAATCTATTCTTACTACAAATACACTACATTTATATACATTCTTTAAAGGTGATAGCTGTAGTTAGTTGCACCATTACCAGTTTCTTAACTAACTTTAAAATCGATGATTTGAGCTGATAAATTAACCCAGTATATTCTGGTAGCTTCCATCACAGGCAGTGCTCTGTTTCCTTTCAATCATGACTGCCCCTTCTCCTAGATGGAAATGATAGTACGTGAGACACGTGTACTGTTTTTGGAATGGGCCTATCATCTATGCTACGTTGCTTATGGCTAGAAAGAATGTGGAAAACTATGTTAAATAATGCTTAGTGGGATGACGTGACGTTAAGCCATTTTTATATCTTTTGGAATCAAGTTGTATAATTGCTCAAGGAAACTGAAGCTAATTTTATCTTATATCACATTTTAGTTGAAATTGCATCACCAAAGTAGTTCCTCTTTTTTTTTTCTTTGATTTATGTTGTACTTATGTTTGCTTGTATATTGTTTCGATTTCAGTCTCTTTGCATTGGGTTGTTATATGGAGTTTGGTCTGTCAGTTCCAAGGTGACTCGTTTAGGGAAATCAACTTTACAAGTGGTTATCTTCGGCTGATTGGAGAAGCAACATCGTTTTAGCTTTAGCTATAAAAAGCTCCACCATTTTATGAATACTGCTTGAACCTTTAAAAACAATGACTGATTTATTTAATTTTGCTCTAGTGGTGAAGATATTGTTTCCAAGAAATAAGAATTATGCCCTAATGTATAATATAATTCATTAATGCTTAATTGGCCAAAGGTCTACTTTTTTCCACATTTCTGATCATGGTCGCTGGCTATTTATTATCATTTTCTTGCCAATTTTCTTGCTTTCTTTTCTAGTATCAATCTAGAGCCCGGGCGGCTACATCTCATCTTTATTCAACCCGTATAATATAACTAGGAATGCTATTGAACCTTTCAAAAATGAGGTCTCGGATGACTATTAATTAGGTTATAACCACAATATTTAAGTTGAGAGAAAAACAAGCTGCAGATACTTGTTAGTTAAACTTTATCTATTCTTGAATCATATCATGCTCGAATCTGGTTTCAGAAAAACTGATGTGAACCCCCAAAGAACAACGCTTTAATAACCCACAAACAAGTGAATCTAATATAAACCTCCAAAGAACAACGCTTTAAAAACCCATGAACAAGTTAATCTTAATTCGGAAAGCCAATATGATCAGATTATGAACACTAAACTCGTTGAGAAACTTGTCTTAAGAACCTAGGTTGCAAAAGTTAATTGTTGACTCAAAACTCGCGATTAAGCAACTAACCAACGGTATTTCAAAATATATAACTCCACAAAGGGTTGCAAGACCTTTGATAAGTCTAAGTTCATTCAAGAACTCAATAAGAATTGCTCACAATTCAACACATAGTTTTAGAACTTTATTCATTAAAAGTTGTTTTAAAATAACAAGCTAAAGGTGCTTAAATATTAAACAACTTGTCTGCGGCACTGTAGCAACCATAGTTCACGCAACAATAGCAAACCCTAATCTACGAGTACTGTAACAAACCCTAGTTGCAGGCACTTTAGCAACCAACAAAAATAAACTTTGTTTCCTTTTTAAACATCAGGAAACCCTAAAACAAGCTAAAAAAAATAATAAAAAAAACTATGGGTTATTTAATTAATTGTACCAGCCCATTAACATAACTAAAATAATTAAATAAAATTATATTAAGCTTACATATAGAATACAATGTGGCCGCATATGACTTCATATCTTCACTCTTGGACTTGGACTTCATATCAAACCTATCTTCCATGAACATACAATGGATCTTGAATAACTTGATTAATTTGTGAACCATCGTGGATCCCATCATTCCCCCTTTCCTCAAAAGGATTCGTCCTCGAATCTTGGCGAAAATCTACCCATGGTTGGTCCATGCCCATACTCTAATTTTGGTAAAGAAAGCAGATTGCACTCTCCCCTCACTTTCTTTATTTCCACTCTCAGTTTCTTTCCCCTTTGTACCCATGGATTTTCTCGGTTTCACTCCCTTTTTTTATGTTTTTCTTTTTCTTGAAACTCAAAAGAAAAACATGCAAGAAATAAGAAAGACATGAAAAAAATAAGAAAGACTCGCAAGAAACAAGAAAGACACACAAGAAACAAGAAAGACTCGTAAGAAACAAGAAAGACACGCAATAAACAAAGTGATTAAAAGAAAGAAAAAAATTGCAGAACTGGTTTATTTATTTATTTATTTATTATTATTATTTAATGACTCAACAAGTAAGATAAACTATGAACACTACCTAGGAGAAGCTTTCTAGGGAGGTAGCTAGTGTTCAGTTGACTAGTACTTAGAGGGGGTTTGTGGAGCCACAGCATTCTAGGCAAATACCAACAGGGCAACAACAGCCGAGGGTACCAGTTAATGAGTTTGAGGTGGAGAATAACTTAAATGAGATTAAAGATCTTAGTGAGGATGATGAGGAGGATGGGTATAGGTTAAGGGATAGAAGAAATGAAAGGATGTTTAATAGGAGGGACATAAGATTTGACGATAGGTGAGATTATAGGAGGGCAGAAAAAAGAGATCACAGAAGGGAAAACTAGAGATATGAGAATAGATATGACCAAGATGAGAGAGCTTATAATGGTAGGGGAGAGTATAGAAGGAGGAATTATGGTAGGAGAGATGAGTTGGATGATGATTTGGGTAGTATAAAAATGAAGATTCCAAGGTAGAAACGATTCAGTAGCTTACTTAGAGTGGGAAAAGAAGATAAAGCTAATCTTCGACTGTCACAATTATTCAGAAGAAAAGAAGGTGAAATTGGTAGTCATTGAGCTCACAGATTATGCTATGATATGGTGGGAACAGTTGGTTTCCAATAAGAGGAGAAACTATGAGCGGCCTATTGAGACTTGGGCAGAATTGAAGACTCTTATGCGTAAGAGATTTATTCCCAGCCATTACTACCAAGAGCTATATCAGAAGCTACAACATCTATACCAAGGCTCAAAGAGTGTTGAGGACTACCATACTGAGATGAAAGTAGCAATGATTAGGGCGAATATGGTAAAAGATAGAGAAGCCACTATGGCTCGGTTCTTAGGTGGGCTGAATAAGAAGATTGCGAGTGTAACTGAGCTGCATCATTATATGGAGTTGGAGGATATGCTACATATGGCAATCAAGGTAGAAAGACAATTGAAAAAGAAGTCTTCATCTAGATATGCATCACATAGCACTTATGCTTGGAAGGGGAAGTGGCCTAGTATGGAAAAGAGGGATAAAGGTTATGACAAGCCCAAGATCGAGAGTGGTAAGGGGAAAGAAGTAGAATTAGGCAAAGTTAAGGTTAAGGCTAAGGTCGTAACACCAAGATCCAACGAGATAAAGTATTTTAAGTGTTTGGGTATGGGAAATTATACATCACAATACCCTAACAAGAGAACACTAATAATGAAAACTGATGATGCCACTATCATTGCTGACCTGTTCTTTAGAGAGATAGTACGAATCCATGGGATTTTTAGGAGTATAGTGTCAGACAAAGACGTTAAGTTCCTTAGTCACTTTTAGAAAGTCTTGTTGTGTAAATTAGAAGCCAAACTTTTATATTCTACTACATGTCATCCTCAGACTGATGGATAGATAAAGGTGGTTAATAGGACTTTGATTCAGTTATTACGTACTATTGTCACCAAGAATTTGAAGACTTGGGAAAAGTGTTTGCCTTTTATTGAGTTTGCATATAATCGTTGCATTTATTCTTCTACATCTTATTTACCATTTGAAATTGTTTACGGGTTTCAGCTACTAACCCTATTGGATTTATTTCCTTTGCCTGTTAATGAGTGTGTTGGCTTAGATAGTAAAGAAAGGCTGAGTTGGTTAAGTAGATTCATGAGAAAGCACGAGAGCACATACAAAGAAAGAATGAACAGTACGCTACTCATGCTAATAAAGGAAGAAAACGTGTGGTGTTTGCACCTTGTGATTGGGTTTGGCTACATATGCGAAAAGAGAGATTCTCATTACAGAAGAGATCCAAGCTATAACCTAGAGGAGATGGTTCTTTTCAAGTTTTGGAGAGGATTAATGATAATGCATACAAACTAGATCTTCCAGGTGAGTATAATGTGTCTGCTACATTTAACGTTTCTTACTTATCTCCTTTTGATGTAGGTGCTGATTCGAGAATGAATCCTTTCGAAAAGGGAGGGAATGATGTGACCCAGACAACACAAAGAGAACCTAAAAAGGGATGAGATACAGTCAAAAGGAGTAATCCATTACATGTTCTAGTTGGGCCTATTACAAGACAAAAAGCAAAGAAGATTAAGGAGGCAATGGTAAGCCTAGCCTATCACATGATGGCCGAATGTACTAATTAGACGGGAGGAGCAGACATGCAACATATGGACTTTATAGAAGAGGGTCCTAGACTGATTCATTTGACCCAAATATTAGAAGACTAAGCCTAGCTGTGAGGAAGAGCCCGATCTATGTTTTATGTTTTAAGTTATTTCATGTTTTAGTGTTATGGGTTGAACTTTAATATTAATTTTTAAAGCCCATGCATGAAATTAAATTTTTTTGGCTTAGGGATTATTTTAGTCTTTGCATTTTTCTAAGGTTTCTTATGAAAAATTATTTAAATACATTATATGTCAAGTAAATTCGTGTGTTGTGAGAAGAGTAATTCTTCTTGTTCAGTAATTGAACAAATAACTTATCAAAGAAGTGGTGATTTTTTGTGGCGTTCTTGCTAGCAAAAAACTATCGAGATTCTACAAGAGTTTTCATAGGCAGATTCTTTGGGGGTCTACGTAGATCTTAGAAGGATTTTATTCTTATAAAAATCACACTTCGAGGTTCTTGGGCTTAGTTCTCTTTCGTAGAATTTCCTTAGTTTCGTGTTCGAGAGGGTTTCTCGTCACAAACATATATGGAGTTTTTTTTAGGGTGAGTAGTGATACCTCCATTTTCTCATTTCATCATCACGTTGCCATAGATGAATTTGCACTATCATTTTCAACCTCAATCCAACTACAACAAGCTTCTTTTCTCAACCCTCTCTCCGGCATGAACTTTCTAACCATACTTGGTTCGTCCCATTCGCCATGGCAGGCAAATATGTTAGAGAGCATAATATAAACATAATCATTGTCACCCTCAAATTCAAATACAATTTCAGCTGAAATCCTTGAAATCTCCAGATCCCGACAAGCACTAAGCAAAGTTCTCCAAACCACCCCGCAAGCCGAATCACAGAACAACAATGCTCAACTGTTGGTTCAATCCCGTAATCCTTAATCATTGATTCGAAGTACTAAATTGCCTTATCAAATGGAATCTCGTTATGTGAACAGGCTGCTAATACGTTTAGAAACGTGACCGAGTCAGGTTTTAAATCCCTTGCCATTTTTAATTTCTCAAAAAGCTCGATCACTTTGGTCACATCAGCATTGAAAGCATAGCCAGCGATCACTGCGTTCCAAGTTACCAAGTTCTTTTTACGTAGTGATCTGGAACATTGATTCAGCAATCTTCACCTGCCAACACTTGGAGTACATATCAATTAGAGCACTCACTACAACTATTGATGGGTCCATACCTTGCTTTATTATGCAACAGTGTATCAGCATTCCCCTTGCTAAAGCTGAGAGACAGGCAATACCGCTGAGAATAATTGAATATGTATACTCGTCCATCACAACATCCTCTAACAGCAATTTACTGAAAAAGTGTAGAGCTTCAGGAACTCTATTTCTGTTAACATATCCTGTCAAAATTGGATTCCATGAAGATGAATTTGGATTTGGCATATTCCATAAAGAATGGGTAAAAAAAAAAAAAATTGAAATCCTTTTCATTTATTAGTGGGCTAACATTTGGTTAATAAATAACCTTGATTAATGACTATGATCATGATTCGTTTTTTTAATAATTACATATGAAAAGCATAATTTTAATGTGTTGTATTAGTTGCCAAAATCATGAAAGAGTGGTATATGTAAATTAACTTTTGACAAACTCGTAAAAGATAGGCATTTGTAAATCAACTTTGCATTAACATGATTCATTATTATTATTTTTTGTTGTTGTTGTTGTTAGCCACAAAATTGAAGAGGATAAGACAATGTGAAACTTAGGGGATAAAATTCAGTTTGATTTTTGAAAAATAAAATCGAACCAAACCGATCTTAATATAGATTGAATTGATTCAGTTCGATTTTTTGATTTCGATCTAAGTTGTAAAAGTAAAATTATTTATTTAAGTATTTTAAATAATTATGAATAAGAATTACTTATAAATGATTAAAATATGTATATAGAAATAAAAATTTAAAATTTAAAATTTATTGATTTTGATTCAAAATTTTAATTTTTTCGACCAAACTGAAATTGACTAAAGTTTCAATTTCTAAATTTTATAAAATGAAAAACGAAATTTGATAAAATTGACCTAAATTGAACTGATACCTACGAGTTTAGTTCGATTGTACTGTTATAATTCGATTCGCTATGGTTTTAGTTTTTCGGGATTTTACCAACATTTAGTCAGGCTTCATTCCACGACAATGGACAAAATTTTGTAAAGTGGGCATAACAAAGAGCTATTAAGAGAGGAGATATGCGTCTATTTTACAATTCTAACCATTTAAGTGAAATACTGCCAAATCTCAAAAAAGATTTTAAGAGGGGAGCTATGTGTCTATTCTACTCATCATAAAATTCTATCATTAACGTTCTAAACTGCAACGTTGCTTACTTTATGAAATACAAATGCACACATGATAAATTTTGTCACACTTTAAAAATAGAATTGAAACTGTGGACTAATTAGACAATGCTACGTGATCTCACTTCACTAGATCATTTCTCGACACCTAATATCAAAAAAACTTTTGCAAGTCTTGTACCATTCCCATCTTTCGCTAAATCAAAGAATGCAACAAGCTTTTCACATCAAGTTTTGAACTATCTACATGAAATTCTAGCGAAAACAGAAATGAATGATACCTGATATTTAACAAAACTTAAAAACTCAGATGCAAAACATATCTGCCCTGAAAAAAACTGTCCAGTAAAACTACGAACTATTCTTTCCTCCATATCCACCTGAAGAATAAAGAAGTTTTCAGGCAGTCATAAAGACTGTTCCAGGAAGAAAACATCTTCTTAAGATTTTAATCAACTCCTTCATGTTCATCAAACTACCCAAACCTTAAAATAATCCTCGAATAGATTTCTATCCATACAGAAGGGTTTGGATACAAGAACTTTTGTTTCTGTTAGTTCTATTTTATGATAATTTTTTATGGAAAATTTGTTTGAATTTCTCAACCTCGAAGGCATACCTTCAATTTTCCTGGCATCCTTATTGTCGATTCTTTTATTTCAACTCCAGTATCTTTGATGCTGCCGATGGTGAGCTTACCACAAGTTTTCTCCCAAAACCATTCGTCAGATGCATTTTCCGTCATGGATTTGTAGTCCGGTTGATTCAGCTGAGGTCTCCTCAGGAGTTACAACTTTTATCAAGCCCTTCCGGGGAGAAATGGAGAAACATTTCCAAGCTTCTTCAGAACTCCAATCCTTTCGTGCTCAAATGGTCAGAAAGGAGGCTCATTGGCACTGAAATCTTCTAAATCTGCAGATTCTGAAGCTTGCTTCAAAGACAAGTAATTATTCAATTTTTCATTTTCAACTTCAGCAAGAATTGAAGGACTAGAATTATTTGATTTGATTTCAAAAACCCAACTGTTTCTGTAAGAAGGGCTATTAAAACTAAATGGAATAGTGAGCCCAAGCATGCTCTGTTTCCATGAGCAGCGGAACGCACGAAATCGACATCCAAGCTTGCGACAGTTGTAGGGGAGCCATGACCATCTTCATGGACATGTGGAATAGGCCCCAAACTGATCTGGACATGCACACATACATGTTTCGACTTTCAAAAATAATTTTAAAATGCAAAGCAGAGATGAGATGTCTCACTTTTGACTCTGCAATCTGGGACAACAACAAGCTTGCTTCCTTATGTGGTCCACACGTCAGAGTGCTGATGCTGGTTTCGGCTTACTGGGGATCTTCAAGCTTCGATTTGAGCTTCAACAAGCTTACCAAGCTTTCCCTCTCTAGATACTCTCTTCTCTTTCTACGGTTTTTGCTTTGGTTCACAACCGAACACAACTCAAGCTTGCTTCTCTCTTCTATTATGCTTTAGTTCACAACCAAGCACACCTAAGCTTACTTCACTAAGCAAGCTCACGGTTGAAGAAAAA
Source organism: Cedrela odorata (assembly GCA_035584115.1). Lineage (NCBI taxonomy): Eukaryota > Viridiplantae > Streptophyta > Magnoliopsida > Sapindales > Meliaceae > Cedrela > Cedrela odorata. Next base: position 12,499,976 of record JAXCLQ010000007.1, read on the forward strand.
GAAGACACTTGATTTTTTTTTCAAAACCAGAGAAGAAGAAAACACTCTCTGTTTTTCAAAACAAAAACAATGCTCATCATGCATACTGTCGGCTTCTTTTCTTTTTATACACTTAACACTTAAGTGTTTTTTTATTTCAAAATCCATTTGAAATCCACCGATTGCCACCTATACTATTAACCAACTTGCATTTAACAAACCATAAAAATGAATTCAATGCAAGAACATGAGTCATTGTTTAGGTCGGTCGTTTGCATTGATTTTTCTTAATTAAATGCATGCATTACAATGATACACATAACATTAATACATTAATACATTATTAATATAATATATATATATATACATTAATCAAATTAACATATATATATATATATATTTATATTAATAAAGAGGGAGAGAATTAAACATATATATACATATATATTACATTCATTAATAAATATCTAATATATATATATATATATTATTACTCTAATAATATATATATTAACAATTGATATTAAGATATTTATTATTATATTAATATAATTGATATTTATATTTTATGATTACATTAATTATATTGAATATAATATCTATGTATTAATATCATAATACCCATAAATCATATTTACAGTATCTCATAATTAAACCAAAACATTTCCCACGCATACGTGTGCTAGCGCGTCAGAGTTAGGAAATTTATTCTTTAGAATAAATAATCAAATTGCTATCCAATCAATATCTGTACAATATCATTAACCAATTAATGATTATTATGTAGTAACAATAGCTATCATCATCAAGTAACCGACTATGAGTGTGATCCCCTAGGTTCAATGCGAACTAGACATGGGTAATCACGAATTCCTTTGTATCATTTTGGTACAATTCTTTGTAACCAAAGTTCTCAATGATTATGCACAACCTCTAGCAAGATGCCATAACCCTCATACACTAATAAATCCATATAGTCATACATTCATGTAGTAAAGTCCCTATGTTATCGATTTCCGATCGAGTGTAGGTTATAGAATTGTCAAACCTCTAACTCAATCATATGAACAAGGTAAATTATATACGGGAATCATATATTCAAAAACACCTTTCTCAAAACACGTACTTTGGCCAGAGATCTCATTTCTTATGTATGACATCTCCGCCTAGAATCTCAAGCTCAACCATCTGAGCTAGTAGATTTCATCTTGGTCATCACCTGTCCTCATACACCTAAACACATTGCTAGCAAGCTTCTTTCACTAGGCATGGTTAGCTCGGTGCTATATACACAAGTGAACGAAGTGCCTCAGTGCAGAAGGTAGTCATAACACCTTAGGTCAAATGACTGGTAGTACACTAGTACAGCTGTGTGACGTATCATTGACTATGGATAATCACCCATATGATTCGTCACTTTTGGTCACGCTCAGTAACATGTTCTTCAATATATTACCCATATTTATGCTCTTGTGACATGAGACTTGTCACCCAACTATTAGCATCAAATACTAATAATTGACAGCATCAAATATGCCAGTCATGCAATGTTATACTCCTATATGATAATACCTCAATCGGAAACTAATTCGAATGTATTTAAATCAGACTCTGTACTCATATCTAAAACTCTTTGCAGATAGAGTTTTGATGTTATAATACATCACGGGATCTTATTCTGCATTTTATATATAATATTTAAAGTTGGTATTTTATTCGCTTAAGGTGTTGAAATTTGATTTTGTTTGATGATTAAGATATTATTGAATATACATGTCCGTTATTTAAATTTGAAAAGATTTAGAGCAATAAATGAGATAGTTAAAATTGATACTACTTTGTATGATTTTATATGTAGTATATAGATATATTAGTTTGTAACTGATTTTAAGATTCATAGGGCAGAATTATGAGGTATTATAGGAAGTATATTATTTAATTATTTAATTTTTAAGGTTTAATATTTTATACATAGATTATTTTAAAACATGGAGTGGATTGAGAACAAAAATATCAGCAAATTATTAGGGTGACTTGGTTTAATAATTTGATTGAGAAAATTTATTATTAAATGTTCCTAAATTAAACAATAATTTTGTTACAGTAAGTATTATAGGCTATAATCGAATTGAAAATATACAATTCTGGATTGATATGAATGAGATGATTAGAAGTTTGTCTTAAGAATATCAAAATTACCATATTATAGTGTACCATTTGAGAATTAAGATTTGTGTCTACAATAAATTTTGGTTATGATGTTATGAAAGTTTAAGTATGAAATTATGCATTTTATAAGTAGATATTGACTAAGATAATGACGTATAATAATTCTTTATGTAGGTATTGGACATTAAATATAGGTAGTGGTTTATAACTATAGAAATTTTTTGCATAGGTCATATATATTACTATGTATGGTAACAAATATGTTTTGACATTGTGAAGGGACAATGGTTGAATATTAAAGGATCAAGGCGATTAGAATAAGGTGAGATTATATTATAAAGACAATGTCTTTGAAATCTTAGATTTAGATATTAGATATATATACAATGTACATTTTGTATGTTATATTAACCTTAATCAATCAGTAATACATAGAATTTTGTAGAAGTTATTTATAAGTTCAGTTGTATTGTAGAATAAGGGATGGTGATATTATATTTTAGAATAAGGGATGATAACAATAAAGTTTAAGCATCGAGATCATGTAAACTTTAAACTTAAATATAATGATTAGACTACAAACCAATAAGATATATGTTTTTAATATTATACGATTGTTAGAACTTGTTATTAGAGTTGCCTGGTGGAAATATGAGTTATTAAGAATAATAATTGCTACTACTACCAATGAATGCATATTAGAAGAATAAGCTTATTAATTATGTATTAATTTGACTAAGTTATATATGTTTTGAATGGTAGTGGTAAGTGCAACGAGTTTAATCAAGTGCGTCAGTTTAATTACTTGCATTGTGATAATTTCATAAGATGGTCATTATAGATAAATACAAGGTATACTAGTTAAGTTATATATGATGAGTAAAACAATTATCAAATTTCAATGACGAAATTTTGTGAGTAGGGGAGAATTATAATAGTCACAATTTTAAAATTTTATTACTGTAGCATCTAAAGTATTTAAGTAATTTAATCGAATAATTTAATGTTATTTAATTAAATTAAAATTTCATATAATTTAGAATTATTGATGAATTCTAAAAATTTATTTAGGCACAAAATTAATTTCATAAAATTGGGTTATGAGTGGATTTGGATGAAGAAAATAGTGCTTGAATTAATTTTGGACTTAATTGTAAAGATTCTAAAAGACTAAAATGAAAGTTTTTTAAAAGTTTAAGTTGTTTGTATAATTTTAAAAATAATAAAGGTTTAATTGAAATTTTACATATCAAAATAAAACAATTTACCAACTTACCCGTCAGTAGCCATTCTTCTTCTTTCCATCCAGTAGTCATTCTTCTTCTTTTAGTAACCACTGACACCCTTTTTCTCCCCCTCTCTCTCAAATTCCGTCTAAATTACTTCGAATTTGAGTAATTTTCTTTTAAATTTTAGTTATCGGTAAGCTTTATAACACGTTAGAAGCTTAAATTTTGATTTTAAGTATGAATTGAAATTGAAGATTACTATTTATCTGAGAAAATTGTACTTAATTTTATATTTAAAAAAATATTAGATTGTGTTGAATTGGAGTATGAAATGTAATATTGAGTTGATTTAGCATTAATTCAAGTGTTGATAGGAAAAAATTATGGTATTTTTCTCTCGAGTAAACAGTATTTTTGAAGTTGCTACAGTATTTTTGAATGTACTAAAGTAACTTCGATCTATACAGTAATTATTTACACAGTAACTGTATATAAACAGTATTATAGCTACAGTATCTGATATGAACAGTAATTTCCTACAGAACTATGGCATAATATTATTAGCTACAGTATCCTATTTGAACAGTATTTTATTACAGTTTTTGAATCAAAACTATTTTTATTTATTTAGGCAAAAATATGTAAATTTAGAGTAGTCGAAAATGAGAATTAAAATAAATTAGCCACGAAAATTCATTGTTGAAAATCGAGTAAATGACCTTAGTTAGTTAAACTTAGTGATATGGATAAAACTAAGAAATTTTAGATACTAATTCTACGAATATCGCATTTAACACATTTATATTAATTAATTGAATAGTAGAAGACATGATTTATATATTTGTGGTATTAAGCTATGAGAATCCGGGAGAAAAATCAAGTTAGTAAGGAGGATTGTTAGTGGGAGTGATTACTCTCCCATTGTAGTAAGTAAATTGTATATGCATTTTACTACTTTTGACATAATCTGAGCTTGTGTTTAAAAATAATATGAAAATTGAGAATTTTAAATGTTTTATATGCTGATATCAAATTCATGAAATGATTGTTGAAAATAATGTCAATGTGTGAATATTTATGAATGAAAATGATTTTATGGCTCTAATCGTTAATTAATGTTTATTATAATTTGGCTGGGCCTCGTGTCAAATGCGAGACTTGTGAGTTATTCAAAATTCTATTTAACGTGCTACGCACGTTTATATCATGTTCTAAATGGAAAGATTGTCCGCTTTAAGTGAAATATGTGATCACATTTTGAATCCGGATTACCGTGGCTGCAAGTGATACTAACTGATTAAGCCATTTTGAAAATGTTTGTACTATGAATTCTTTTATGTGTAATAATAAAGTTTGAAAATATATTGATCTGTTTGATTACTTATATTCTGTACTGCATCAATATGTGTAAACTTGCATGATTTATTTACTGAGATTATATATCACCCTTTATTGTAAAAATTTTATTTTTCAAAAAATAGTACATAGAAGTGACAAAAGATGTGTACAAGATTAGTTAAGTATAGATAAAAATTTTGGTTATATATGTAATTAATAGAGTAATTATATGTTTGAGAACTAGTTATACAAATAATATTTTTTACTTCTAAGGAATTTAGAAATTATAGACATTTAAAAATCATGTAATAGTAATACTCTTTGTATTAAATGATATAGTATTATGTAATAATGATTGATTGAATAAGTATGTGAATGTGATATTACAAATATCAACTCTTTCTTAATTTTGACACATAATTTGATGCTACTATAAATTAGTTCAGAATTTTAATTCAAAAAAGGACTGTTTGCCTTAATTCTTATCTCAATCAAATTACTTAGTTTCCACAAGGTCTATAGTAAGAAATAACTATCTAAAACCCTTAAGAGTGAAGCTATCCTTGAGTAATTTGGGTCTATGTACTAGCAGTATGTGGATGATAATATACCATGAGAAGAAGGTTACCTTAAGGGATAGAGTAAAAGCTTCTGATAGAGGAAATAGAAAGAAAGTGTAAAAAAATAATAAAAAAAATGAATGTGAAAAAAAAAGAGAGAATTAATAGAGATGGAGATGGAGATAATAAGGTTAGTTTGATTTATTCTTTTTATTATTTGAGGTAAGATTTATGGATCTTGAGAATTTTAAGAGAGAATTTTGATTGAGTTGATGTAAGAGTTATGCCTTCCAAGCCAATCACAAGTTATTGTGATGGATATTATCTTCTGTAAAGGGTATTATGGTAATTTGATTTTATTAATTATTGTATTTAGTATATGGATAAATATAAGAATTATTGGCCAATAGTAAGCTAGCACTTGGGTTTATATTGGCCATGTATGATAAAGTGGAAATTAAAGGATGTTAATTTTCTATGTGATAGAAAAATAAAAGGTACAAAATATATATATATATATATATATTTAATGCCTTTGAAAAGTCAAAATTGGCTTTGTTTTTGGCTTGGCCGAGAGACATTTTTAGAAAAAAGAAGATTGGCTTATTTGAGAACTCTTGGCTGAGAGAGAAAAAAAGAAGAAATTGAGTTTTTCTTTCTTCTTGGCCGAGAGCATAAAAAAGGCAAGAGTTTGTAAATTCTTCTTTAATTTCTACTTTCAAGCTCAAATTAAGTTCAAATCAAAGGTGGACATATATAAAAGGAGTTCTCCGTAGCACTCATAAACCTTCAAATCTTGAATTTGTGTGACAAATTTAACGAACAAGTAAGTTGTTCTAATTTAAAAAGTTTTAAATTATATTCAAAACAATGCAAACGTAATTTTCACTACATTAGGCAAAGTTTTCAGTTGATTCACACATACACTACAATGATTCAATGTGATATGACAATACTCTGGAATTATACTTAAAACTTTGGCAATATTTGAAATTTTATTTGAGCTATATACTTATGCAATGTTTTAGGCTAGTTTTATGAAATCATTTGAAGAGTATGTTATTCTCAATTCTCATTTTTTTAGGTGATCTTTGAGACATTTGTGGATGTCATCGCTGTAAACCCTCATGAGATTATAACTCGTCCACTAAGGTCGCCTAGAGGTTTAAAGGCTTATTATGTATGCTAAATGCAATCACGATTACCTGTGAAAGTGGTTTAACTAGGAATTTATTTTATTTCTTGTTTTTAGTTTTATTCGAGAATTAGCAAATATAGGTTTGGGTATTTGTTCGGTCTTTAGTTTATACATTTTTATTCCTCTTTATTTTAGTTGTTAGTTCTTATTTATTATTAATTCTTAGGAGTTATACTTTATTTTAATTTAATAGGTTTAATAGTTCATTTATTTATTTTGAGTGATTTTATATATTATTTTATAAGTAGATATCAGATTTGACTAATTTTAAAAAGTGGCAGAAGCATATCAATATTGGTCTTGATGGAAAGATCTTGACAATACAAATTTAATGATGCAAGCATCATGTCAATTTGACTTCAAAGCATTAAGTTATGAAATTTTGAAGTTTATAGAGTAAAGGAAATTGAGAGAATGATTAAATTGAAAATTACCATATAATTTGGCAAGCGAGATTCACGTGTAAATTGAATTGCAAAGGCTTTTGGGCTTAAAGCAAGAGTGAGCCATATGTTTTAGGTTAAATTTGCATAGGGTTAGCAATAAAATTTGCCTATAAAAAGAGAGGTATTTATGTCAATTAAAGAGAGAGCCACAAGGAGAAAGCCGCAACAGAGGGAGTAGAGCAAAATCTAAGTTTTTATTTTTTGATAGTTTATGTTGTATTTTAATTTTTAATTTTTTCAAGAACATGAATAGCTAATTTTCTTATAGTTAGAGTTTGCAATTGAAATTCTAGACATGATTTATTAATGTTAATTAATTAAATTTTAGTATTTTATTTGATGAATTCTTGTTCATTGTTTTAATTGAAAATTTATTACAAAATTTTGAGTTTGATCATCTTAAGGTGATACTTTAAATTGTTTTAGTTGTGATTGCATGTAGACTACTATATTGTCATACTGTCAATTTGTAACATGTGAGTAGCCTAAGAACCTATTCGTATGATACTATTTCTGGGTTACCTAGGTTCTTGTGATGGTATATTATCTAATTCTTAATGGGTTCTCACTTGTGAATT
>JAXCLQ010000007.1:12515535-12552250 GCA_035584115.1 Cedrela odorata
TGTGCTTCAATCTTTTCAATTTTTCCTTATTAAGCTATATTGCATTGTTTGGTAGGAATTGAGCCTTCAATTCCTTCCACGTCTGGATAGGTGGTCTTTAAGTCTCAAAGTCCTTAAACAGCTTCGTACGTTACCATAACTTAGCATCACCAGTAGGATACATGCTAGTTATGTCTACTTGTTTCCATTATGGAATATGGGCTAACTTGAAATACTGCTCAATATTTCACAAAAAGTTCTCTAACTCTTTTGTGTTTCAAGCCCCAGCAAATATCTTTGACTCGGCACTTTTTACTTTCGAGGGAACTAGCTCGGCTTGTTGAGGCATGTTGCTTAAAGCTCTCTTGATCACCATCATCTCGATCTTAAGGTCCCTTAATTGCCCTCTCAAAGTATTATTTGCAACAACAAAGTCTTCACCTGTAGTGTTCATCCACTCTTGGCAACCTTTCTCAAGATTTTCATAAAGCCCCTTTAGATCCACCATCTCGCCTTTCAATGACACCATCTCTGAGGCTATGGCTTCTATTTGATCAGCCGACAACGATGTATTGGTGTAATCGCCCCAATAGCTTTCTCCAAGTGATCTAATCGATTTTTGACAGTATCTCCCATCATTGTTTGTGTTACTGGTCACGAGTAAGCGTAGCTCTAACCCAAACCGTGCTTTTTCATCCTAATGCAGCTCTGATACCAATTGTCACAAGGCTCTTTTGTGTATAGCGGCCAACCTTGTGACATGTCAAGTCTCCCTTGACCAGCTCACTTTTTCGCCTATATTGTACACAAGCAAGCCAACATAAGCACAAACAGCAACCACAAAGACAAAACATGATCTTTACAAAGGCCTCTTGCCCTCAACCTTTTTGTTAATCATTTAAAAAAGATTATAAGACCACTCACTAACTCTTGGTGAATGTTCTCCAAAATTCAAAATTTTCTCTCTCTAGAACAAATATTAAATCTCACAAATCACAACACTCTCTCTATTTTTTTATATTGGTAACATTATGCCAAACACTCAATTTATAGATGAAGCCAACACCCTAGGCTTCCTAGGGACTCTAGGATCTTTAGAGTTTACTTTCTAGCCAAACTCTATTTTTCACCAATGCTAGTGTCGTTAGAGTTTGACCAAGACTCGTCTTACTAGTAAGGTAGTGCATTTTGAATTTAACTATGTGACAATAAGGCTATAGGTGAGCCCTTAAGACCTCTAATACTTTGTAGAAACTTTTTGTTGAAGGGGAGAGGGTTATAAGTAAGCCTGTAGAACACATAACACTTTGTAAAAAAAAATTGTTGAAAGGGAGAGGGATATAGGTGAGCTCCCAAGTCCCCTAACAGTTTGTAGAAACTTTTCATTGAAGGTTAGAGGGGATAGACACGTAATACTTTGTAGAGATTTTTTTATTGAAGGAGATAGGGCTATAGGTGTTTGTATCTGTACCATTATTGATTTAGCATAGTTATTTTACTTTTAGTTAAACAATTAATTTAAAAAATATTTAAAATTATAGATTATTTTTTAATTTAAATAATATTATTTATATTCATAAATGAACTATTAGTTAAATATTACAAAATAATTAATAGTTGGCATTGTGGTACCAACATTTAATTTAAAGCCGCAACACGCTTGCTCGTAAAATGTGGAAAATAAATATAAGAAAAGAGCTGGGAATATTGGATTGGAAAGACTGCGTCTTGTCTTGTTTGAGTATTTGGCCGTTCAAATTTGTTTAATTCCATCCCATTAAAAAGTTTGTTCTTTTTCCTTTTATATATTCTCCTTTTAGATGGATGCCTATTTACAGCAACAATAGTTTTGATTTTTACTCCATTTATATAAATTCGAGCAATGCCGGGGTAATGATTTTCATGAGCTTGGAAAGTAAGAAAAATCTTAATATATATATATATATATATATGATGTACAATATATTTGAACAATAATAAACAAGGATAAATACTATTGTTTGAGCTTTTATAAATTTAAGTTTTTAAGTTAAGTGATAATCTAACATTGTATCAGAGATTAGACTTCACAGTTTTGTGTTTAAATTCCGAAACAGAGACAATTCAAATAATTATAAACATGCTAATAAACTCCATATGATATTTCATTTAACAAAATATATTTTATATTAATATTTAATTTTGTTTTAATGCATTAAATTTTTTAAAAACACTTTCTTAGTTAATTACCTACATTCTTCTTCAAAACAAACAAGGAGATTGTATGAAAATGTTAAAAAAAAAAAAAAAGAATTAGGTTTCGAAAATGTTCTCATTTTAATTTTATTAGCTCGAATGATCATGATAATATTTTATTAGATGATTTTACTTGAATTGTCTCATCATTTAATTTACTGACTATGTAATAGTTTATATAATATAAAATTCTACTTAACTAACATTTTGATACGAAGAAAATAATAAATAAAATTGAAATTTGATTTATATATAGTTTAAAATTTGACTTTGAATCTTATATTAATTATATATTTGAGGGTTCAAATAATTAGGTTGCCTTTGCTAACTTCAATATCATGAATTTACAAATTTTAAATAACTGTTTTATTGATAATATTGTTGAAAAATTAGTGTAATTTGACATATCTTTTGTTGGTCGTTTTTGGAGCAAATCGTTTGTTGCCAAAGATCAAAGAAGGACACACGTTAATTCTCTTTCGTATTGAAGTGTTGCTGCCATGCATGTAGCAACAGCAGATCGAGATCTGGAATTGCAAAGCATTGACGGTATTGGAAGGACATGTTGTAGGTACCTCTTTACTTTACAGATAATTTTGTTCCATCCTAGATTAATGGAATAACTTTTGAGTAAAAGATAAGTTATCAACAGCCGTTATACATAACGGCCTTCAAACTGCCTTGACAATCTTCACTGTACACAAAGTAGTTAACCGTTTTACATAACTAACTCATAAATCCCATAAATATTATACAGCATTTAAACTCGTTTTCCAAAAAAAAATGGCGGGACAAACCAAACATGTAACATTTCAGTAACTACTTTTCAAACTTGTTCAACTCTTCTTCCCTAAATTTAGTTAGTTCTCTCTTTCCTGTTAGCGTTTCCATTTTCTTTCTCCCAGAAACAAGAGAAAAATAAATAGAGAGAAAATAAATCATATTTTTCTTTTGGAAAAGCTTCTCTCTCAGCATCCCATGGGATGTTCTTGTTCTAGTTCTCATTTTCGTTATTGACCAGAAAATCTGTGAGCAAAAACGCTGATAGCAATTGAAAAAAACATCTCTATGGGAAGCTGCATATCATCACCTAGAAAAGGTGGCTTTTTTCACAAGAAAGGTAATGTCAATGATAATAGTAACAACGACACTGACAACATCAATAACGACAATAACAAAGATGGCAGCAGCAAAAGACCACCACCATCTCCCAAGCATGAAGTCGAGTCTAAACACGATACGAATGTAGATAACAAATCGATGTCTTTCTTGGTCAGATCGGTGATCTCGAATCCTGCTGAGGGAAACATTTATGACAAATACAAGTTCGGGAAGGAATTAGGGCGCGGTGAGTTTGGTATAACCCACCAATGTTTTCAGATTGAAACAGGTGAAACATATGCTTGCAAGAAGATTGCGAAGGAGAAGCTGAATACGGATATTGACGTGGATGATGTGAAGAGGGAGGTGGATATTATGAGGCATTTGCCGAAGCATCCGAATATTGTCACATACAAGGAGGCTTATGAGGATAAAGAGGCTGTTTATTTGGTGATGGAGCTTTGTGAGGGAGGAGAACTTTTTGATAGGATTGTTTCTAAAGGTCATTACACGGAACGTGCAGCTGCGGCCGTTGGCAAGACCATTTTAGAGATCGTTAAGGTAAATTTTATCAGAAATTTTGGTTGTGTTTTGCTCATATTTGGGCGTACATTGGAATGGTTGTCTGTTAGATTGATGAGAAAATGTGGAAAAGAAAATAAAAATTTTATTTTTTTGTTTTAATCCTTTTTTTTCTAGAGCCGATAGATGAATTTGTTTTGGTATATTCTTGTTGTTTTCGGTTCTCTTGGCAACAAGAGAGATGTTTATATTTATTTACATAAATTGTGATCATTTTCTTTCTAAAATTGAAAGGAAAAGGGAGAGGGAGAGAGGGTTATTACTTCTTGTCATACACATTTGTAACTCCTTCAATGGTTTTAAATACTTGTCGCAGGTATGCCATGAAAATGGAGTAATGCATCGGGACCTAAAACCCGAGAACTTCTTGTTTGCAGATACAAATGAAAATGCCCAATTAAAGGCAATTGATTTTGGCCTCTCCATATTTTTTCAACCTGGTATGCTTGCATTTAATCAACTGCTAATGTCCTTTGTTATAGCTAAAAATTATAATTACAATTGTGGCTGAACTATGGATTACAAAAACTTTTGGCAGATGAACGTTTCAGTGAAATTGTTGGGAGTCCATATTACATGGCCCCGGAAGTGTTAAGGCGTAGTTATGGACCAGAAATTGATGTTTGGAGTGCAGGTGTTATTCTTTATATCTTGCTTTGTGGAATTCCTCCATTTTGGGCAGGCAAGTTTCTTGCAGAATGTATTCTGCTATGATTTTGTTTCAAATTAGTTCAAGTCATTTGTTAGCAAGCATGCCTGGAAGGTTTTTCGGTGTAATCTAATAGTTGGGATTCGCTGCAGAAACTGAGGAAGGAATTGCACATGCTATAGTTCAGGGAAAAATAGATTTTGAGAGGGATCCTTGGTCAAAGGTTTCTGAAGAAGCAAAAGAATTGGTGAAGAATATGCTTGATCCAAATCCGTATAATCGGCTGACACTTGAAGAAGTCCTTGGTATGTACTCTTATTGAAGAAATTTGAAATTCTAAAGGGGAATTTTGAACAAGTGGGTGACATGAAAATGCACCGAAAGAAACAATCAAGCATTCGAGCTAAGTACAACCTAAAATCAAATGAAATAGGCTGAACATGTTAAGATACATATGCATAGTACTGCAAAAAATTGCAAATAAATGGAACTATATGATATATAAAACTAGTATGTTTTCTGGCATGTTATGTGAAGAGAATCCTTGGATAAAAAATGAGAATCATGCTCCAAATGTTTCCCTGGGAGGAGATGTCACATCAAGGATTAAGCAATTCTCCTTAATGAATAAGTTCAAGAAGAAAGTTTTAAGAGTAAGTTTCTGAACCCTTTTTTCTTTTTTTGACTTTAATGTATTCTGTTTGATGCAATGGTCTTCAAAGTCAATTAACTTCTCATTGGTTTTTCATTTCAGGTAGTAGCAGATAACTTGCCAAATGAGCAAATAGCTGCAATCAAACAGTTGTTTCATATGATGGACACTGATAAAAATGGGGACTTGACATGTGAAGAACTCAAAGAAGGAATCAATATGATTGGACATAAACTTTCTTTTTCTGATGTGGAAATGTTAATGGAAGCTGTGAGTTCAATTTATTATTTTATTACGAATATTAAGTATTTGAAATTGTTCACTCATGATCCTATATTCTTCCCCTCCAGCTACCTTCAATATCAAATGATTACTGTGCATATATGTGTGCATATCATACAGAAACATCATTGTTTTGCATTGCAAGTTCAAAATGCACATGCTCAATTTTTGTACAACTTAAGCAAGCATATTTTATATGTCAGATGTCATATTTTCTAACTTCATTTGACAGTAACACCAACTATATGTTGTTGTATGCATTCAGTTTAAGGTAGATTGCTTCTTAATATTGGATCTTTATAACAAATTTTATGTTCTAGCAATCTAAAACCATCTCTACTGTCTTCTTCCAAAAGGCTGATGTTGATGGAAATGGCCTTCTGAGCTGTGAAGAGTTTGTGACAATATCTGTTCATCTGAAGAGGATTGGGAACGATGACAGTCTCACAAAAGCTTTCAATTTCTTTGACAAGAACCAAAGCGGATTCATCGAGTTTGATGAACTAAAAGAAGCATTTCTAGATGACAATCTTGGTCCCAACAATGATCAGATAATCAAGGATATTATGCAGGATGTTGACACAGATAAGGTAACTATCAAATACATTTTCGAACCTCTATCGAGCAGTTAACTAACAAGTATTCTCTATCACCTTGATTAATTTCAATACTCTATTATGTCGAACATGTTTAACAGGATGGACGAATCTGTTTCAATGAGTTTAAGGCAATGATGAAAAGTGGGATGAACTGGAAAATGGCTTCCAGACAATATTCAAGAGCAATGATGAATGCATTGAGCAACAAATTGTTCAAAGATAGATCAATGGAGTTAAGGAAATCTATGGAGCTAAAGAAATCCATGGAGTTAAGGAAATCTATGGAACTAAAGACTGCACATAAACAAGGTTAGACAAAAATAAAATAAAATAATGAAGATCAATTAAAAGTAACGAGTTATAACAGCAAGATTGATTTGATAATGAGATTATTGCCATCAGAGTATTGAGCTCAAAAGTTTACATGTAAAAGAAGAAGTTTTGGTCTTCTTGTTTTTGGGTTGAATTTGTTTTAAAGGAAGAAGTCTCAAATGTTTGTTCTAGACCTTTGTTCATGTTGTAAACCAAGTTGTTGTACTTTATGTTGCTTTCACACTGAGATAAAATTAAAACTTTCTTTTTGTGCACATAATCCTGGATTTAATAAAGATTACCTTTGAATTATGTTGCTGTTGCTGAGCACGAGATCTTTTTTTCTTAAATTTTTTTATGCTGAAAGGTTTTAGTCAGATTTTTATCCAGATTTGCTTCGATTAGTTCTGATCTAGAATAGTTGTTCGAAATTTTACATTCATTTTGATGAGCATGGCTAGAAATGTAAAACCGATCATGCTACCCAAAACACAGCCGAGCGGCCCAAAAATTTACACGAAATTTTAATTCCCTTAAGAAAATGATTATTGTAAAAATTAAATAAAGACAAACGCTTCCTGTTATCAACCATGACCAATATGAACTCTAACTTTTCTTTGTAACTCTCAAAGCTTCTTGACAATGGCTCCATTGAAGAAATGGATTCCATGATTATAAGTTCATTCCACACTGGACCAACCGAAAAAAGAACATATAAAAAATTTTTTTTGATCCATTTGACTCTCAAACTCAATTTCTTCGACTACTCATGTACGGGGGAATTCATAATAAAATAATTGAAAAAAAATTAATAATAAAACAAAACAAAACCGACTCTATATGAATAAATAACCAACGAAATGTACAAAACTGTTCTCAAAAATCAGGCCCAGTACAAACATAATAGGAAGCACAAATAAACTTAAATTTTTCGGACTCAACCAACACAATTTTATACATCTATACCTATCTAATATTATCAAACTATACCTGTCTAATATATAAAATTACTTGCACAAATAACTATATTATCACAGGTTGTCGAAGTCATTATAGTAAACGATAATAAGCTATATACAGTAAGCCAAATTTTATAATGCCCACAAGTTCAAAAAGTGGCTGTATTGTTTTTTTCCATTTTTCTTTTTCAGTCATTCATGTCTACATAGCATATCTTTTACATATTAAACCGCCTCCAAAAAAGAGAAAATACAATACAATACAATATTACAAAAAGGAGCCACCAGCTTTTCTATACCAAGAATTTCTAATGAATTCCCACGATAGTCAAAAGGGTTTCCCTTTGACATAGATCCCACAAGGCAGAGGACTAAAATTTTCCTGGAAAATGACAACAATATGTACTGGGCAAACTTCAAAGTGAAGAAGGGATAACAGTAGTAGCAACTTTATCTATCTGTATCATGGGAACCAACAATTCTACCGCTTCCCTTTCCTCTTCCACCTTTGCCCTTGCTAAGCCCTCCACCATGTTTTGAGCTTGTCGTCTTGCTACATGCTGCGTGGGAGTCCACATCTGCAAGGCCATTCTCTACAGCTCTAACCAGGTTCTCAAAATAATTTTTTGTCACACTGTAGCAACCAAAAAGGAAGAAAATTAAATCATACAAGACGGCAAAATCTTGTCAACATGCCCAAAAGCTAGACTTTAGCATATGAAAAAGTGTCAGATTTGAAGAATGATGAAAGCCATATCTTGATAATAAAGAGGAAAAAACTAAAATATATAGCCAATCAGATTTGAACTGCAAGAAGAGAAAATTAATAAACCAATGTGCAATCCACAGCATCACTGCCAAACAACCAAAATAATACATTTCATTGGACTGCTATATCCTACCTTCAAAGAATTATTCCTTTGGACTACTAATATAGAGCAATTAAGTACATATACAACCATATCATGAACTTTTTATGTTGTGAAGACAACCTTAAATCAATTAACCATATATTTATCAGTCTATCACAATTTTGATGCAATAAATACCTGGTCAGCCCAGCTAACTTTGTACGGAAGTCATTGAAGTCTTTTGATGGATTCTCCGCATTCAAGAATTGTTGTAGTTCTTTCTCTGCACAATGATGAAGCCTTTCCAAACCTGACTCTGCTTCACCTAAAAGAAAGAAAAACTGTATTATCTCTCTAATGGTGATACAACCACAACAAAGCACATGAACAATTTTTATTAATTCCTGCCAGCATTTTTGAAAGTACAGATACCTTGCAAGTACTCAAAAAACTGTCTCTTGGCATGCTCATGCTCTGGTAGGTAATATCCATAAGCATAGGTCCATTTCAAAACTCTCCGACATTCAACTATCTGCAAATGTTTATTAACAAAAAAAGTATAATCATAAATATGGTAAGATGATAAGGCATTCAGCACGTAAATGTAGTTAGAAGCATCAGTAAGAGGAATGAGATTTGATGACTCAATTCTATTTTCTCGATACAGATTCCTGTCAAAGTGAACAAATTTTTGCCATGAAAAGAAAAAAGCACTTAATAGTATTATCAATAATAACTAAGAAAAGAGAGTAGGTCAAAGAGATTGATCACTTGGAAATGTAAATTTTGTGAACAAGTACTCAGGATGAGGTGTCTTTGCTTGTGTGTTTGTTTGGGTGCGTCATGTGTGCATCCACCAAGCTTTAGCATGAATAAAAGCAGTCCAAATCCAACAGATTATTATAAACCCCAAACCCTTGGATATTCAACCCAAAAGTTTGTGAGGAATTATCCAAACACAGAATACTTATAGTGGTGTGTACAAAGATGCATAAAACTCAAAATCACACAGCTAAACTCTAATAAAGCCTTTTCTATACCATCATTAAACCATATGTATCTAGAAACAAGACAAGGAAGTAATCAAGACTTTTTGAAAAAAATCACAAGAATGCATGAGGGATCTATAAAAAGTATGGTGCCTTAAGTCTTCTCCAAGAAAAAAGTATAACCACATTCTGAATATAATGAATTGTCATATTTACCTGAAGCCAGGCCTCTATAATGAACTTGAGCTGAGATTCCGGCATGCACTGGATGTCACGTAGCTTCTCAAGCTGGGGTGGGAGGGGAGCCATTTACTCATTAGAAAAAATCAAAAGTTAACAAGGTCAAATTACCAAATGGCACAATGTAAACGGACCATCCCTGCTGCTTTATAGCAGAATCTCAACCCAATGTTTACTTCAATTTAGCCAAGCATGCTAAAGACAATGCTGATATAATTTTCAATTGCAGCACAAGTCATTTTTCATTCAAACATCCGGTTCTTAAAGAATTGAATGACCAGAACTCATCAAACATATATGACAATTAGATGAATTTTCGTGTTCAGAAGAGAGTCCTATAAACTGTCAAGTTTTTAACCAGTAAGAATAAGAGCATTTACATGCACAGTTTGCATTTGATGCAAATCTTCCAGAGCTTTTTGCCTTGACTGCCAGATGTGAACATAGATAACAGATTAATAACATGTAATTCACATTAACCATATGCTTTAAATTTGAAATTCAGAATCAAATGCAAGATTTTCAGAAGAAAAATATATTATGATAATGCCAGAAATAATTCTGTAAATATTAATATAACCTTCTACAATGGTCCTTGTACGCGGCAAGAAGGTACTAGTCAAAACAATTTTACTTAATTAAATAAAGGAAACCCCAAAAGCCTAGAACTAAGACAAAAACTTCTGGAAGTTATAAGATTTGAACTCACTTGTCTGTTCCATAATGAGAATTTATTCTGTTTTTTTTTTTTTTTTTTCATTTTTATAAATCTGTTACATGGTGAGAAGTTATTACCAGATAATGACAATGAAAGGATTTCTACCAATTATCTCATATTCAGGCCATGTAGGTTAGATTAAAAATGCATTCCCAAAGTTTCTTAAATAATATTTTAACTGTCTTCTTCTATTTTTCCATCTTTTTGGCATTACCATTCAATTATTTCAACTTGATATAATAACAATCAACATACACAACATTAAATTATGAAATATGGTAAAACTCCATAGGCACAATATGATTATATTTAACAAGTACACATTAGCAGGCTGTAACACATACTCAATTATTGGCATCTGCACAAAGGGTGTATAATATCAAAACAAGAAGTACCTTTGGTACAAGAAAAATGGCCCAGGACCTTGGTAGTTTTTTGAGCCCTTGAGTTGTTTAGTTTTAAGTCCTACATGCTATGATTTGTAATATACTTCCACTGTCAAAAATTCACAACTCAAACACTTAATGACATAATAAACTGCAGCTACATTTTAGGTGTCAATTTCTATGGAGAAAAAATAAATAAATAAACACAACAATCCAAAAACTTTAACACAACCAAAAGCAAATCAACACCATAACATAGCTCAGAAACAGAGATAAATTATAAAGAATCCAGTATACCAATTGATTGCTCGCCCAACGTTCATAATAATGGGTGTATTTCTCCAGAGAATTTTTGGCCATCTCTTTCCTTCTCTCAGCCTCATCATACTACAATAAATAATGTGAACTTTTGAAAGTCAAAAAATAAAAGCTCACAACAAAATAACCAGAAATAAAACAAAATATTAAAATTCCTCTTACATCTCCTTGTTGCTTGGCTGTCTCATAACGATTACAAGCATAGAAACCACCAGTTCTCTCACCATGATCTGACCATGCACCAAGGCAGAGCCTGCATTTTTCAGATAATTAATCATGAACAAAATTTACACATACCCAATTTACTCAAGGGAAAAAAGAGAACAAAGGTTATAATCCCAGTCTTTCAGCATAGTAGCATTCAGTAAGAGCCAATTTTCTCATAGAATAAATTGCAAAATTAGTATCAAATTCAGTAATAAAAATTCATTAAAACAACAGAAAAGATCAACTATGAATTAAATTTGGTTTAAGCAGAAACTTACCAGCAAAATTCAAATTTACAAGGTGGCAAGCATGTCATGTGCATACACCCTTGATTTTTCTCAATTGGACGTTTGCACTTCGGACAAGGCTTAGAATTGGCTAGTATCCTGGAGGTTATTACTTTCAAGATTAGCATAGCGCAGCAAAAGTAAGACAACATATTAATAGTTCCATTATCTCATTAAAGTTGCACAGTAAGCAGACAATTTGAAATCCCCATTTTCCAAGCAACATAGTATTCTAAAAGCAGAAACATATGTGCACTACCAGTTCATGTTTTCAGACTCGGCACAGTTTTTCAAAATCCACTTTGCCACAGTGCCGCAGTCCACTGGCCGGTGAGCTTCTTCAGTGCACTGCAATTCCAATCCACAGAAACCCTATCAATCCAGTCTAACATATAGCTAAGAACTCTTACAAACTCTAAACATAATAGTTACAGAAAGTGAAACATACATTCCAGCAAAAACTATACGAGCATAAGCAGAAAACATCAAAATTTCCACTTCCAGCAGCAAAATCAACAGCAAACTCGCACCCTGGAGCAGGACACCACTTGGTCTAGCAGCAAACAAAAAAACAGTGGTAAGAACTAAATGGCAAAAATTGCAGAAAATGTGGAAGGATGTAAATCAGGATATATTTTGACTGATAAAAGGTACATCAGGATCAAGATTCAAGACAGTACAATCTCATGAAGGAAAAAAAAGAAATTGCATTTTATTCAACTTTTCAATCAAAGGATATAATTTAGAATAGTAATATTGGATTTGACTCTTGCTTACGGCAAAACAAGGTTCACAGTTCTTGCGATATCTATGATAATCATCCAGAACTACTAAAATGGATATGAGCATTCACTATACAGCACGATTACAACTTTTTCAATAAGAATGGTGTGTGAACATCAATACGTAATTGAAAAGGGGTAGAACAGCCCACTCAATGTTTGGAAAATATTAAAAAAAAAATTAAGGAAACATAATCACCATAATCAAATTACATAATATGTTTGACAACTCTACTGATATATAAAAACATAATCAAGAAATTGGTTTTTAACTGCCACTAAACTGCACCAATGCCATAATCACCATCACCACAACAATCATCATAGTGCACTATCTATGTCCAAATCCATCCTCCATCTCTAAATTTCAAATCAATTTCCTTGGACAGCAAAAAAAAAAGTTCATCCTTGAGACTTCCTAGATTGATCAAAAACCCATATAAAATCCCATGAGATTTCATTGCTTGCTTTTTCAACTTATCTGTACAGAAACCTCTGGTTGGTTTTCTAAGTTTGCTCAGAGAAAGTCAAATTGGTTCAATTCAAGTAAAGCTCTTCGAATGACTTTGCAAATGGCTATACGGTCAACAATGCATGAGAGCCCTTTGCCCATTTTCTATTTCTTGTCCTTCGTCTCTTCTAGAGGAATACGGTGATTCCTCTTCTGCAATTTAACTTTCTCAATCTGAAACTGTCTTCCCACTTTTAATTTTGCCGAAATGTTAAGATTAGTTAGAATATTTTTCTGTTTTTATTTTTTATTTTATTTGAATAAATTCTAATTCCTTAGAATACGAGTCTATTGGGAGTTTGTTTTTAAGTATATTATGTTTTCCTTGTACTTAGTATCAGGTGAGATTATCAAGAATCTCTCCACCTATATGTACCCACGCTTGTACACGGTTGATGTAAGTAAAGAAAATACAGTTTTCTCAAAACTTTCATTGTGTCAAAGCCACAGCTCTTTTTTAAATTTCTTCAATGGAAAAAACTGCCATGACCCAAGCTAGCAGATCTGTTTCGACCTCAGGCGGAAAGACGAAAGAAAAAGATGCAACAGGTTCTGCGATCTCCTTCAACTCATCCGACACTAGAAGTAATTCTCTGCAGATAATAGTTCACAGGTTAAATGGCAAGAACTATCTTTAATAGGCTTAGACCGTGAAGCTTATGATTGATGGCAATGGAAAGCTGGGACATCAGACAGGGGTGGTAAAGAAACCAGCGGACGATGACAAGAACCAAAAGGCATGAAAATCAAAAAACTCAATGATTATTGCCTGGCTCATCAATTCTATGGAACCCACAATTGGGAAACCTTTCCTGTTCTACCCAATGGCGAAATATGTGTGGGACAAAGCCAAATAGACTTATTTTGATGTTGAGAACACATCCCAGATTTTTGAATTGAAATATAAGCACTGGTTATCAAAATAGGGGGCTCAAGAAGTAAGAGAGTGTTATAAGAGTATTATAACAAGATGCAAGCATGGTGGCAAGAGTTAGATTTGTGTTACAATGATGAGTGGGATTGTCTCAAAGACAACCTACGCAAAAAAGGAGAGACGAGCATGATCGAGTTTTTGTGTTTTTGAATGCTGTCAACCCAGATTTGGATGAGCTAACTTAATGGAAGAATATTGGACCGGAAGCCACTGGCAAACTTAAGACAGGTTTTCTCAAAAATAAGAAGAGAGGAATGCCATAGAAATGTCATGTTAAGTAATACTTCTGTTCTAAAAGAAAAGCCACAACCGAAAGCTTTTGCCTCGGCCACAAAGGGGTATGAAAATGAGGCAGACAAAAGAAACAACAAATGAGGTGAAAGACCATGGTGCAATCATTGTAAATGACCATGGCATACAAGGGAAACCTGGAAGATTCATGAGAAGCCAAAAAGAAAGCAGGTAGCAAGAATCAGGCATTTCAAGCTGAGGGACAAGGGTAATCGAATCAGCCACAACAGTTTCATTTTACTCGGGATCGGATAGAACATCTTTGTAAACTCTTACTATCTTCCAATAATACACCCATTTGTTCTCTAGCTCAGAATGGTAATTATCTCTCTACTAATACAGCCACTTGCTCTCTAGCCCAGAAAGGTAATTATCTCACCATAGCTTTCTTCGTTAATTCTAGTTGCCCATGGATCATTGATTCAGCCACAATCACATGACATGAACTTCAAAATTATTTTCGTCATATAACCCATGTGTAGGAAATCAAAGAATTAAGATAGTTGATGGATCCCTTACAACCATAGTTGGAAAACAGGCTATTGTCATTTCTCCACATCTTACTCTTACTAAAGTCCTTCATGTTCCTAAACTTCCTAGTAATTTAATGTTTATTAGTAAGTTGACTCAAGATCAAAAGTGTCTAGCTAAGTTTTTTTCTTCTAAATGTGAATTTCAGGATTTGAACTTGAGGAGAATGACTAGCAGTGCTAGGCAAAGTGGAAAACTTTACTTCGTTGAGGATGAAATTGATTTGAGAAGACAATCTTAGAGTACTTGTTTTGAATCAATTTCTATTTCCAAAAGGATAAAATAATGTTTTGACATTTTAGGTTTGGACATCGTAGTTTTCAATATTTAAAATATTTGTTTCCAAATTTGTTTAGCAATAAAGATCTTTGTATCAATGTGAAGTGTGTGAACTAGCAAAGCATCATAGAGCGTCATTTCCTTTACAACCATACAAACCATCTGAACCTTTTTTAGTTGTACACAGTGATTTATGGGGGACCTTCTGGGATTAGCACACTTGTAGGCAAATAATGATTTATCACTTTTATGAACAAACATACAAGATTAAGCTGGATATATTTGCTTAAGGATAAATAAAAAATTGAACAAGTAGTGAAATTTTTTAACATGATTCAGACAAAGATACAAATATTTAGAACTAATAATGGGAAAAAAATATTTTAACAAAATCTCAGGAGATTATTTTTGGAGAATGGTATAGTTCACCAAAGTTCTTGTATCGATACTCCACAACAAAATGGAGTGGCTGAGAGGAAAAATAGACATTTACTGAAAGTAGCTAGGTCACTTATGTTTTCAATAAAATTCCCAAGTATTTATGGGGCGAGGTAATACTTACAACAATTTTTTTATTAATAAGATGCCTTTTTAAAATTTCATACCCTAATGAAAATTTGCTTTTAAAAATTATTAGATGTACTGCATTTGTAATCACCATTGTGGCAAGCTAGACCCTCGTGCTTAAAAATGTGTTTTCCTTGGTTATTAACCAACTCAAAGGTTATAAATATTTCGATCTCATTTCAAAAAAAAATTGTAACTATGAATGTAACAATTTTTAAAGATAAGCCATTCTTTGATTCTCATCTTTAGTGCAAAGACAAGGAAGATTTGAATGATTTTGTGAGTATATTAGATTTACATTCCAATAGTAGTTTGCAAGATTAGAACAAATCTAAGAGATTCGGAGACACTAGATTTAAGAGGCTTGGAGACAAGTTTAAAAGGTGTTGAAATAGGAACTGAAGTGGTTGATCAAAATAAGGCAGTAGGAAAATAGATGACAGATTGCACATCTAATCAGCCACAATCAAGAAATAGATCAAATTAGAATTTTCTTTTAGAAACTGAAATAAATGACTTAAATATTAGTCGCGAAGAACAATCTACCATAATGTCATTACATAAACCAACTTACAAAGCAATAGAAACAAAAAACAAAGCAAGTGATCAAGAGCTCATTGTGTACTCGAGGAGGAATAAAAATCAAGGAGAAAAGCACATTGCCTTGAAGCAACATTGCCTTGAAGCAATGCCAAGAATCTAATCCGTGAGAAAAATCTCTATCAACTCAAGAGTTTAGGTAAAATTCCTTCTAATTTCGATTGTTTTTCTAAGTCGATGTCTAATCTTGATGTTCCTATTGCATATAGAAAAGGTATTAAGTCTTGTAAAAAGCATCCCATGTCTAAATTCTTTTCTTATGATCGTCATCATCTTTTTCTGCCTTTATCTCAACTTTCTAGTGAAGAAATTTCAAAGACTATGCAAGATGGTCTAAATGTTTCTGAATGGAAGGAGGTTGTTCTAGAGGAGATGAGACCACTTGGGAAAAATCAGACATCGGAGGTGATGTCTCTACCTGACAATAGATCTCCAGTAGACTGACTACAAATGAATCTTTACCATTAAATACAACTCGAATGGATAACTTTTGAGGTACAAGGCTCGATTGGTAGCAAAAGATTTTACTCAAACTTATAGGATTGATTATTCGGAAACATTTGCTCCTATTGTGAAATTGACCACAATAAAAGTTCTCTTGTCTATTGCTGCAAATTTAGATTGGCCTCTATAGTAGTCGGATGTGAAGAAAGCATTTCTTAATGGTGATCTGGAAGATGTTTGGATCCTCCACCTTGATTTCAGCATAGATCTGGGTCAAAGATAGGTAATTTGAAGAAGTCATTGTATGGGCTTAAAAAATCTCCAAGTGGTTTGAAAAGTTTACCAATTCAATAAAAAGGCGAGGATATTATTAAGGTCAAACATAGCATACCATGTTCATGAAAAAATCATCTGAAGGAAAGATTACAGTGTTTATAGTATATGTTAACACTTATCTAGGTAATGAGTTTGAGATTAAGAATCTAGGTTCAACGAGATATTTTCTTATAATGGAGGTACCTCATTCTAAGAAGGGTATTGTTGTCTCAACAGAAGTATAGTATATACTTGATCTTCTAAAAGAAACACGTATGAGTGACTATAGACTGTCAGATACTCCTATTGATCCAAATATGAAGTTAGGTAAAAAAAGCAAAATTGTTCTAGTTAATATTGCTAGATATCAAACTATGGTGGAAAAGTTGATTTATCTATCTCACACTCAACCAGATATTGCTTTTACTGTTAGTGTAGTAAGTTACTTTATGCATGCTCCATATAAAGAACATCTTAAAGTTGTTTACAGAATTTTGAGGTATCTAAAGACTGGGTTATATTTTGGAAAGAGTGAAAGAAGCATTGAAGTTTATACTGACGCAGACTAGGCTGGATCAATTACTGATAGGAGGTCCACTTCTGGTCACTGCACGTTTGGTCGGGAAAATTTAGTCTGTCACGAAGTAGTGAATTTCGAACAATGGCACTTGGTATATGTGAGATTTTAGAAGAATTACAGAGAGTAGCTGAAAGTCCTATGAAGTTATACTATGATAACAAAGTTGAGTATTGGTCATAGTCTAGAGCAACAAGACAAGATCTAAGAAGGGGGAAAGCAATGCTACATACCTTTCTATTGTCTTCAACATAAGATCTAAGAAGGTAACGAGAATACTTCTCCTTATCTTCATCCGAAGCCAACATATCAATCATGTCTTGACCAACAGCAGATCGGCAAGATGGATCAGGACATCTCAGCATTAGACACCCAGGACCATCGTTAACAGTCGCATTAATATAACCTATCACAAATATAAAATGTAGCCAGAAAAATTTATCAAAGGAATTGGTGGTAAAAAGGAACATGGTGAAGTAAAAAAATAACAATAATAAAGAAAATCAAAATTGAGGATAAAATGTTATGAGAGGAGCACAACTGCCTTGATGCATTGAAATATGTGTACGAGTAACAGACAGCCTATGCAATGCATGCATGAAAGGCAAACTACAGATCACCATCTAAACAAAAAAAATAAAGAAGTCAAAGATGCAAAACAATGCTACAATCCCAACTTGTAAGGAACAAAATGTTAGGGTCCAATTAGAAAAAGGAAAAAAGTGTTCCACAAATACATATCATCTGAACTTTAATTATTAGTAAAAGTTTATTTATGAAGGAACAAGGAAAACCTAAATGGCAGTAACACAACCGCAACTCCAAACAGATGAAGATTTGAAACATTGAAAACCACTCAACAAAAAGGAGGGAAAAGAGAAAAAATGATAGAGAGAGAGAGAGATTAGAAACCATATTAGAAACAGATATCTAATACAAACCTCTCCAACATGCACTGCAAAAGGGATGACCACAAGCAGCAGACATAACTTTGTCACGATCGCAGGATTCAAAACAAATCCCACAAGTTAGCTGGCCAGGAAAACAATAAAAGAGTATTATAAGTAGAGCGCAGAAACAAGAAAGCAACAAATCAAGAAACAAATTCAACTCCAAAACCTCACAATCATAGACCCACAAGACCTACTTCTTCACAATTGGAAAATTCAACTGACATGTCCAACAACCCAACTTTTTTCCGGACTGCATCTTCATCCTCAAACCATGCATCATGAACTTTACAAACACTCCTGCAATGACAATTTTCTTCAGCACATCAACCTGAACAGAAAATACAGCCCACAAGCACCAACAAGTGAATTACTTACCAGTTGTAATGACGGAGTAAGATGCTTGAATCTACTCTTGATAATGAAAGGACAGTGGAAACTTTTGTAATATCATCCTCCTGATATTGTTTTATATCTGCTTCCTTCAATACAGTGTAACTTTCCTGAAACAGAAAAGAACACATTTAAAAATTCAACAAGTGAATAAACCAAGGCCAAACAACCAGAACCGAAAAAGGTAAGGCATTCTCTACAGATCCCAGTTTTAAAGAGTGACATGGATGACATCATTTGATCCAACTTCAGCTTCAAAATCTCTAATTTCATACCTCTCTCTCCATGATGTGTCCTAAAATTCAAAATGTAAACTCTGTTTTGTGAATTTAAGGACTTAAATGAAGGTTTTCTAAAGTTTCAAGTTAATTTCAGAATTTTTAAAAATAATAAGGGTCTCAACAAAATTTTGCATATCCAAATGAAAGATATTTACTTCTTTACGGTGTCACTAGCTTCTCATTTTCTCCTTCACAGAAAACCCATTTCCATCATTTATCATCCATTTTTTGACCAAATTACTTCAAATTTGGCCAATTTTCTTACAAATCTTCGTTGCCAAATGATTACCCGTCTTCTCCTCTTTGATCGAGTACTAATTTTAGGCTAAATAAAGCAAGAAATAGTAAAGATAAAATTTAGGTTTCGAAGGAAATTTGAAATTTTTTCGATTAAACGACTACTTGAGGCTTCTAAGGGCTTATAAAGTTATTGGTAAACCTGTTAACTCATTATATATTAGATTTTAAGATTTTGAGCATGTTGAAACCTAGAGTTTACTATCTACCCGAAAATTTACATTGAATTTTTCATAAAAAACAATATAATTGTGTTAAATTTAGGATAATTAAAGGATATGATGGTTAAATAGGTGTGGATATAAATTAAAACATGGCTTTTAACATTTAGTATAATGTGAAAAGTTGATTCGGAATGTGTAAATCCATTTTAGACGGAAATGAGACTTAGAATAAGTTGGCCATGAGATTTCATTGTTAGAAATCAGATAAATGAACTTAATTAGTTAAACCTCAAGATATGTGTCAAGTGTCAACTAAAGTAATTTATCAAAGTTTCTCACGAATAATAGCATTCAATGTATTTAAGTTTAATTATTTGAATCTTAGAATTTATAAATATATACATGAGTAGTATAAGATTCGAGAACCCAAAAAAAGGACCAAGTAGACGCGAGGATCAGTAGTAGGAGTAGTTACCCTCCCTTTGTTGAATAAATTTATACATAAATGAATATGTAAATACGTGTGTGGTACATATATGTATACTTGTGTGCTAAACGAAGTTCTTTTATGACGAAAATAAAAATTTGAAATGGATATCTTTCATGTGTTATAAATTGATATTGGATGTATTGATTTATTTGATATGCTATTGATAAATGTGTTTGATATACATGCTGTAAAGGCCGATAAGAACTAATTTATTGAACTGATTTATAATCATTGTTGAAAATGATTTAATTTGAAATATGCATGTATTTTGATGATGAGGCCGGTAGGTCGGACATTTGTATAAGGCCAATGGGCCTGTTTAATGACTACATATACAGGGAAATAGCCTATGAACGAACCTATGAGAGTTCGCATAGGTGAGTGAAACCGCAGTGGGCTTAGTATAAAGGGGAAAGCCATGGCAAGCACAATGTGTGCCATACACATATGTGTTATTATAGAGACCCTATGGAAATCTCTGGCAGCTTGATAGGAATCTCAAGGATTTAACGAATATGACGAGAACAGTCACTTTGTCACCAAGTGACTACTCGAGCCAACATTAGTGAAACGGGCGTTTAATAAATATAAATATTTTTACATAAAATGATTGATTTTATAAATAATGGTGAACAGTTTTCGATTATATAAGTATTCATTGCATATGGTTTTATACATAAAAGGATCACTGATGGATTTCAACGTTACCTTGGTCAAGGTAGCGATCGAGAAAATATGGCCAGCCCGATTTGATTATTTGCCAATGTATGCATACCAATGGATTGTTTTCTATTTATTTGACTAAATGAAATGCATAAATATTTTTAAGGATACAGTAATGTGAATCCTAATATCATGATTTGGAAATGTGTGCATATATATATGTATGTACTTTATTTACTCACAAAGTATAATTGTATACTCACTCCTCACAAATTACTGCTTTCAGGCTAAGAGCGTTAATTCTCGCAGGGCTAGTGGTAGCAACAGAGAGCCTACGACGCTCTGGATAAGTTATCTTCTTGACTCACATTTGTGTTATGTCCAACTGTATAGTGTCATTTAAATTTTTATGTAGTTGTAAACCAAACGGTTTATGTAAATATACATGTAAGTTCAACCCAAATGAAAATGATTTCCATTATGTTGATTTTATAAGTATTTGATATGTAATATGGATGAATTGAGCATAAAAATCAATTCTTTAATGACGATTCCAAGGATGGGAATTTCTATTTATATACTGTTTTCAAATTTTGGTTATTAACAGGAACGCCTTACAAGCTCTCTTAATACATTAAGAGTATATAAATTATATCATGAAGGTTTGTGGTAATTGTCACAGGTGGACCCCAGATTCGAGGCGTGATAATTTTATTCGTATCCAAGCAATTGGTTTGAAAAGTGTTTACAAAGGTTTTGAAACAATATGATATATTTTAAAATGGGTTAAACACAAACTTGAAAGTAAGTTTTTTTTCTAATTATACAATGAACATTAAGTGAGTCAAGTCATAGATAAATATATGCTATTGTGAAGCATGTATGATCGAATTTTGTTTCTTTTTGTAGAAATATGCCTCTACATACAGGAAAAGGATGGAGTAGACCCCATAAGATATCGTTACCTGAAGAGGAACCGGCAGAATCCTCACATAGGGGTGGCCAAATTACCCGGGCCGGAAAAAAGGGCTTGGGCTTTAATTTCCAAGCCAGTACTATTCTGAGCCTGGACCCGAGTATTATTATGGATACTCAGATGTAACCCGGCTCGGATTGAAAAAAATTAATTTATTTATTTATATTGTTTTAAATTTATATTTATTTATATTGTTTTAAATTTATTTTTAGGTAGCATGATTCCTAAAAAAATATTTTTTGTATTTTGAATTGTTTACATTTAGTTTTATGACTATATTATTGTATTTTTATACTTCTAGTTGATAGAAAATATATATTAGATACTTGGACTTTTAATATGAATTTAAACTTGTGTAGTTGTATTGTATGTTAATAATTTAATATAAGTAAGGTTGTTAATTTTTAGAATCTTTAATGTGTTTTAATAGTATTTTTTACTTTAAATGGATTGTAAAAATTTTAAAATTTAATGTTTAGGAAGATTTTATTTTTATTTTTTAAAAAAATTAAAAAAAAATTGAAAAAAATCCGGGCGTATCAAAAGACCAGCTCGGGTCCCATTTGGACTAGACTTTTGCGAGGCTGGGCTTTATGTGCTCATTGCCGGGCCGGATGTACCATGTTTTCCTCAACCAGAACAAGTAGGTCCATTTCCACAGCCTAGGATGGAAATACCAGCTAATGTGCCACCGAATATGTAGACAACTTTTATGGTATATTAGAATGCCCAGAACCAAACTCAAGCTCAGTCTGAACAAGTTCTTATATATCACCCACCCAGTGAACCAATGATGGCACCTCCAATGCCAACAACTCATGCAATCCCTGCAAAGTCATCTAGACCAATGTACAAGCATTTTACGTTGATTAGGAAGCTAGACAATTGGAGTGCGAATCATTTTCAGGAACTTCTAATACAGTTGTGGCTAATAGATGGCTGAGACTGATACAACAGAATCTTCAGGATATGAGCATTGCAAATGAGGATAAGTTAAAAGTAATTGTACGGTTGTTGCAGGATAGTACTACTAGCAGAATATGTTGGCCAGATCTGGGACACAATTAACTTAGGCTGATTTTCTGAGAAAGTTCCAGAATAAGTATTTTACTCGCTATCATAGCTACTAAACAAGACGGAAGTTATTGAATATACGACAGATAGGCAGGACAGTGATGGAATATAAGACGCAACTGAGAGAGCTGACAGAGTGTGTTCTTAAGTTTGTTCTTGAGTTTGCCAATGAGGAGACTCTTTGTACCAAGTTTAAGGCAAGATTGAACTTGGATATCAGAGAACGAATGCCAATGACTGGTACTCAGAATTACTGAGTGATAGTGCAATTAGCACTTCTAGCAAAAAAAATTGATAAGGGAAAGAGTTAGCTTTCAAAAGAGAAAAGATCTGAATATTTCAATAGGCCAATCATCAAAAAAGAGTCGCAATAGTGATTCATCCAACGGTGTTTCTGTACCTAGTCCTGCTAGTAATCCTCCTTTCTCTCCACGTAAGTTTAGGAGATTCAGACCTGGATTTGTCGCTTTGAGGTCTGCCAGGTTCTCAGCAAACGCATGGAGTTAGCAAATGCATCTTGGTAGTATAAAAATGTATCGAACCATCAGAGAAAGTTATTGGTGGTCAGGTATGAAGAAAAACATAGTTGAATATGTTGCGAAATATTTAGTGTGTCAACAGGTTAAGGCAAAGCATTAGAAACTAGTAGGAAAATTGCAACCCTTACTAGTACCAGAATGGAAATGGGAACATATTACCATGGATTTTGTTGTTGGTTTGACCTGTACTCAAGTAGGATATGATGCTATCTGGGTTATAATGGATCGTCTAACGAAGTCAACACACTTTTTGTCAATTCGTATCAAGTACTCTTTGGAAAAACTGGCAAGAATATATATAGTAGAAATCGTAAGATTACATGGAATACCCGTCACCATAGTGTCAAATAGAGATCCTCATTTCACATCTTGATTCTGGCTGAAGTTTCAGAAAGCCATGGGTACTACTTTGAACTTCAGCTCTGTATTTCATCCTCAGACTGATGGTCAGTCAAAAAGAACTATCTAAACCTTAAAAGATATGTTGAGGACATGTGTTATAGAATTTCAAGGTAGCTGGGACATGCATATATCTTTGATTGAATTTGCATATAACAACAGTTATCAAGCTAGTATTGGTATGGCTCCGTATGAAGCCTTATACGATAGAAAGCGTCGAACACCTTTATGTTGGGATGAAGTCATTGAAAGGAATTTAGAAACCACTTGTATTTGTAAACCAAACAGTTTATGTAAATGTATATGTAAGTTCAACCCAACTAAGAATGATTTCCATTATGTTGATTTTATAAGTATTTAATATATAATGTGGATGAATTGATCATGGAGATCAAAATTTTTTAATGACGATTCCAAGGATGGAAATTTCTATTTATATACTGTTTTCAGGTTTTAGTTATTGATAGAAAAGCCTTACAAACTCTCTTAATACATTCGAGGCGTATGAATTGTATCATGAGGGTTTGTGATGATTGTCATGGGTGGACCCCAAATTCAGGGCGTGACACAAAAACTTAACAGTATTAATGTGTGTTAAGTCATGCCAAATTAGCATGCAGATAATCTTGTTTGAAGACATAAAAACATGACTCAGAATCTAGTTCTATATTTCCACTGGTTGATTAGGGATAACCGTACTCATACAAAATATTGTACTTAAAATTATGTACCTTAAAGGAAAGAAATAAAAGGAACAGCAATGCAATTTACCCATTTTGGCCATTCTCCTTATCCAGTTACATGGAAATCATACAAAGCAACTTAGCAAGACAAGCGAGGGGGTTCGCAAGGTCAGGAAACATCAAAGGAGCTAAGGTGTAGGACATCCATCAAATTCAAGTCAACATAAACAGACTAGCAGCAAACTAAAAGAGCAAAGTTTGAATAAATTCAATCCAATATCCTTATAAAACAAACAGATATAAAAAATCTAATTGTGTACCATCTACTCTAAATATGAACTTCATTCAACTAATCAAGAACCAAAACTTGGATTAAGTGGGCTAACCTCTTCATAAAACTCAAACCAAATACAGAATTGCCAAAAAGATAAATTATAAACAAAACAGTCATTGATCCAATCTTGCAGTCCATTGTATCAAATTTTCTAATATCAACCTACAAACATAAATAGTACTTCCACAATATGCTCTATTCATTGCAAAGCTTTTTCTGCTCTCACAACCCAACACCAAATCTGTAACCCAATTTCTAGTTTCATCAATCAATTTTCTTAGAAACCAAACAGATCTTCAATGAGAAAACTCACCCATCACTCTAAGTCAATTACCTCCGCAACCAACCAAATCAACACATTATTCTTTTCTTTCATGAGAAAAAAGATATTGCTAAATAGAAAGGAATAGATAAAAGCAAATTGAAACTCGCAAAAGATCAGCAAAATAACAAGTTACTGCTTTAGCGAAAAGGTAAGCATATATATAATAGAGGCCAACAATAGTATTTAAGCTTTAACAAACCCCTTGCATGCAAGAGGCAAAGATCAACCACAACCACAAACATAACAAACACATACAATGCTTATTATAATTTAATTAATAAGCTACTGGACTTAGAATACATGACCAATAGATTAACCCAATTCTATTACTATGTTAATTATAACCAAACGCTTAAACTTATAGGTAATTTAAGCTATAGCACAACAAATAATAGAGCACAACAATCCATTTCACAACCATATGGGGCATCCTAAACCAAATAAATTAAGAACAAAGGAAAATACAAAAGTTCCTTGTGAGCATAAAACAGAAGAGAAGCCCAGAATTAACTCTATTACATATAAACTCATTCCAATCTATCATTCCATAAAGATTCTACGGTTCCTTTCCAGCAACATACCAAGAAAACAACCATAATTACAGTAATCTGTACCCCCCACCCTTCTTTCCTTGACCAAATCCTAAATGCTTCTGAAGGAAATGAAAAATATAAGGTGAAAGAACCCCAACCGCACCTCAGCAACTGAATAAAGCATTTACCACAAATCCAAAGCAACGCAACCATCAAGAACAAGACTACCAATGCTCCAGCATCTCGCCTCTTACACATAACAGTATGGCACACTAGTGTGGCAGCCTTAACCATTGAATCAAATCAGCAGGTGCTAATCCTACTACTTGCAACCATCCATGAAAAAGTGTGAACTTTGCAAACCAATTTTGCGCTCCATGTCATCAAATATGAGTCAAATATAGTAAGGGAAGGGTAATCAACAGCCAGGGGAAAATAATTCACAATAAAACAACACCAATGCATCATCAAGTAATCATGATCTTCCATCCTCGCTCAAGAATTCCAGATAAACATTATCAAGTACATCCACTAAAAGGTAAAGTACAACCATTTCTTCACCACTCAAATTACCAAAGAAATCAAACTAGAAATGACAATCACACTAACACTAGAAGCAAAAAAAAAAAAAGTGTTACTTTTTCATCAGCCAAGCAGAACAAAACAACTTCTACCATAAAAATTCCGGGAAAATAAAACAAAATCGAGCTGAACAAGTGGAAAAGAAAAGAAAAAAAAACCTGCTGGCGACGAAAGGAAACATTATCATAATCATCATCATCGAGATCCTCCTCGATGAAATCGTAATCGTCGTCGTCGTCGTCGTCGTATTCTTCGTCAGCGGCGTCGCCGGTGTTGTAGTAATCGTTGTCATCGTCCATTGCCTTGCCGCTGTAGAAATCATGTTCTTCAGAAACCATGATGCGCTAATTCGATTGCAACCCTAGAGCGAGTTTTCCGAAGGAGAAGGAATTTGTGGCGAAATAGTACTTTGAATTTGAGAATGTTTTAGCGTTTGCTTTGCTTTTTATTAATTAATATGAGGGTTTTTTTTTTTTTTTTTTTAATTTCATTCAGTCTCTTTGTTGAGTGAGTGGGGGTAATTTATAGGCTCCAAGACCCGAGTGGGAAGTTGAAAAAGTAGTGAAAGTGTAAGAGCGGTTATGTAATTTTTCTCGAAAGATATGTTGTGAAACCATTTTGACATTGTTTCTTTTTTTTTTCTTGGGAAATTTAAAAAATAATCACATTTGTAAATCATCTAACGAAATTAGCCACATAATTCATTTACTAAATAAGCCAAAAAAAAATGTTATTGGATAAAAATACCCTTATAACCGATTCATAAATAAAACTTTGTTTTCTCTCCCTTTCATTTTCTTATTTTATTTTCTGATTTCATTTGCTTGTGATCGAAAGTCTATTTTTTGACAATACATTTTCCCGTCAAAACAGAAAGAAATTATAGATCGACGATGGTAAAAGCAATATTGACAACATAATTAATATGAGTTTAATTTTTACTTATTGGATGTTTATTTAGATGATGTTTTAGGGTTATTTGTTGGAAAAATGGTGAAGATGGCCAAAAAAATGAGATTTGTTTGGTGATGTTACATATTTGTTGATATTGTTAAGTTGCATTTTTTTTGGTTTGTTTACGTTTTGGTTGTCGAATTTTTACAGGATTTGTTACTGAAAATTGTTGAGTTTGCTAGAAAATGGTTGCATGTTTGGTGTTGCAAGAAAAAGGTTGGAAAGTGGAAAAAATATACTTTAGATCTTCACCTTGGTGATCGAAAGTGGACTGTGGTAATCAAAAGTATTCTCATCCACCTTCAATGACCATAAATGGTGATTGAAAGTTGTCTCGTAGGTATATTTTTGTCATATTTTAAGAGTTTTAGTCAAATTTTATAATTTTAAAAATATTTTGGGTTAATTTAAAGAATAATCAAACCTTTAAAAAATTCATTTTAGTCCCTTCTTGTTATGATATTGCAATCTAGTATTAGTGGTTTTGAGAATATGTATTTGTCACGATTTTATAATGTTAGTACACTTATTTGTCATATTTTGATAATTTTAGTATAATTTTGTAATTTTAAAAATAGATAGGGTTAATTTAAAAAAGTAAGCAAACTTTAAAAAATTATATTTTAGTCCCTTATTGTGTTAATGTTGCAATGTAGTATTATTTAAGGGTGACGATATGGGTCACAACACGATTATTCGACTCGAATTCAAAGTAAATAAACATATTCAAATTTAAAAATTTTGACATGAATAATAAACGAGTCGTATTTATGTTACCCATTTAATAATCGTGTCGTATTCGTATCTGAACTAATAGATTCGTTTATTCGTTTAGGACACATAAATAGATTGTAAACAAATTCGTATCATAAAAGAATAAAATGATAATCTCAATTCATTTACGATTTGTTTAAGATACAAATTGTAAAGGAATAAAAGGATAGTATCAATCTATTTATTAATTGTATCTAAACGAATCATATCTGAATCACTCGTTTAATAAATAAATCGTATTCATGCTTAATTTTTTTGACACATTAATAAAGGAATCGGTTTTGGATTGAACTTTATTTAACATGACACGATAATCTGAATTATCGTCCCTAGTATTATTGGTCTTGAGAGTATGTGTTTGTCATGATTTTATAATGTTAGGTACTTATTTGTCATATTTTGAAAGTTATAGTGAAATTTTGTAAATTTTAAAATAGATGGGTTAATTTTAAAAAATAGGCAAACTTTAAAAGTTTTGCATTTTAATATGTTATTGTGTTGATGTCACAATATAGTTGTTATGTGAAAACCTTATAATTTGATTGAAAAATACTTTTAGATTGAAAATGTTAATTTTTTTCTCTTAAAAATCTTGCAATTTCATTCCTACTAGGAAAAATGATGAAGCCAACAAAAACATTTAAGGCTCCCAAAAATGAACATTTCTAAAACTATCCGACTCCGTTATCTTATATATAGGTGATATGTACAATTAAAAAATAAAATTGACTCCTCAGCAACAAACGTTGTTTTGTCAAAGTTGCCTCAGTCATTTTCTTGATATTAGTTATCTCCAATTCTCAGGCAACCTTATACATTGGATGTTGTTGCAAGAGGTTGTTACAACCAATAATAAAGATAATGTCTTATACTTTCTCGTGGAAGACACCACTATTAAGTTTTCTTCATGGAAGTTTGCTTTGTTGAAGGGTTTGAATATTGATCATTATCCAGATGAGGTACATAGGAGTCATAGACTTAGGGACAAATATTTTGAAGATAGAGTGATTTAAGTCAGTGAGCTAGATAAAATATACTATGACTTCGATTTCATTCTTACTAGGAAAAATGATGAAGCCAACAAAAACATTTAAGGCTCTAAAAAATGACCATTTCTAAGACTATCTGACTCTGTTATCTTATATATAGGTGATAGGTACAATTAAAAAAAAAAATTGACTCCTCGGCAACAAACGTTGTTTTGTCAAACTTGCCTCAGTCATTTCCTTGATATTGGTTATCTCCATTTCTCAAGCAACTTTGTACATTAGATGTTGTTACAGGAGGTTGTTATAACCAATAATAATGATAATGTCTTATACTTTCTTATGGAAGACATCTCCATTAAGTTTTCTTGGTGGAAGTTTGCTTTATTGATGAGTTTGAACATTGATCATTATTCAGATGAGATACATGGGAGTCATCGACTTAGGGACAAATATTTTAAAGATAGAGTGATTTAACTCTGTGAGCTAGATAAAATATACTACGACTTTGATTTTACTACAATATATGACATTGACGTAATTAAGTTATAGCTTTATTACTTACTTAAGCGACTATTGTTTTGCAGGGAACCCCACAACAATTTAGACGCCTGGTTATTATATATATTGAATGATCTAGAGCAATTTAATATATATCCATTGGGATCCTACCAGTATTTATACCAAAGCTTAAGCCAGGCAATAGAAGGAAAAGTAGCCAAACATAAGGAAAAAACTGTCATTGCTAAGGCAAAAAGCAAAACATACACAACAAAAATGCAATTTGAATGGGTTTGTTATCGTATTTCAATTATAAACTTTTTTTGTGTGAATATTCTGTTTGTTGTATTATAGTTGTTAAGGAAACATACTTGACACTTAGCATGTTGTTTATTGAACAGTTTTGAATGTAAAAGGCCATTAATTATGTGGGCATGGCAACGCAAAGCATGAAAATGATACATTACCACGAATGCTTTGTTGGACTTTGTTGAAGGCTAAAATTAGAGTGTTGGACTTCAAAGAAAAAAATTTGGAAAATAAAAAAGTAAAAAAATTTGAAAAATAAAAAAGTATGTGTCGAGTAACTGATATTTTGTAAAAATTGTATAATTTTTCTTTAATGTGATCATTAATTTTTTGTGCTTAGGCAGAAGTTAACAAGAAGTTAGAGCTCGAGATTGGGGAGATGGCTGAAGTGTACTTCAAGCAACTGTTGACATTTCTTTACCAGTGTTAGGTGAATAAGGGGGAAGCTGTTTTCAAAGAATCTGGATATTCAATATGGAGACAATATTGTACATTTTAGCATTCTAAATTAAAAACACGTGTTGACTATTAAATATGTATTTTCATCTGCTAAACTTACCATACGTATTAATTTTTGTGATTCTCTTGCTATATTGCAGTCCACATGACTATACTGCACTCACCCGACACATGTGATAGTGATGATATCCCAACCCAACATTTGTCATAACAATCATTTGGTGCACACGTATTATATGACTTTTAAGGCTAACATACATTTGCAAAGTCAACTAGTGCGCATGACCTATACTACCACAAAAATCCAAAAGATTCAATACAGGGTAACTTAAATATAGTTTGCAAGATCACTGAGCTTAAAAGGCACACTTAAAGTGCATCGTACAGAATTTCGCAAACACTGAGATGAATTTGGCGAGTTCCAATGTGAAGTAAATTACAAAATATATTAGCTGGTGTAGTTGATGTAGACACAACATTTTTACAAATCATCATACAACAATGATAGTCGTATGATTCCATTCGACACCTATTTCTCAACTAAGGTAATTAATTTTAGCATTTGGATTTTGATGTTTTGCTTTTATGACATTTTTTATAACACGTTGCTCTGTTAGTGTTGTTGGA
Organism: Cedrela odorata; assembly: GCA_035584115.1. Taxonomy (NCBI): domain Eukaryota; kingdom Viridiplantae; phylum Streptophyta; class Magnoliopsida; order Sapindales; family Meliaceae; genus Cedrela; species Cedrela odorata. The sequence continues at coordinate 12,546,006 of JAXCLQ010000007.1, forward strand.
GATATGCCCTAGAACCAGTTCCCGATTGAAGTGATGTCATATGAGAGTATGACATTGCGTAACTGGTATGTTTAATGCTGTCAAGGATTAGTATTATATGCTAATAGTTGGGTGACAAGTTTAATGTCACAAAAGCATAAACATGGGTAATACATTAAAGAACTTGTTGTTGAACATGACCAAACGTGACAAATCACATGGGTAATTATCTACAATCAATTATACATCACACAGCCGTATTAGTATACCACTAGTCCTATGACCTAAGTTGTCACGGTTGCCCTTCGTACTGAGGCACATTTTTCACTTTTGTATATTGCATTGGGCTAGCCATGCCTGGTTAAAGAAGCTTGCTGGCAATGTGTTTAAGTGTATGAGGATAGGTGATGGCCAAGATGGAGTATGCTGGCTCAAATGTTGGATATTGAGATCCTAGATGGAACTGTCATACGTGGGTATAAAGTCTTTGGCTAAAGCATGTATGTCTGGAAATGTGTTTTGTGGATATATGAATCCTACATATGATTGAGGTTCTGGTCCTATGATTGAGTTAGGGGTTTAATGATACCATGACCTGCACTCAATTAGGTGTCGACAATAGATGGACTTTCCTACATGCATGTACGACAATATAAGTTTATCCGATATATTCATTCATCTGTGTTTAGGGGTCATGACATCTTACTAAAGATCACTCATGATCATTGGGAACTTTGGCTACAAAAAGTTATACCAAATAGATACGAAAGAGTTCATGTCTACCCATGTCTAGCTCATAATAAACCTAGAGGGTTACACACATTAGTCGGTTACTTGATGATGATAGTAATTGCTATTATACAATAATCATTAATTAATTAATGATATTGTTTAGTTAATGATATTGTTTCGGTACATTGATCATATAGTAATTTGATTCTTTATTATAAAGAATAGATTTCCTAGTTAAGACGCGCTAGCACCCGTATGCGTTAGAAATGTTTCGGTTATTTATGAAATAACGTAAATATGATTTATGAATATTATATTAATATATAAAGATATAATGCTTTAATATTGATTAAAATATTAATATAATAATAAAATCTTATGTAATAATTATAATATTATAATATTATATATATTAATCATTACTAATTATATATTATTAAAGTAATAATATATAAATAAGATATTAATGGATATATATAATGATTACATATAAATATTAAAGTAATAATATAATATGTGTGTATATATATATATATATATTATATATCTTTCTCTCTCTCTTGTCACACGGGTTTGTTTATTTTGATAAATGAAAAGTCAAGTGGCCAAGTGGATGAGTAGGTTTGCTGTGTAGGCAACAAGTGGGTAAATTTGGATTGCCGAAAAGAAAGACTTAAGTGTTAAGTCTAAAAATTGGATGCTATGCCTTCTCACGTATGAAATTGAGAGCTTCTTCTTCTTCTTCATTTTTCTCTGCATTCTAGTGAGCACTATCCTTAGAGAAGCTCGGTGTGTATGTTTGGTTCTAAACCAAAAACTTAAAGAGAGAAGAAATAAGTTAGAGAGAGAAAGTTACGGATTAGCTTGGTGAAGCTAACACCCAAAGCTTAGAATCCCACAACGAAACCGGAACTATTGTCGCCAACCTGATGTGTGGATACGCTTGGAGGTAAGCAAAGAGATTGGTTTGCTGTTTCAGATAACAAATTAGAGAAATACGACTTCTCAACTTTATATTTAAGTTTTGTCACTGATTTATGCAATATTTCTTTAGTTTGCATGAGAATAGTTGGGAATCTTCTTTTTTTTTGTAAATTTTGGGTTCACATAGAATGAAATTATGAAATTTGGAAATTGGATGAAACTATAAATATGTTTAAAAGTGTATATCATTATCTATTCACAGGATATAACTTTGGGATATGTCTATATTACAGAAGAGACTTTATCGAAATTTTTCTAAAATTTCAAGTTAACGCTATATATTTCATGATTAGGTGCACAAGAGAGTACTATTCTAGATGGCACATTATACTCGAATGTTAACAACAAACATTATGTTTTGGGGATTGATGATAGTTTTCACAAACCATGGTCGGAGGTGGACATGATGTACATCCTCGCTAGGGTGTGCGAAAATTATTAGGTTGCATGCGCATTGGATTTGGATAAATGACATTTCATGCAAACCTAAAAACTAAATTTAACAACTCGTGATTTCATTGTGCACATTGATGTCTTGTCTTATATGACAAGTCAAGTTATATAGGGTAAGACTAGATTTAGAGGACATTATTGCACCTCTAACATATGAGAGACTCATTGATAGGATACTTCATTAAATGTAGGGGAAAGGTAATTGTGGTGTGTGTATATGTAAATATATTGAGTATTTAGGACTTAATAGACCATTAGACTTCGCACATGAGTATTTATGGATTGGACATTTGATGTAGTGATATTTTTATAAATTTTATTCCAATGATGAGTTTGAATTCTTTTATATTTTTTTATTATTTAGATTTTCTAATGCAGCATATGTGATTAAATGTAAATAATTAGAGCATTTATTTTTGTTTTTGCTAACGAAGCATATGTAATAAGGTAAACGCATCACTTGAAATGCACATTAAAATGAGATTTCATTCAAGTGAAATAATTGTAGTAAGTGCATTTGATTCAATTTTGTTTATCTAAGTGAAAAGTGCTTCTTTGTATATTACACTAACTAAATCCAATTCATTATTTTCTCCACTTACCTTGAATAATAATAATAATAATAATTGAATAAAATAAATATAATAAAAAATAGTAATAATGTCATTGTAAGGTTTTAGTAAATAAAAAATTAAATAACTATAAGGTTTAAGGTTTGTATTACCATAAATTTCAATTTCGTTTATTTACGTGAAATAGTAATACAATGTTAGTTGAATCCATCCACTTAATGAATAAAAATTAACACATTTCACATTTCTCATATCACAAACTGTATATGCAAGTAATTTAAATAAAAAAAAGAGCAATATATAAATAATGAAAATATGTAAATCTTGAATTTTGGTTCATAACACACAAAGCTTAACACGCAATCTTTATAATGTATTATCTTGTAATAGAATTGAAGATAAACCTCCACAAAAGCAACATGAAAAATAAAAAAAGTGAATAATACATATGTCGGTTACATCACATTTAATTAGTGGGAGGAGCAATTACATTTCAACGTGTCTTCAGATTATGGTCATCTTGCTTGTAGCGAGAGCACATCCTTCGAACAACATCTTCTCCCGCTGACAGTATTAGTGGTTTTCTTGGTCAACCAGTATGAACATGTCCTATCGGTGGCTTAACAACAATGGTCTGTTCCTCATTTGGGACCACTTAATCATACTCATCACTAACAGAGTAAATGAAATTGGCATATACCGTTACAAGTACATTATTTATGTAATAATGAGAACAAAGAGAGTTGTAATTACCTCAAATATATTTACAGTACAATGACTTCTTCAAATATATATGTAATAATGAGAACAAAAAAAGTGCACATGAAAGTTGTTGTAGATCAAATAGTTGACAACTACATGTCTTTTCCCAAAAGTCTACTACTGAGTGACTGTCTCAGTCTCTAACTTTGAACACAAACTAGGATATAAGATAAATTGTCTTTGTATGACAACTTTTCATGCTCGTTCAACTTCTTCTATATTGTATCTATTTGGTAAACGTTTGTTGTAGTAGCTACCAATCTTTTATCATAAAACCACTGCTACAGTACAGAACGGATGCAATCAACCAAAGCCACGATAAGAAGGTTTCGCGCATCTTTCAGCAATGCATTAATGCTCTCTACATTGTTCATAATGAACATGTTATATCTTCATATAGGAAAATGAGATCGAGCCTACATGTTAAATCCAACATCCATCCGTCTCTAAATAATATGCAGCTTTTGAATGCATAGCTTATAATTTTGTCATATACTTTTTGAACTTGTTTACTTGGTACACTTTTGCTACAAGAAAATACCCCAACATGAGCGCACCGGTCTTTCGTGATTAGATCATGTATTTCACCTTCACATTCTTGTGAACATGGTACGTACAAAAGCCATGCAACGCTTCAGAAATACTATAAGTATCTTCTTTTCGATACTATTATGTGATGATATCATATGTACGAGAAAAGTTTAAACTATTGATTGATGAGATCATATTGAATGCTTATGTATTTTTTATGATGATCAAATGTGTAAATCTTTAGTTAATGATGTCAATTTCACTTGTCAAATCAATATTAGATTGATATAAATGTGTTTGAATATGTTAAGTATTAAGAAAATTATATATGATTATGTTTATGAATATAACTAAACAATTTTCTGTGAGAAATATATGTCTAAGCTTACAATATTGATATATGGAGTTATAGAGATCGACACATATACAAACATATCGACACCTAGAGGATGAGAATCGATACATTTAACAAATATCAATATTCAAGGTTTAAGAGATCGATATAGGCAAAGTTAGAGACTTTAAAAGAAATTACCAAGTCGCTGAAATCGATACTCATGAAGAAGAGATCGATACTTTTAAGATCAGAGACTTCGAAAATATTTACAACTTGGCCTAAATCGATACTCATGAATAAGAGATCAATACTTTCAAGGTCAAAGACTTCGAAATTATTTATAACTGGGCCTAGATCGATCTTTCACTAGAACAGATCGATACAATCAAATCTAAGACTTCATAAGAAATTACAAACTCGACCAGATCGATACCTTCACTAAAGAGATTAATACTTTACAAGTCAGAGACTTTAAAATTATTTACGAACTCGCTTACATCAATACCTGAAGAAGAAGAGATTGATATTCGATGTCAAAAAAAAAAATCTAGATTTGAATTTAAATGAACGGATTGATACCATAGTAAAAAGAGATTGATACATGATGTCGATTTTAAGCATGAAGGTAATATTTTTCAAACATAACGGCTAGTTCTTCACTCAAGGTTTTTCAAAGTGTCCATGAAAGAAATCAAAGAAGATCTACAACACTATAAAGAGAGCCTTCTTGACAGAGATCAAGAATATACATGATATACAATTGATGAGAAAGTAATTCAAGCAAATCTGAGCAAGAATTGGAAGATCAATATTCAACAAGTGATACATATTTGAAAAACACCAAGTGAGCTTTATACTAAAAATTCATATTCATCTTAAGTGAAAATTTATGTGAGCTAAATTTGTAAATCAATCCTTTAAAGAGAATACTTCTTCTAAATCATTTTTAGGATTAATCTTTATTTTGGGTTACATTTCACCCGTTCAAATTAAATTGTTATTGGGTTTCACTTCACTTGGTTTAAAAAAATTGTTTTAGTTGCCCTTCAACGTTAAGGAGTTGTAATTGGGTTATATTTGACTTGGATCAAATAAGAAGACTAGTAGAATCTCAGTGTGCTAAAAATTCGAGAGAGTGGATGTAAGCCGTATTTGCCGAATCACTATAAATTTTGAGTTTGCTTTCTAATTTCCTTCTCTTTTACATTTCAAGCATTTATAATTTATTGATTTAATTGTTGTATATATATATATATATATGTATATCATTGTTTAAACAAAAGCATAGCTAAATGAATTAATTTTCTTAAATTTATTAAAACACAATTTACCCCCATCTTGGGTATGCTACCTAGGCCAACATTATGGCAGTCTAATACAAATACCAAATTTAATGCTTCCTTAACTGTTTCTTTAAGTTTGAGGAAAAGTCATTCCCATGATACATGGTTCTTAAAATCTCCAACCTCATAGGCCAAGGGAAAAAGTTGATAATTTCCTTCAAAAGCAGCCGTGAAGAACATCATTTTACTGCCATCAATGACAATAACTTGTCGGATAGATGAGCTAAAACCCTAAATTGATGCCCTAATGTGCATAAAGAAATACAAGAAATTATCTTTATTATCTTCTTCAATGTGGGTGATTGTTAGGGTTGCACATTTGGGGAAATATGTTGGATGTAGGTTCCCTTATCTTTATCTCTACTTCCCCTAACCTCCCCTATTCCCATCCCATCCCAACCCCCATCCCCAACCCTAGTTCCTCATTTTCCCCATTTCCCTAACCCCAATTCTCCATTTCTCCATTTTTCTCATTATCCCTATTTTTTTTATTTATATATTTTACTAAAAATTTCAAATAAATATAATATTTTATTATAAATTTAATATAAT
>JAXCLQ010000007.1:12552350-12687441 GCA_035584115.1 Cedrela odorata
AAAAAAATTAATTTATGTATTAAAAAAATAGATGTTTATTATTTTTTTAAAATTACTTATATGTAAGTAATAGTAGGAAAAAATATTAATTTATTTACAAAAAAATAGATGATTATTTTTTTTAAATTACTTAATAAAAATATATTTATGTAATTTCTAATAATATGAATAATTCTTTGTTACTGGAATTTATTCAGGTATAAATGACAGAACAATTACAGATAAAGATTCTAACATAATATCACTTTCATGTTGAGGTGACTTGTTTATCTCGATTATGGGTGATTGAGCATAAAAGGAAGAAACTAACAGAGGCGTAAGTTGATTTATTTATACAATCCTGTTTTAGGCACTTATTGTCCCTCGAGGGTTTACATCATTCATTTATTCTCATACATCATATGATGTTGCACGAAGTTCATATGGATGGCAGCAATAATGATATGTGGTTTCACATTGGAGGCCAGGTTATTCGTTTTTCACGTAAGGAGTTCGGGTTGATTACTAGCCTACGTTGTGGACATTATCCTGTTATTAATCTTCCTGAGGGCACACGATTAACAGACGAGTATTTTGGCGGCATCGATGGGCCTATCACTTTGGATGATTTTGAGACTGTGTACACCGAGCTTGATTTTACTACAATACCTGACTTTGACGCAGTGCGCTTGTCGCTTTTTTATATAGTTAAGAGGTTCTTACTTGGTCGGGAGGGAAGAACTCATGTTAATTTATGGTTGTTGCGTATGACAGAGAACCTTACACAATTTAATCAATGTCCATGGGGATCTGTTATATTTGAACACACAATATTATCATTGCGTCATACCATCGCAAGTCAGTACTCTAGGTACCAGAAGGATGCACCACAGCTACACGAGGCTGGTCAGAGTTTTATAGGGAAGTATAACATTGTTGTGATGCCTATTGCATTTTAGGTATTTATCATGTATATTTACAATTTATGTATAAATTGTCATTATATGTTGTTTTTAATACTATAATAATTTAGGTTTGGATATATGAGTATGTGCCTAGCTTGAATAGGCATTTAGCATTGAAAGTAAGTAATAACATCCTACGGCTCCGGCGTTGGAAGGTGAGGAAGGCCAATATTCGTCTGCAGACTATACGTAAACATTTATTTTTAAAGTCGGTAAGTACAATTTATCATTATCACATGCATTATAAATAATTTAAACAACACACATACATCATAATTTCTTATGCGTGTTTTCAGGATCTCCTGGTAATCCCTATACTTGAGCCGGAGCCAGCACAACTGACTAATTCATGTATCACAGAGGTGCTACAGACTTTAGAGCAACAGGGCTAATATGGAGGTAATTTATTTGCTATAACAGTAGCTGCTAGGCCCAAAGGTCGAACTTCACGTCACGCAGATGAGCCCACGAATTCCAGGGCATCTGTTACCCAGGTTTGTTATTTGAAATGCCTAAATCCGATGATTACAACTTACTTAATTGCGTTATCGTTTGAGATGCAATATAACATGTTTTTGTAGGCTACACCACCAATGCCGTATCCGTTTTATATAGCCACTGGACCGATTACTGTTTCTCCACCGCAGCCGTAATATTCACCCGCACTATCATCGCATTATCCTGCAATGCCATCACCTTATTTTGCGGCCGCATCACTAGTGCATTATTCACCCGCACAGACACATAATTATTCTCTTGTGCCATCACCATATTTTGCAGCAGCATCACCGGCACATTATTCACCTGTACCGGCTCGCCAAATTCTCCTACACTATCAGCGCATTATGCTGCAGCGCCATCACCTCATTTGTCACCTACATCAGCGACGCATTTTTCACGGTTCTCGTCCCAACATTTTCATCCTTCTGCCTCGCATAGATCATCTTTTGATGATCATTTTAGGAGGACTGTTGTGGATCGCTTTGATGGGTTGGGTACAGATATGCATGTACTGAGGTACCACTTCGGTTGAGTTGATGCGATGTCAACTGATTTCTAAGCCTTCAGGCAGGATTACAAGGAGAACTTCGGTCGAGTTGATGTATTGTCCATCGATTTCCAAGCCTTCAGGCAGGATTACAGGGAGAACTTCAATCGAGTTGATACGATGTTCACTGATTTCCAAGCCTTCAGGCAGGATTGCAAGGAGAACATCGGTAGAGTTGATGCATTGTCGACTGATTTCCAGGCCTTCAGGCAGGACTTCAGGGACAACTTTTGCCGAGTTGATGGCATGATTGATGATTTCCAGTCCTTCAGGCAAGACTGCAGCAACAACTTTGGTTGATTAGAGGCCATGACTGCCGATTTTCAAGCACTCAAGCAGAACTGCATGGAGCACTTCGGTCGATTTGATATGCTAACGACCGATTTTCAGGCTTTCAGACAGGACTGCAAGGACAACTTTGGTCGAGTTGATGCCATGATTAGTGATCTTGGTTCAATTTTACAGTTGGCTAGCCAGCAACGAGAGCCCTTACAAAACCAATTGTCACCCACTCGCGAGCGTATTCAGATAATCATCTTGTTTTTTATTAAGTTGGAATCAACAACGTTATTAGTTCATACACAAAACAAGTGTTTTGTTCTATTTGGTTGTAATTTTTATTATGTTGCAGCCATAGGATACACATCATGATTCAGGTGATGCACAAGTTAATGTAACGCATAAAGTACTACCTATCCGAAAAGAGAGTAGATTTGGCCGGACATTAAAGAAGGGTCCATATGCCAAAAGTAAGTATATTGATCCTAATAAGAGAAGTCGTGGAGCCCCTTCCATTAGACCGCTACCCCAATATCCGTCAAACCTTAGTATCAATCCTTTGGCGCCATATCTTGATGATTTATATGTTGAGTATCTACAGTGGTTAGAAAATCCTAAGACCTATATAGAGACTCGTTCGATGACGTTGACATCGCAGCAGTTTCGTGGTATTTTGGAACCAAATGCGCATCTAGAGGATATTATAAGTGAATAGCTTGTGCATTGTTGTATTACAATGTTATTTTTATTATGTAACTATAAACTTATTATTTTTGCAATACATTGACGAGTATATGTATTTGGTTGCCCACCGACAGCAGGCATGTCCTCATATACTGTCACAGCGCTGGACCGTGGCATCGACATATTTATACGTATGTATGATGTTGTCGTTTTGTAACCCGTTGATAGTAGGATGTAAATTGTAATTGTTATTGACCCAGAGACCTATTATCACAAGCAGGCCCAGCTACTTTATGCGTGGCAGAACATGTCAGAGGCAACGCAGAGGGGGTGAAAAGACCATGGAGCGCCGTTGATTATGTTTTTATTCTTGCTTTGGTATGTACGGACCATTGGGTTGCATGCGCTGTTGACTTGGGAGGTCGACAGATATCTGTGTATGGTTCGGCGCCACAGGGCTGTTCCAACAGAGAGATGGACGAGGCAATTAAGTTTTTGTTTGAGTAGTTACCTTACATCCTGCGCGCAAGTAGAGTATATGATGCAAGATCGGATTTGTGTGACACAAGTGGGCTATTTCGATATTTTAGAGTGCCCAATGTGCCTCGTCAGCGAAAGGAGAGCGACGATTGTAGCATTTTTATATGTAAGTTTATAGAGTACATTATGTTAGGCCGACGATGGAATTTTAATTTTAATCATGGTCAATTTTTTAGGATAAAAATGGTGCTCGATTTATTTAAGAAACACATACATTGACATATCGTAGTTATTTATCCCAATTTAAATTGATAAATTTAGTGTATATTTATTTTAAGTTTTTTATTTCACATTGTGAATTAATTTTGAGCATTAAGTAAATTAGAACATGTTATAAATGTCATAAGTAAAATATAACAAAACATAAAGGTGAATATTTTATCATTAAGTTATTAATTTCAATTTCAATACATTGAATCATAGTACATAATCACTCTGTTTGACAAATGAAGAAATGAAAAAAAAACACAATACATAATCACTAGGTCTGGTCTTCATACAACAGATTTCTACACGTAACACGATTATGTCAACGTTGTTTGTAGCAGGAACATCTTTAAATGATCATATCCTCTCTTGCTGATGAAATGCGTTGATTTCTTGGTCGACCTATTGGCATGTGTCTAATTGGTGGTTTTTTAACAATGGATTGGATGTCGAGTGGAACATCCCAAAATATCTGTTCTCCCACTGGATGAATCTCCTCTGCATATGCTGACAATAGTGTGCCGTTCTTATAGTACATTAAGTAGAAGTCACCGTACTGACCTCTAATATGTCGAATAACAGCTAGTGCGTAGGCACAAGGTAATTGTTGCAAGTCGAAGCCTTTACATTGACATGTCTTTGTGCTCAGATCGACCACAACATGTTCTCCTCTGCCTTTGACTTCAAACTCGTAGTACGAAACAGGAAATACTGAAAGTGTACAAGATGAGCAATCCTTAACTTTAATCTTATTGTCTGCCGCTTCAGTAAAGGTATCATTATTGGAAGAGTACGTTCATCCTTCAACAATGCATTCATACTCTCTGCAATATTAGTAGTCATTATGTCATACTATCGTACTAGAAAATGAGACCTGGCCCACCGATGAAATCCAACATCGTTTTGTAAGTAGGCGATAGCATCAGGGTGTATCGACCTCAATTTGTCCATATATTTTTCGAAGTCGCTGAACAGATAAGTTTTCACAACAACATAATACCCCATAAGGAAAACATCTTTCTTACGGTCTTTAAACTTGTACTTTGATTTGAAATTTTCTTCAATATGGTAGAAACAAAAACCGTGGTATGCCTCGAGAAATACTGTCCATACAGCCTTAAGGATGCTATCATGCCGATCCGACACAAACACCAAATCAGCTACTAATCCAAGTATATCTCGTAGTTTTGTTAAGAACCACTCCTATGATGCATCATTTTCAGAGTTCCCCACTCCAAATGCAATAGGATAAATTTAGTCGTTTCCATCAAGTGCCGCAGCTACAAACATGGTGCCTCGGTATGTACCCTTTAAGAAAGTGTCGTCAATGGCAATCACGGGACGAATTGATGAAATAAAACCACGCACAGAAGGGCCAAGCGCTATGAAAAAGTACATGAAATGGTTGTCATCATCGGTTTGTATGTGCGTTATTGACCCGAGGTTTCTCTGTTCTAAAACATGATAGAAATGTGGGAGTAACTGAAATGACTCAGACGGATCCCCACACGCCAATGTACGTGCTTCTTCTCTGGCTAGCCACGCCTTGCGGTAGGATACAACCGCTCCAAACTCTCGGTGTATGTCGTCTCGGATGTTTATTGGAGTGTAAATCCTACAGGGATCTTGAAACTTGTCCAGGGATATTGAAACTTGTCCATAACATATTCACCGATAAATCGACTGCTTGCTTGGTGGTGGTCTGGCTGTAGCTGGTCGCTTCGACAAGTATAACACGTTTCAATTCGTTTAATAAACCAATATTCGCCATTTCCATTTATACTAGTTGCTCGAATGCACCATATACATCCATCAACAATACATTTCGCCTCAAACCGGTCTGATGCAGACTTGGCAACCTTAAACTGAAAATAGTTTCTTAATGCCATCATTGCTAATGTATCTCGTAACTTTTTCTTTGAATTGAAAATCTAGCCAACACTAATGGCATCGGAAGCAGAACTGGACCTTGCATCAAACAATTGAGAATTGGAAAGTGGAATGTCAGAGCCTTCGCCCTCCATACACGGCTGAGTATCAAAATGTTCCTGAACAGGGTCTTCATTGTACCAACAAGAAGAATATCCTTCATGGAATGTAGGATATTCATGAGGTATCGGTGAAGGCTCTACCACATTCACCTAAGTCACATTGATTGCTCCCCCAAGAAGAAACAAATGGTTGTACAGGCACACCCAGATCGTCAGCCTGCAAAGGAGGAGTATAAGACGCCCTATGAACATCAGCAGCTATCCTCTCTGTAGTGACATACAACGGACTAACCCGTCTAGACTCTGTAATCACAATAGTGCTCATAAAACTAGTTACATCAGAGTCATTTACAATATCCACATATATAACAAATCCGATTTCACTGTCTGTAAAACTTGCTTTCATATGGATTGTGAATTCTGCTTGATCTATTTCAATGCATTCATATATCATGTGTAATAACAATTGGAACTTGACATTTTTCGGAACGGCTAAAAGTCGAACCCTTCCACCACGGTATTTCTCAAAACCGTCTGATAATATAACTCATGATCCGCCGTGACGAACCCCAACCGGTACAATCTCAGCCATACCTGAAAGGTTACCAAATAATTTAAATTTATTTAATTCATACATAAATTAACCAAAACAATTACTTATTTCATATTTTAAATCAATACAAATTCAAAATCAATTTAATTAATATATCTTATATTTTATAAAAAAAATTCAAAAGGATTAGATCCAGTAACTCCAATGAATTTGTTTGCATGGTTATAAATCGTTCAACAAAAGGAATAGTAGATTCTCGCATGGGCATTACTTCTTAGTCAGTAAAAATAATAACCAAAAAGTAATACAACCAAGACATACAATACAATCCAATCCTGGCGTGACCATCTCTCTAGGGTCACTGCCACTAAACAATTACAAGACTTTTTGTGGAAAAGAACTATCTTCAATAAACAAATGATAAAAGTCTTTTTCCAATTAGGTTACAGAACTCCTAACTGGTGCTACAGAATGAAATTATTTCTTTTACCATTTTTTTTTTTTTTTTTTTTTTTTTTGCTTTCTCCACTACAAGTATGGAATTTCAATCAAATTGACCAAAAAAATTTCTAAAAACTAATGATCTACACAAAACAAAATAACCAAAAGGAACAATATTATCTACATGGCAATTAGTGAAGATACCTCTTTTCTTTATAATAAACTAATTGGTAGGATATTGACAAAAACCACAGAAATTAGGTAATTTATTTAACTTAGAAGTCAATAATCTACAAAATAATAATGATATAAATAACTCACCTCATGAAAGATATCTACAACCAGAAATGTTATCTTGTATTTGATATTGCGAATCTATTGTGTCTTTTTAATTTTTTTTTCCCTATATTGTTTCAAATCCTTGTATGCCTAACAATTTTCCAGCTCACTTCCCATTGATAAAAATTGTGACAATGTTTTCTTATATGTAACAAAATAATATACCAAATATAAGTAATCAATTGTTACAAGAACTCAAATTATATATTAAATTAATTAAAAAATATTCCTACTTAACCACTGCACTATAAGAAAATTTAAAAAATAATAATTAATGAATGAATACAAATACTAAAAAAATTAAATAATATAATTAAATAGCAATATCACTGCAAATTTAAAAAAATCCTACTTAACAATATCTCTGAAAATTTAAAAAATAATCTTACATAACGATATCACTTCAAATGTTAAAACTCACCTGTGTATTTTGTATTGTCATTAAAATGCCTGATCACCAATAGAAGTAAAAAAGAAAGGAGGTGATTTTGAAAATGCACAGAGAAACGGAAAAATGAACTAATTTTATAATGTAAAAAAGTGTACTTGTATACAGCTCGAACGTGAATAAAAAAAAGATTGTAAGTAATATATTTTTTAGTGTTTATTTACATTTTTTGTATTTTTTTATGTTTATTTTGTAAATTTAAATTAATTATAAAACATTAAAATGATAAAAATAAAATAAGCAAGCCTGCGCTGGGTGCTAGGTGCAGGCCGCGCTGGGCGCTGAGCCGTGCTGGTTGCAGCGCGCTGCCTGCTCTAGGTGCAGGCCTGCACTAGGCGTTCAGTTTGGGCCGCGTTGGGTGCTGGTGGGCACTGGGTGGATGGGGCCACTGAGTGTAAGGTAATAACAAATTTAAAATTTTTAAATTATTAATATAAAACTTATAATAAAAAACAAAGCAAAAGAATTTAAAAAATTAAAATTTTACAATTACACTGATAGAACTTAAATATTTACAATAAATTTTTTTTATTTTTCTAATGCAATTAAATATTTACATAATTGAAAAAAAATTATTTCAATAAAAAATAAAATTATAAAATTATTCTTAATTTACATAATTAAATTCACATAAAATTATAAATTTTAAAAGAATAAAAAAGATAAAATTATTTTTTATATTTAAATTTCTTGTAAAATTTATAATTTTATTTGAATTTTATGTAAATTAAGAATAATTTTATTTTTTATTGAAATAATTTTATCTTTTTTATCCTTTTAAAATTTACAATTTTATGTAAATTTTTATTTTTTAAAGAAAAAAATAATTTTATAATTTTATTTTTTATTGAAATAAATTTTTTTTCAATTATTTCAATATTTAATTACATTAGAAAAATGAAAAAATTAAAATTATAAAAATAAATTAAAAGATAACAAAATACACACAGACACTGTAGTTAGAGTTTAAAGATTTAAGATTTAGAATTTTAGGATTTTAAAATTTTAAGGTTTGAAAAATCATGAAAGCAAAATTGTCCAAAATGTTTAAAATTAGATCATTTAATAAAATTGAATTAAATTTTGTCAAAATTGTCAACTGGGGTGAATAGAGTTTTTTTTGAAAATTTCCCCGATAATAAACTGTATACAGTAAGCCCTTATATTATGATGCTCCGCATCACAAGTTTGAAAAGAGGCTGTTTTTTTCCTTTTTCACTTTTTTTTCCAGTCATTCATGTCTACATAAAATACCTTATACATGCCAAACAGCCTCCGAAAAAAGAATAAAAGAAAAAAAAAAAGAACACAATATTACAAAAAGGAGACACCGGACATTCTATACCAAGAATTTCAACTGAATTCCAACGTTAGTCAAAAGGGTTTCCCTTTGACACAGATCCCACAAGGCAGAGGACTAAAATTTTCCTGGAAAATGCTGACACAACAATATGTACTGGGCAGACTTCAAAGTGAAGAAGGTACAACAGTAGCGAGTTTATCTACCTGTATCGCGGGATCCAACAATTCTACTACTTCCCTTTCCTCTTCCACCTTTGCCCTTGCTAGGCCCTCCGCCATGTTTTGAGTTTGTCGTCTTGCTACAGGCTGCGTGGGAGTCCACATCTGCTAAGCCATTCTCTAGAGCTCTAACCAGGTTCTCAAAATAATTTTTCGTTACACTGTTGCAACCAAAAAGGAAGAAAATTAAATCATAGAAGATGGAGAAATCTCGTCAAACATTCCAAAAGCTAGAGTTTTGTATATGACAAAGTGTAAGATATGAAGAATGATTAAAACCAAATCTTGATAAAAATGAGGAAAAAACTGAAATATATAGCCAATCAGATTTGAACTGCAATAAAAGAAAATTAATAAATCAATGCAATCTACAGCATCACTGCCAAACACAACCAAATTAATTCATTGCATTGGACTGCTATGAACCTTCAAAGAATTATTCCTTTGGACTGCTAATATAGAGCAATTAAGTACATACACAACCATATCATAGACTTTTTATGTGGTAAAGACAACTTAATCAATTAACCATATATTTATCAGTTTATCACAAATTTGATGCAATAAATACCTGGTCAGCCCAGCTAACTTTGTACGGAAGTCATTGAAGTCTTTTGATGGGTTCTCTGCATTCAAGAATTGATGTAGTTCTTTCTCTGCACATTGATGAAGCCTTTCTAAACCTGACTCCGCTTCACCTAAAACAAAGCAAAAGCTATAGCATCTCCAATGGCAATACAACCACAACAAAGCACATGAACAACTTTAATTAATTCCTGCCATCATTTTTAAAAGTATAGATACCTTGCAAGTACTCAAAAAACTGTCTCTTGGCATGCTGATGCTCGGGTAGGTAATATCCATAAGCATAGGTCCATTTCAAAACTCTCCGACATTCAACTATCTGCAAATGTTTATTAACAAAAAAGAAATCATAAATATAGCAAGAGGATAAGGTATTCAACAGGTCAATGTAGTTAGAAGCATCAGTAAGAGGTATGATTATTTGATGACTCAATTCTATTTTCTTGATACAGATTCCTATCAAAGTGAACACAAAAAGTCATGCCATGAAAAGAAAAATTAATTAATAGTATTATCAATAATAATTAAGAAAACAGTGTAGGTCAAAGAGATTAATCACTTGAGAATGTAAATTTTGTGAACAAGTACTCAGGATGAGGTGTCTTTGCTTATGTGTCTGTTTAGGTGCATCATGTGTGTACATCCACCAAGCTTTAGCATGAATAAAAGAAGTCCAAATCCAGCATATTATCATCCACCCCAAACCTTGGATATTGAACCCAAAAGTTTGTGTGGTATTATCATAACACAAAGATAATATTTTTAGTAGTGTGTACAAAGAGGCATAAAACCAAGAAAATCACACAGCTCAACTCTCATAAAACCCTTTTCTATAGCCATCATTAAACCACATGTATCTAGAACCAATACAAAGAAGTTATCAATACTTTAACATTTTCTGAACAAATCATAAGAATGCATGAGGGGTCTATAAAAAGTATGGTGCTTTCAATCTTATCCAAGAAAAAAATATAACAAATTTTCTGAATATAATAAATTGTTCGATTTACCTGAAGCCAGGCCTCTATAATGAACTTGAGTTGAGATTCTGGTGTGCACTGGATGTCACTTAGTTTCTCAAGCTGGGTAATGAAAAAAAGAGTCATTTACTTGTTAAAACCGAAGTCGACAGAAAAATCCAAAGTTAACAAAGTCAAATTATCAAATGGCATTATGTAAATAGACCATCCCATGCTGCTTTATAGCAGAATCTCAACCCAATGTTTACTTTGATTTAGCCAAGCATGCTAAAAATGATGCTGATATAATTTTCTATTGCATCTTTTATCGGAAATTTCTAAAAATTGCAGCACAAGTCATCTTTCATTCAACCATCCAGTTCTTAATGAATTGCATGACCAGAACTCATCAAACATATACGACAATTAACTGAATTTTCGTTCAGATCAGAGTCCTACAAACTGCCAAGTTTTTACCAATAAGAATAATATCACTTACATGCACAGTTTTCATTTGATGTAAATCTGCCAGAGCTTTTTGCCTTGACTGCAGATATGAACACAGAACAGATTAATAACATGTAATTCATATTAACCGTATGCTATAAATTTGAAATTCAGAATCAAATGCACGAGTTTCAGAGGAAAGAGATGTTATGATAATGCCAGAAATATTTCTGTAAATATTATTATCTATAACCTTCTATAACGGTCCTAGTAAGTGGGAAGAAGGTACTAGTCAAAAAAATTTTACTTAATTAAAATAAAGTAAACCCCAAAAGGCTAGAACAAAGACAAGAATTTCTGGAAGTTAAGAGATTTGAACCCGCATCATCTGTTTCATAATGAGAAATTATTCTGTTTTTTTCTTTTTATAATCTGTAACATTGCGAGAAGTTAATGTACCAGATAATGACAACGAGAGGAAGTTTTACCAATTATCTCATATTCAGGCCTTGTAGTTTAGATTGACAAAACATTACCAAAGTTTTTCCAAATTTTTTTAACTGTCTTCTTCCATTTTTCCATCTTTTCTGCATTACTATTCAATTATTTAAACTTGATATGATAACAGTCTTGACACAGAATGTTAAATTTTGAAATATGGTAAAAACTCTTATAGACACACTATGAACAAGTACACATTAGTGGGATGTGACACATAATTATCGGCATCTGCTCAAAGGGTGGATAAATCAAGACAAGAAGCACCTTTGGTACAAGAAAAATGTCGCACGAACCTGGTAGCTTTTTGAGCCCTTGAGTTGTTTAGTTTTAAGTCTTATAGACTGATTTGTAATATACTTCCTCTATCAAAAATTTGCCACTCAAACACTTAATGACATAACCAGTATGACATCTGCAGCTACATTTTAGGAGTCAACTTCTAAGGAGAAAATATATAAATAAAAGCAACAATCCAAAAATTTTAACATGACCAAAAGCGAACACCATAACACAGCACAGAAATAGAGATAAATTATAAAGAAATCCAGCATACCGTTTGATTACTTGCCCAACGTTCATAATAATGAGTGTATTTCTCCAGAGAATTTTTGGCCATCTCTCTCCTTCTCTCGGCCTCATCATACTACAAATTGACAGTCAAAAAATAAAGCCTCACGACATAATAGTCACAAAAAAAAAAAAACAAAATACTAAAATTCCTCTTACATCTCCTTGTTGCTTAGCTGTCTCATAACGGTTACAAGCATAGAAACCACCAGTTCTCTCACCATGATCTGACCATGCACCAAGGCATAACCTGCATTTTCCAAATAACCAGTCATGAACTAAATTTACACATACCCCATTACTCAAAGAGAACAAATGTTAAAATCCCAGGCTTTCATCATAGAAGACATTCAGTAAGAGCCAATTTTCTCATAGAATAAATTTCCAAATGAGTATCAAATTCAGTAAATAAAATTCATAAAAAAAAAATACAGAAAAGAACAACTAAGAAGTAAATTTGGTTCAATCAGAAGCTTACCAGCAAAATTCAAATTTACAAGGTGGCGAGCATGTCATGTGCATACACCCTTGATTTTTCTCAATTGGACGCTTGCACTTCGGACAAGGCTTAGAATTGGCTAGTATCCTGCAGGTTATTACATTCAAGATTTGCATAGCACAACAAAAGTAAGACATCGACATATTAATAGTTCCACTACATCTCATTTAAGTAGCACAGTAAGTAGACAATTAGAAATCCCCAGTTTGACAAGCAACATAGTATTTTAAAAGCATAAATATGTGCACTACCAGTTCATGTTTTCAGACTCGGCGCAGTTTTTCAAAATCCACTTTGCCACAGTACCACAGTCCACTGGACGGTGAGCTTCTTCAGTGCACTGCAATTCCAACCAACAGAAGCCTTATCAGTCCAGTCTAACTTATAGCTTGCAACTCTTACAAAATATAAACATAATAGTTTCAGAAAATGGAACATACATTCCAGCAAAAACTATACAAGCATAAGCAGGAAACATCAAAATTTCCACTTCCAGCAGCAAAATCAACAGCAAACTCGCACCCTGGAGCAGGACACCACTTGGTCTAGCAGCAAACAAAAAAACAAGGGTAAGAATTAAATGGAAAAAATTGCAGAAAACGTGGAAGGAAGCAAATCAGGTTATATTTTGAGTGATAAAAGGTACAGCAGGTTCAACATTCAAGACAATACAATCTCATGAAGAAAATAAAATAATGAAATAGCATTTTATTCAACTTTTCAATTGAAGGATATAATATAGAATAATAACATTGGATTCGACTCTTGCTTAAGGCAAAAAAGGGTTCACACTCTCAAGTGATATCTACAATAATCATCCAGAACGACTAAAATGTCTATGAGCATTCACCATACAGCAGGATCACAACTTTTTCAATGAACAACGGTGTGTGAACATCAATATGTAATTGAAACGGGGTAGAACAGCCCACTCAACATTTAAAAAATATAACAAAAATAAATTGAAGAGACATAATCACCATAATCAAATTACATATTATATTTAACAGCTCTACTGATATATAATCATAATCACAAAAGCCACGAGACTGCACCATGGCCATAATCACCATCACCACAACAATCATAGTACACTATCTATGTCTAAAGCCACCTTCCTCCATCTCTAAATTTCAAATCAATTTCCTCAGACAGCAAAAAAAATGTTCATACTTGAGACTTCTTTGATTAGTCAAAAACCCACATAAAATCCCATGAGATTTCATTGCTTACTT
This sequence comes from Cedrela odorata, assembly GCA_035584115.1. Lineage (NCBI taxonomy): Eukaryota > Viridiplantae > Streptophyta > Magnoliopsida > Sapindales > Meliaceae > Cedrela > Cedrela odorata. The sequence continues at coordinate 12,566,139 of JAXCLQ010000007.1, forward strand.
TTCAAGCTTATTGGTACAGAAACCTCTGGTGGGTTTTTTAAGTTTTCTCAGAGAGTCAAATTGGTTCAATTCAATTAAACCAATTTGAAAGACTTTTTTATGGCTATACAGTAAACAACGCATGAGAGTTCCTTTGCTCATTTTTAATTTCCTGTCCTTCGTCTCTTCTAGAGGAATATGGTGATTCCTCTTTTGCAATTTAACTTTCTGCATCCAAAACCATCTTTCCCCTTTTATTTCTCTTCTAAAAACTTCTAGTTTAATTCTATCATTGGTCATGAGCCTTGCAAATCATAACCAATAAGGACTTTAAACGGATCAAAGCTACTGAAAATATAACCAGTGTCCAATTCAAAAAAACTCGAGTCCAAAATCAAGTTTAACGCAGATATATATATATATATATAGAGAGAGAGAGAGAGAGCGAGGATTTATGCCAGAGTTTGTGCCAGCCACAAGTGCTTACTTGATAGAGTTTCCACTAATTTTGACAAAGAGAGGGGGAGACAATGCTATATACCTTTCTATTGTCTTCAACATAAGATCTAAGAAGGTAACGAGAATACTTCTCCTTATCTTCATTAGAAGCCAACATATCAATCATGTCTTGACCAACAGCAGCTCGGCAAGATGGATCAGGACATCTCAGCAACAGACACCCAGGACCATCATTAACAGTTGCACTAATATAACCTATCACAAAAAATAAAATGTAGCCAGAAAAAATCATCAAAGGAATTGGTGGTAACGTGGAACATGGCAAAGGAAAAAAAATATATAATAATAAAGAAAATCAAAATTGAGGATAAAATGTTGAGAGGAGCACAACTGCCTAAATGCATTGAAAAATGTATGAGTAAAAAACAGCCTATGCAATGCATGCATGAAAGGCAAACTAGAGATCACTATCTAAACAAAAAATCAAGAAGCCAAAGATGCAAAACAATGCTACTATCCCAAATTGTAAGGAACAAAGTCTAATTGGAAAAAGAAAAAAAAAAACGCCTTAAATACATAACATCTGAACTTTAATTATTAGTAAATGTTTCTTTATGAAGGAACAAAGAAAACTAAATGGCAGTAATAGAACCGGAACTCAAAACAAATGAAGATTTGAAACGTTGAAAACCACTCAAGAAAAAAGGTGGGAAAAGAGAGAGAGAGAGAGAGAGAGAGAGAGAGAGAGAGAGAGAGAGGAGTTAGAAAACATATTAAAAAAAGGCATCTAATACAAACCTCTCCAACATGCACTGCAAAAGGGATGACCACAAGCAGCTGACATAACTTTGTCATGATAGTAAGATTCAAAACATATCCCACAAGTTAGCTGGCCAGGAAAACAATAAGAGTATTATAAGTAGAGTGCGGAAACCAGAAAGCAACAAAGCTAGAAATACATTCAACTCCAAAACCTCACAATCATGGACCCACAAGACCTACTTCTATAGCATTGGAAAATTCAACAACTGGCTTGTCCAACAACCCAACTGATTTCCGAACTGCATCTTCATCTGCAAACCACGCATCATGCACTTTGCTAACACTCCTGCACTGACAACTTTCTTCAGCACATCAACCTGGACAGAAAATACAGCCGACAAGCACCGAAAAGTGAATTACTTACCAGTTATAATGACGGAGTAAGATGCTTGCATCTACTCTTGATATTGAAAGGACAGTGGAAACTTTGGTAATATCATCCTCCTGATGTTCTTTTATATCTGCTTCCTTCAATACAGTGTAACTTTCCTGAAACATAAAAGAATACATTTAAAAATTCAAAAGATACAAAATGAATAAACCAAGGCCAATCAACCAGGACCGAACATGAGGAAAAAAAAAAATTCAAATGCATAACAAGTTAAGGCATTCTCTATAGATCTCAGTTCTAAAGAGTGACATAGATGTCATCATTTTGTCCAACCTCAGGTTCTTAAACTCTAATTCCATTCCTCACTCTCCATGAAGCGTCCTAAAATTCAAAAACTAAACGGTAAAAATGTGTTGAGTCGTGCCAAATTAGTATGCGGATAATCTCGTTTGACGACATCAAAACATGAATAAGAATCAAGTTCTATATTTCCACTGGTTGATTATGGATAAACTGTACTCATACAAAATAATGTACTTAAAATCATGTACCTTGAGGAAAGAAATAAAAAGGAATAGCAATGCAATTTTCCCATTTTGGTCATTCTCCTTATCCAGTTTGGAAATCCGACAAAGCAATTTAGGAGTACAGGCAAGGGGGTCAGGAAGCATCAAAGGAGGCAAGGTGTAGGACATCCATCAAATGCAAGTCAAGATAAACAGACTGGCAGCAGACTAAAAAAGAAAGGTTTGAATAAATTCAATCCAAAGTCCATATAAAACAAACAAATATAACAAATAAATACCTTCCAATCCAAACCTAATTGCGAACCATCTGCTCTAATTATGACCTTCGTTCAACTGATCTGGTACCAGAACTTGGTTTAAGTGGGCTAACCTCTTCATAAAACTCAAATCAAATACGGAATTGTCAAAAAGACAAATTATAAACAAAACAGAGTCATTGATTCAATCTTGTTGTCCATTGCATCAAATTTTCTCATATCAACCTACCCACATAGATAGCATTTCGCAGCATGCTCTATCCATTGCAAAGCCTTTCCTGCTCTCACAACCAACACCAAATCCATAACCCAATTTTCTGTTTCACCAATCAATTTTCTTTAGAAACCAAACAGACCTTCAGTACAAAAACTCATCTGTCACTTTAAGTCAATTACTCAGCCACCAACTAAACCAATACATTACTTTTTCCTTTCATGAGAAAAAAGCTATTGCTAAATAGAAAGGGACAGATAAAAAGTGAATTGAAGCTCGTAATAGACCAGTAAAATAACAAGTTAAAGCTTTATTAAGCATATATTTAATGGAGGCCAACAATAGTATTTAAGCTTTAAGATACCCCTCACATGCAAGATGCAAAGATCAACCACAACGACAAACACAACAAACACATACACTGCTTATTATAATTTAATTAATACACTACAGGGATTAGAATAAATGACCACAAGATTAACCCAATTCTATTACTATGTTAATTATAACCAAAAGTGTAAAATTATAGGTAATTTAAGCTATAGCACAACAAATAATAAAGCACAACAATCCATATCACAAGCATGGAGCATCCTAAACCAAATAAATTAAGAACAAAGTACAAAAGTTCCTCATGAGTATAAAGCAGAAGTGAAGCCCAGAATTAACTCTACTCCACATAACTCCTTCTGATCTACCATTCCATTAAGATTCTATGGTTCCTTTCCAACAACATACCAAGAAAACAACCATAATTACAGAAATGCGTATCCCCACACCCTTCTTTCCTTGACCAAATCCTCAATGCTTCTGAAGGAACTAAAAAAATACAAGATGAAAGAACCCCGACCTACCTAAGCAACTCAATAAAGCATTTACCACAAATCTAAAGCAATAGAACCATGAAGAAAAAGACTACCAATGCTCGCCACTACCTTGCCTCTTACACATAAGAGTATGGCACACTAGTGTGACAGCCTGCTCCTTTGAATCAAACCAGTAGGTGCTAATCCTACTACTTGCAACCATCCACGAAAAGTGTAAACCTTGGAAACCACTTTAGCGTTCCATATCATCGAATATGAGTCAAATATAGTAAGGAGAAGGACCATCAACAACCAGCGGTTAAATATTCAACTCCAATGCATCAAGTAATCATGATCTTCCATCCTCACTCAAGAATTCCAGATAAAAATTATCAAGTTCAGCCACCAAAAATAAAGTGCAAAAATTTCTTCACCACTCAAATTACCAAAGAAATAAAACTAGAAATGACAATCACACTAACACTAGAAGCAAAAAAAAGAAAAGTGTTACTTTTCCCTCAACCAAACAGAACAAAAGAACTTCTACCATCAAAACTCCGGGAAAATAAAACAAAATCGAGCTGAACAATTAGAGAAAAAAAAAACAACCTGTTGGCGACGAAAGGAGACATTATGATAATCATCATCATCAGGATCCTCCTCGATGAACTCGTAATCATCGTCATAGTCGTTGTCGTATTCTTCGCCAGCGGCTTCATCGGTGTCGTAGTAATCGTTGTCATCGTCCATTGCCTCGCCGCTGTAGAAATCATCTTCTTCAGAATCCATGATGCGCTAATTCGATTGCAACCCTAGAGCTAGTTTTCCAAAGGGAGTGTTTGGAGGAAGAGAAAATATAATGGAAAAATAGGAATAGGAGTTCGTGGCGAAATTTAAGAATGTTTCGCTGTTTGCTTTGCCTTTTTATTAATTATTTCATTCAGCCTTGTTGTTGGGCGAGTGGAGACCAGTGGGCATTTAAATGCTCAGGGACTAGAAAAGGAGTGACAGTGTAAGGGCAATTATGTAATTTTGTTATAAAAGATATATTATCAAACCATTTTGGAAGTGTTAGTGGATATATGTTTTTTTTTCTTTTTCTTTTTCTTTTTCTTTTTTTTTTCTTTTTGGAAAATTAAACGACAATTAGGAAGAAATATTTGGAGGATTTAGCTTACATAACTAGATTTGAGATTCAAGTGAGTCATAAAATAATAATATTATAAATACAAATTATTATATAAATATATTTTATTCATATAAATTGATATAATAATATTCATCATAATATATTTATTTTTAAAAATATAGAATGTGTCAAACATTGATATATTAAATTTACGTAAAAGAATTTGTATAGAGTTTGTGCACGTACTTATAATAATAAAAAATATATATTTAATAATATTATTTTTAACAAGAACTTTTTTTAATTATCACATTATTTATGTGGTAGTAAAATGGAGTAAAATTTGTCAAGTATTTGAATATGGTCACTATATATACATATATATTAAAAGTATATATATATATATATATATATATTGCTAACCTTTTTAAAATGAAAAAGTGGGTTGCAATTTTCAAATTTATTGATAAATTAAAATAAAACATATAAGTTGAAAAGTCTTAACAAAATTTTGGTAGTTGTATGAGTAGGTGATTAATCATACATATAACAATTAATCAATTATTAGAAGTGTATGATCTAACAATTTAAAACTATATTATAATTTGGATGATAATTATCACATGTGTGTGAAAAAAAAAATTTGTGTAATTATATAAACATTAAACAAGGGTTATATTGTGTAATCATATAATATGAAACAAGATTTTATATAACTCTTTTTATAAGTCAAGTGTAATACATCAATCTATTCCTTGCATTTAGTAATGTATTAAGGAATATATTTAACGTTTGATACATGCTACCTAAAATGCAAGTCACCATTTTGATAATTTTTTTTCTTTTTTGTAAAAAAAGTAAATAAATAAATAAAGTTTAATTTAGAATTATTACAAATACTATAATTAAAATGTTTGATAAACACCTACTTTACTTGATAATTAATATTTTTTAAAAAAAAATATAAAATGTTTAATTATATTTTAAAAAAAAAAAAGAGAAAGACCTCTAAATGTTACATTTATAACATTCAAAAGTAATTAAAGTTATGTTAAGGATGACTGTTATCAATATAACATTTTATATTATATATTAATTTAAAAAAAAAAAGGTATTGTTGCATATACAAACTAACTCGTATTAATTTATTTAGCAATAAAAGTAATAAAAATTATGTTAATATTGACTATTGCTATTATAATATTTATACAAACTCACTCAACAATATGATATTATTGTCATGTATTCTATATTTTTATTCAAAAATAAATAAATAAATTTATATGAATAAAATTTATATATAAGTTTGTATACTTATTATTACTTTTTTTTAAATAAAGATATTTATAAAATATCATTAGAAGTTTTGAACAATAAAGTAGTATATTTGTATGAATGAAAAATGATAGCAAAAGATAGGATGGATGCCAAAATTCATTTTGAGTGTTAGGTAAAATATATATATATATATATATATATATATAGTTAGGTATGCCATAAAACTATCATCAAGTCGCACGAAAGGTAGTTGGGAGAAGAAGAGTATGCTTTATTTGCAGAGTCACCTAGTTATTTTTGTACAACAACATCTACCAAAAAGTTCTTTCCTTGTTTATATGCATCAATCTATCAAACCAAACAAAATCAAAATTTTTTGTAAATAATTATTAATATTGTATGTATTTTAGTGAAATGAATTTGATCAATATAAAAAAACAACAACAAAATTTAGGTTAATATAAACAATATTTTGTTTAATAAATTATGTTCAAATTTGAAAATAAAAATTTAATATGTTAATTAAACTGGTAACATAATAAAATATATGTTAGTACTATGTAATTTTTGTTCCATAAATCAAAAATATAATACATTGTGACATAATCATTAAAAATTTAGTTAGTTTGAATGATTTATTAATTTTTTATTCTAATTACTATAATACTTTGTGACATAATCATTTTAAAAATAAATTTTATCATATTACCCTTATTTCGGTTCAAATTGACGAATTAAATTAAAGGGTAGTGGTATTTTTGAAAACTAAATGTACAATCAACTAAATCTTAAAGATATATAGATCTTTTTTCTTTTAATTTAATTTGAATAATTAATACAACCATTTTAAAACTTGATTTCTATTATTTTTGGGCGGTCCTTTAGTTAGAATGATAACTTCACTAACAAAAATTGTAAAATAGAAATGCCACTTTGCTATCAAACATTTATAATTGAATACTAAACCCATGGCATTGATCTCATTTAGGATATGTTGTGCAATGGTCTCCATTTATTAACTTCTATCCTTGAATTAAATTAATTGCATATTTAATTTCAATATGTGTAATTAGCTCTATCACAAACTCTACTATTACAAAATAAATAACATGGGTTATTAATTGTGTATTATATATTGGTCTTATCTATTATATTAATAGTGACCTATATATATATATATATATATATAAAAGTTTTGACAAAATTGAATTTGTGGGAATCAGTGTATGCCCACCATTTTTTTTCTTATAAAGTTGACTTCTTAAATAAAACAGCACTAAACTTTAATAAAGAAACAGTTGAATGAATCAAATATTTTGAAAATTGCATCAATGAAAATTTCTAAATTTCATGATCATTTTGACTTTAAAAGCCATGAGGTGTGGATTTTCATTCAATCGAATTTTTTAAAAAGCTGGTCCACATATCAATTGCTTTTGATTCTTTGGTTCAATTGAATAGTTATTTGTCTTCTTTTTTTTTTTTTTTTTTAAATTATTAGAGCTATTATATATGTGTGACTTTATAACTTTTTTAGAGTATACTTTTGTAATTTTAATGTACAACTATTGTTATAAAATAAAATTAGTAACAGTTAAATATAAGTAGTTGAATATTTCCTAAACATCACCTAACAAATAAAAATAAGAGTTTCCAAAATATTTCCATGATAGTATGTACAAATAACTTTTTTTCTTTCCTTTTGAAATTACTATTAATATACGTTCTCTCTCCAATAATTACGAAAAATAACATTTATAATTTTTTTCTTCAAATTTTTTCTTAAACCTTGAAATCTTTTGAAAAGAGAAGTCCGGAGTCTACACTACTCATTTGGGCCAAGCCCATGATAGCCCAATAACTCATTGTCAAAATTATGAATCCATAAAACCAAAACGAGTTTGGGCAACCATCACGGCTTGTTTAGTTAGAAACAATAAGATCATGTTTTTAAATATAATATGTCTTAAGAAAAGTATTTTCTTAATTTTTTTTATATTAATGACATATTAATCAATTTAGATGCATGTTATCATATATGTATTGATCTATAATGATAGAGTCACTTAGGGTCTAAAGGAACTTGATCCTACCGGCCTTACAAAATTTTAAAATAAATAAGTACGAATTTATAATTTTAATCTCTTAAACTAATTTTTTTCAATCTTTAATTTGTGCATAAATTTGTTGATCAAATGAAAAATGAATTTGAGATAAGTTTAGTTGAAGAACTAACTTATTTTATAGGTTTGTAAATTAAATAACTTGATAATAGTATTTCTATCACTCAAAATAAGTATGTCAAAAACCTAGTCAAAAAGTTTGGGTTAGACACTGCTAAACACATGCAGACACCTATGGGAACAAATCCAAAATTGACAAAAGATGATGGGGTTTTAGTATTGAATCTAGTTTGTTTAGGAGTATGATTGGTAACTTGCTGTATTTAATTGTGAGTCGCTCTGACATTAGTTTTAGTGTAGGAGTATGTGCTAGAAACTAAGCAAATATTAAAGAGTCACATTTATCTGCAATCAAAAGAATTATTCGATATGTAAATAGGATTAACTATTATGGTAGTTAGTTCTTTAAGGACACTAACTCTAATTTTATCGACTTTAGTGATGCTGATTGGACAGGTAATGTAGATGATTGAAAGAACACTACTGGAAGTTGTTTATTTTCTTGGAAACAACTTGATTTCATGGCATAGTAAGAAGCATAATTTAATCTCCTTACCCACAGCTGAGGCCAAGTACATTGTTGCAAAAAATTGTTGTGCACAATTGCTATGGATCAAACAAAGACTTAAAAATTACGATATTATACAAAATCTTTTAACTATTTATTGTGATAATTCGAGTGCAATAAATATTTTAAAGAACCTTATGCAACATTATAAGAAAAAGCACATTGACATTATGCATCATTTCATTAGAGTGTTAATATAAAATAAAATTGTCATTTTAGAGCATATAAACCGAGAAGAAACTTGCTAATATTTTCACCAAACCTCTTAATGCATCTAAATTTGTCTCTTTGAGCAAAGCTTTAGGCATATGCTCCATATAATTCTCAAAATTCATTGTCTTAAACTCTCTTGAGGAGAATTTTTATATTGTATGGTTTAAAGTTTTCAATTAAATGTGTGAACTTCGTTATTTGAGCTTGAACACTATCTATTATGACTTAAAATAGACAAATCTTAAGTTGGTTTTATTTTATGCACTTTCATGATTAATTGCTTGATTCTAAATTAATTTTTAAAATTGATATAATTCTAGGAAAAATGCTAGCTTGAACCATGACTGTTTGCTTAGATTCTTATCTCAAAATATCCAAATTTGTACATGCTTTATAATCGAAAAAGCTGTCTACATTATTGTATGAAGCTATCCATGAGTAATTTAGGTCTATGTATCACAAATATATAGAGGACAATCTACTATGATAAGAGAGTTGCCTCAATGATAATGCGAAAGCTACTAATTGTAGAAAAAAAATGAATGAATAGAAAAAGAAAGCACTGCTAATCATATATACATTATTTTTATAATGGATAAGTTTGAGATCAAGATGATAAGACTAGTTAGACTCGCTCATTCAATGTTCTTTAGAGATTATTGAAATTAATTAAATTAAGAAAGAATGTTGAATTAATCTTTGTGCGTGTGCACACACACACGCATTCATGTTCAAGAAATATGTTTATTTGATGTTAGGATGTAAAGTACTAGAGTTCTAATAATTATTATTCATGCATCTTGAATTGAGCAAAAATTTAAAAAATTATGTTGATATGAAACATTTACCGCTTAAAGTTCAAAATTTTAATTTTATTTGTTTAATTTTTGTGTAAATTTTGGACTTAATTGATCAAAATTTTTGTAAATGTGAGTAATACTGCAATTTTGCACACTTGTGTGTGGGTGTTTTCCATGAAATTGACATTTTTGTGCATAAATTGTAAATTCTGGAAAGTTATCATTGATGGATTTGTTTGTAATGCTTAGTAAATTTTTGGGCCAAATCATAATTTTTAACTCTTTTTAGTGGGTATGTTTTGTAAGGTTTTGAATGAATTTTTTGGCCTTGAAGTAATCAAAATTGAGTGTAAAGATTTAATTGATATTTGTCAGTTTTGATTCAAATTGGGATTTGTTTTGGCTTGTATTTACCCTAGTCACTGCCTTTCTTCTTCTGTGTTTCTTTTTGCTTGTTTGAATACAAATAATGAGAACAAACAACAATCCATTGAAATCCAAGTTTGTTGAAACCTCTAAAGTTACTGCCGACAAGTCTTTTTCGTCACTGATTGAATTGGCAAGATTGTCTTTATGTAAAATACCACATAATCTAACTGCTCACTTCGTCGACAAATTAAAGATTCTGGTTAAGAAACAATTCTTTAAATTAAAACTACATCACAATCAAGTAAATCCTCTGTTTCAACTTCACAACGCCGAAAAGCAAAGTGACATAATACACCTACACCATTTACGACATCATTTGAACTTGGTGTTTTAAATTTTGATGATGTTGATGTTTCAGAGGACAACGAAACACTTCTACCACCTGTTCAAACAGAATTCGAACCTCATGTAGACAATGATTTTAATATCAGGTCAAAACCCAATTCTTTTATATCTACTACTTTTGTTCAATATAAAAGAAAAGGTAAACAAGTACCCTTAAACTATCAACTTGATGTTTCAATGTTTTTTCAGAGATATTCTATAATGTAGATAGTCAAATTTTATGTTAGATTGTGAATGGAAGAATATTTATATGCAAGTAGATAGTTCAATTAAAACAATCAGAGAATGTGGTGTGAAAGTATTGACAAAAAGAAATTTATTGTGGAGTGTTACTCGAGTTGCACAGTATGTACCTGCAATTGTTTATGAATTTTATGCGAACTTATTTGCAAAAATAGGTTTGCAAGAGTCTCCGTGGTATAATACTATGCATATAAGAGGCCAACTATTTCATTTTTTACCATCTATAATTAACAAATATTTTGGAAGTGATAATGTTACTAAAGCAAATTTGATGAGTACACTAGCTTTTTAGCTGATGAAATGGCTTTACAGCTCATTGGGTCTGTTATAACATGGCCAATTGAGACAAATCTGTGAGCTTCCTCAATGATTACCTTGTACTTAGCCTTGCACTCAAATGCCATTACAAATTGTTTGCCTATTTTGCATTATATTATAGTGTCACAAGATATAGAGCAAGGGTTGATCTCTATTAAAAAAGGAAAACCATTTGATTTAGGTAAGCATATTTTTTTAATTGTTATTTTTCATACAGGCAACAAAGTTACAAGAAATGCTTTCCCATTTTCTTCCTTGATTTATATATTGCTTATGCATCAACACAATATTAAGGCTAAGTTATAAAGTTTGTCACCAAGATTTCTAGGCATGTCATGAAAATTTTTTCAAGCTCGTGAACCTCCACAACTTGAGAAGTAAACTAAGTGTACTACAATTACTTTCACATCTCAACCTTTAAGATAGGAATTTGGGAAGTCAGATATCTTTCACTGAATCATACTTTATGCTTTTAATATATGTGTTTTGCAAAGATCTAGTTGGTTGCATAATTAGATTACTTGCATTACCATCATATTTGTCATGCATTTCACTGGAAAATGGTCTTTGTTTAGGATTTTATTTCTCCATTTGATAAAGTCCTTCACTAAATTAAGATGAAATACAAAAAGTTATCGAATTTAAATATTAAATAACATCTTGGAACTTCAAAAACTAAAAAACTAAAAAAACCACGAGTTTTAACTAAAATTGACAAAATCAAACCTAAGTAAAACTTTTCAGCTTGTACAGAATATGAAATGAATTTAGACTAAAAGATTCGGTTGATAGAACCAGACAATTCAATTGATCACTCTTCTAGGCTAAACAAGGGTAAAGTTTGATTAGTCTATATATACCCTAACTTTGGTTTTGGTATTCCAATTTCAGTTTTCTGCAATATTTTTTCCCTCAAACTGATTTATCATCCTCTACACAACCAAATTCATCATTTTTATCGTTTATTTTCAAAATTAAGGCTAAAGTTTAGATCCTAAACACGAATAAAAACCTCCAAATTTCAAACCCTACACCTTAAACAAAAATTCATGTTCTACATTTAAAATTTTTGAGTCATGACTTGTTTGTTCAGAAAAAGAAAGGGAAAGGCACCATCAAGATCTTCTAGTGAAGAAAGATCAAAAGAAAGGCATGTTCATAAAGTTTTTGCCTCTCCAATTCAAGAAAGAAATTATATTGAAAAATTTGCACATATGCCTATAAATGCTAGAAAAAATTATTGATCAAAATATGTTTAAAGAATTAGGTTTAGTTAAGTGTTTGCAATTGCTTAAGTGGGGGAACTTAAACGAGCTTAAAAATGTTTCATATCCTAAGCTAATGAGATTGTTTTACAACAACCTTGAGTTTGATAACAAAATCACTCAATCACTAGTACTAGAGTACATGAAGTACATATTGTGCTAAATTGTGAGATATTAAGTAATATTCTTGGCATTGTAAATTCTGGAAGGAAGATATTTTTAATGGCCAACTTTACTCGAGACTTGAACATTATTGAGAATCTTTTTTATTAATTATATATATATATATATATATATATATATGTATTATCAGTGATCCACACTTTAGTCTTCGAGAGGTTACACTTGAAAAACATTAGTTTTATCCTTCGAGGCAAAAAAAGTTCTCCAACATGTTATTGCTTTGAAATTCTTACCAAAAAGCTAGGCATATGGTTAATAAAAGTAACATGAAGATGCTCTTGATTTACTACTTATTGATTGGTGATCATTCAAATTAGGCTGAACTTAAATTCTATAATCTTGAGAATGATGAATAGGATCTCCAGACATAAGACTACCACATACCATTATGGCCAAATATATACTAAAGTATTTAAACACTTTCAAATGTCATTAAAAGAAGAGGATATGGTCATTAGAAGAAGAAGATATGATCATTCTCTTACTTTCAGATGTGTATGAAAGGAAGAAAGACTTAACTTATAGTAAAAAAAGAGCAATAAGTGTTTTATCTTGCTATCATCGATAATAAGAATTTGAATTCACTTTGTTTATGTTTTCTTCTTTGGTTTATGTTAATTGAACTTATGGAATATTTTGTTTAAGTTTTTCTAAACTTTTTTTGAGCCTTTTATGGTTTGTTATAGATTAAGTTAGATTAGTTTAAGTGCTTTGATTTAACATCCCTTATATTAATGCTTTCTTTTTTTGATGTTTACCTAACATTATACTGTTTCTAATAATGCTAAAGGGAGAAAAGTATTGATATAGATATATAGTTGATATTTTTATTTACAATTAGTTGCTTTACATTTTTTTCTTACATATATTGTTGATATTTGCATTTACAATTAGCTTTTTTTTTTTTTTTTTTTTTTTTAATGTTTTTCCTTACATTGGTATTGAATACATGTTATTGATATTTGATAACTTGATATGTAAAGGGAAAGATGTAATGAGATGCAAATGGGAAGAAGCTTGTGTTATAAAGCATATAGAAGTGTATCTTTTATATTCTCTGTTGTAGGTTTTTCAAAGAAATTTTTTCTTATAGCTTTAAAAATTATTTTACTCAAAACTATATGGGGAGATCTTTATTTCCTTATTTGCTAAATCCTTATATCAAAAAGATATTTTGTCATCATTAAACGGTTAAGTTCTAAATAATAATAACTTGCTCTAATACCAATTAAAATAAATCTATATAACCTAAGATGGTAGTGAATTGAACTTCTCAAACTTTTTCTAATTAAATCCACAATCACAACTCAAATGCAATAAACTAAGCAACAACAAAATTAAGGAGAATAAGGGAGAAGAGGATGCAAACATGTTTTTATTATGGTTCAACAAATTCCCGGCCTACATCTGCACCCATAAGCTCTTAGATTGAGAATTTCACTAAAAAAGTCTTATAAATTACAAAACTTAATAATATACGCTCAAGAGGTTTGTTGCTTACATCTCAAACCTTTACACCAAGAGAATATACCAAGCTTCACTTAAGCATCTTATAAAGAGATAAGCTATTTTTTATCTTTCTCTCAAAGATTATGAATGAAATTAAATGTGAAAGTTTACCCAAACTATCAACTCTTTCACACAAGAGAAAAAAAATACAAAATAAAGTGCTAAGTGTGTATAATTTTGAATATATCAATTTTGTAAGCTCAAAGTGTATTTTTCTTGATCACAAAATGATGTGTGCAAGTTATGGATTTGTGCAAATTATTTTGCAAAAGCTTTGAGTTGTTAATTTGTTAAAAATTTAAAAAACTAGCTATTCCATTAAAAAAAAAAAACTTGAAATTTAAGTTGACCTAAGATCAAGTTTAGTTAACCTAAATTGAGTCAAACTAGTTGTTGCACCAAAAATTCAAAATATAAGGCTTTAGACTCGCAGTATTCGATCTACCGAAGTGAGCAATTCGGTTGACCAAATTAGAGTGATGAAATCCACCCTATTCTGGTGGAAGTTCAGTAGACCAAACTGCCTAGTTTGTCCTAGTTGGCAACACCTAAGAGGTGAGGTGAATTGGGTTATTTAAAAAATCTAATGCTTAATGAGATGCAAATATAAATGCATTGCAATAAATAACGAGAGTAGAGAGAGGAGGAATGCAAACAACAATTTTATAGTGGTTTGACAATTACAGCCTACCTTCACTCTTTCGGTTTTAGCTCTACACCGAAATTTGACTATTTCATTTTTTATACAGGTCAAATGAAGCTCAATACAAATCCTTCTTGTACAATGAATGTTAACCTTACACTTCTTTTCAATGGGTGAAGAGAAACTTAATACAATCTTCCTTTTCACCGGGTGAAGATAAACTTAACTGGAATTTAAAATGAATTTTCTGTTTTAAACTCTCTCACAAGAGCAGATAACACAATAAGTTTATACAATTAATTATTTTTCACAGAGTAGTTACAAAATAAATGCAGTAGAGAGAGAATGTTATATTTCACATTGAAGATGAAGAATGTTTACTGATAATTTGCCAATATTCTCTTGTTGTTGTTCTTATCTGAAAATTTTCTTTAAACTGATTTAATTGTGAAGACGCTTATATCTAACAACTTTCTTTGGCTCAATTAATATTCACAATAAATACTACAGAAGTTATTGTTGCGCTTTAAATCGTTAACATTATCAATCTCTTTAGACTAGGTATCGATCCGTTTATGTAAAATTTGAATCTTAGTTTTTCTTCGATCTCGATTATCGATCTATTTGCTTTCTTATATCGATCTAGTCAAGTTCGTAAATAGTTTTGAAGTCTTTGACTTACAACGTATCAATCTCTTTTATAAATGTATCCATCTGGTTTAACTTGTAAATATTTTTGAACTCTCTAACTTGTAAGGTATCGATCTCTTCTATGTGAGTATCGATCTGATTCAGCTTGTAAATATTTTCGAAATCTCTGACTTGCAAGGTATAAATCTCTTTAATGAAAGTATCGATACGATTCAGCTTAATAAATATTTTTGAACTATGTGATCTTGAAAGTATTGATCCGCTATTCATATGTATTGATCTGGGTGACTTAGTAATTTCTTTCGAAGTCTCGGACTTGACATGTGTCGATCTTGTGAACTTTGAATATCGATCTCTGTGAAAGTATCGATCTACATAGTCAGGATATCGATCTGTTTTGTAAATATATCAATCCTTTAACTCTATATATCGATCATTTTAAGCTTAAACACAGTTTTCACAGAAAATTATTTAATTTATTCATAGACTCATTCACATATAATTTTTTTAATACTTAACGTATTCAAGTATATGTTCATATTATTCACAAGTTAAATTGACATCACAACAAATTTGTTTATCATCGAAAATACAAAATCTTACGACATGATATCATCAATCTCCAATCAAAACTTCTATTATACAATATGATATCATCACCTAGTTAAGCCCAAGAACAATTTAAGAGTCATGTCAACTTAATCGCTTAACTTACAACTTTAGTACAATTTATTAATCTAAGTTAGTGTTTGATTATCTTCAAGGGTTTTTATCAGATATCTCCCTTTGTGGCAAGTTTTGTAAAAAAATACATTTACTTCCCCTCTATATTTTTTTAATGGTAAGTTGACTATCTAAAAGACAAATATACCTCAAAATTATTTATTTCTTTATAAGTAAAATCATAATCTACTTATTTTTATTTAATTTTTAGAGTTTGTTAGCTATATTTTCTAAAACAATTAAAATAATATTTTATTAAAAAATCTTAGTTACATGGATAATTAAATAGGGTAATTAACAGATACCTCCCCTGAACTTTGTTAAAATCACAAATTGATAAACTTATATATAAAAATCACAAATATCCCCTTGAGTTAATAGAAAAAAAAAACTTTTTCATTAATGTTAGTGTAGATAGACTCAACGTGGATTCTCAAATTCTCAAATTGAAAACAAAGAGCTCATGAAACTTCCCACTAAGAGTTGGATTGGATGGATGTTTGTACGTTAAGTATCCAGTTTACTGTGAATAAAATATTTAAAATTGATCAGTATTAGTATTTTTATTGTACTTGGGACTTGGCATTGGAGAGCTTATCCTTTGTCGGGCAAGGCAAGTAGAAGCAAATGAGTTGTCTAATTCATAAATTTATGCATATAATTTAAATACATGTGATATTGAGCTTAGCCATGTGGCATAACCTGGTTTTCATTTCAAATTATTAGCTATAGCGACAACTTAATTAATATTTATTTATTTATTTTATGAGGAATCTGACAAGGATAGGAAGGAGATGGGAAGAAATGTTATCATCTTATATATGATTTCCATTATTATTATTATTTGAAATAGCAGTCCTTATCCACAGAGAGAGCCATCAATTTAACAATTGATCAAGATTAAGATGATGTATTTTTTATTTTTTAATTATAATTATTAAATATAAATAAATAAATATGAATTTTAATTTATTCAACCGATAATTTTTTTTTCTTTTAAATGATACAAGAAATTTAGCATTTAAATCTAATTCACACCATAAGAGGGGTTGGACTTACCTTCTTATAATTTTTTTTAAAAGTATAAATAAATAACTAGAAGATAAATATTAATTATTAATAATAAATTAAGTATTTATTAAATAATACTTAAAATAAATTATAAGAATTTTCAACTTGTATAAGAATTTTATAATATAATCTAAACAATATTATTTTAAATATATAAATTCTTATATAAAGTATACTTATATAAATCAATGTGAAAGTATAATAATCCCTCTATCAATAATATTAAAGAAATAAACTCTTATATAAACTCTTTTTATACAAACAAATACGTTAAAGTTATATTTTTATTATATGTTCTATATAATTTATTTTTGTAATTTTTTATTTACTTTCATGAAAATATAAGATATTTGATAACTATATAACACTAATATATTAGTTTGTATGAATGAATTTATATCTATGTTCTTATTGTATCATTATATGTCTCACGGTGTAAAAAAATATATAAAAAAGTAATATTGAACATAAAAAATTAATATAAATTATCGCAATAATTTATATAAGTACTCATTTGGTTTGGTTTCTTCACCGAAAGGGCCATTTTAATATTAAAACCTCTTTTCAATTTTTTTTTAATATCGTTTGGTTATTACTGAAAAAGAAATTTTAAAATATTAAAAAAAATATATTTTGCTTATACTAATTGAGACTCAAACTTTTGGCATTAGCTTTTACAAAATGTTAATTTACCTACAATAACTTTACTATATTATGAAAGTTTTAATCCATTTTTCTTGTAACATAACTTTATTAAATGTATCTATTATGGTAATTATAAAATTTTAATTAGAAGATATTCATGATCAAAAACTCTACTTATGAAGCTCTAATTGTAAAAGATTTATTAGGGATGCCATTGCAGTTGCCAACTCATCACCTAAAGCTAATGGAACAAATTTGGTATGCTTCTTAGTTAATTTGGGACGGATTTAGAAAAAATAAAATTCGTTCTAGGTTTGGTATAGGGGTTTAGGTGCGGGTGCAAATAAATATCTCCGAGTATTCGTTACAGGTTTTTACGAATATTTAATTTATAATTTTTTTTTTATAAAATCACCAAAATAAAATTTTTAATATGTTTATTGGGTTTATCCAATTTTAATTTATAAAAAATTATAAATATTTTTTTTATCAATAAATTCAATATGTTTATTGAGTTTATCTAAGATTAATTTAGGATTTTTTTTATATAGGCTAGCTTTTGAAATTAAATTTTGTAAAGTTTATTATTGCGAAGTTTTGAAGCATAGTAATTGATTAGAGTATAAAGTATTGTTATCTCATCTATCTTTTTATTAATTTACCATAACCTATGATGTTATAATTTTGTAATAAATTGATATATGTTATGGTTAAAGGGTATATGTAAGTTTATAAATTTTTATTTTAGATTTATGATATTTTATATGTAAATTTATAAAATAATTATGTACTTTTTCTTATGAAATTATTGTGATCAATTTTATTTTAAAGTAACAGACTTAATATTTTATGTAAGTGCTGTGTTTTATTTTAAATTAATATTTAAAATTTATAACTTTAATTAATATATTTTAAGTTTAAATTTAATATTTTAAAATAGTATAAATGTAATTGGAAAAATAAAAAAAATCTGCTAAAAATATACAAATATCATTAAAGTGAGTTTAATAATAAAATATTAAATTTAATAAAAATTTTAAAAATATTTAATATTAAATTTTTATACTAAATATGAATATAAATTTAGAAATATTCGTTCTAAAATTTTAAAATTATGAATAGAGTTTGAATACATATTTACAAATATAATAAAACTTTTAAATTGATACAATCGTGTACTTTACTGTAGCATGAGCATTCTCGTCCACTAAACCACATGTTATTTTGGTAGTTAACACAGTAATTTCAAAGAAACGAATGAGATAGCAATAGCTGAGCAGTAGAATTAGCGGTATTATAACATGCCGTGTGTGTTTGGAAAACTAATTTGTCTATTTCTTATTACGACATACATTTCATGTGCGACCCTTGCGTTTTTGTTTTGACTTGGAAATTGTAGAGCAAAGAGACAAGCCATTCCATTTCAAAGCAATACCCAATTTTGTATTGGAAAAGTTGTTCAATTTTATTCTCATTTTCTTGAGTATATGAGAATTGCTTTTTAGGGGTATGCAAAATTGATTACGATATCGATTTTATTTAGATTTAAAATTTATTTTAAATAATTTAGTTTTTAAATTTTAAAATCAAAATTTATCATATTTAGTAAGATATTTTTTTTATTTTAATTCGGTTCTGATTAAAAAATATGATACTTCATTTATTAATTATTTAAATTGTTTTAATTCTTAATTCTTTAAAAAAAATCTTTAAAAAATAAAATTAATGAAATTAAATTATAAAAGTATTGTATACATGACAAAAAATTAAATAAATGAAAAAAAGAAATAAATTATTAAAAAAATTTATATACAATAAATTATTAAAAAAATATTATATTATTGCTAGAGTTAATATAATATACCACTAAAAAAGAAATTTAATTTTTTTATAATGGTATAATTATATATATAATAATATTAGACCATGTATATATTTATTTATTATAATTATAAATTTATGTCACAATTTTAAAATAAATATATACATATCACAATTTTATTAAATTATTATATAAATAATATGATAAATTAAATTAAATTAAATATTATAAATATAAAGATTAATTTTTTTTAATAGAACTCAAAAAATTATATAATTCAATAATTAATAATTTGTGTTTGAATATGAGGTGAAGTTTAATTCATTTTATTTAAAAGATAATTTTTTATTTTTAAATTGAACAAATTCTTTTACTCGATTTTGATTCTACTGTCTTTAAAACATGAATCTATATAAAAAGGATTCAGTTTTTAATTTTTTAGAATTGAAATTTATTGAAAGATAAATTAGTTCTAATTTGATTTTTGACGTACATATTTTTATTTTTTTATATAAAATCTACGAACAAAGCGCGTAATGTACACGCTCACTTAAAGCGTCACCTTTTGGAAAATTTCAAATATACCCTTTCACAAAATTGTGGCTCAGTGCAAACTCCAAGCGAGTACTATATTTTTTGCGTACGTGAAGCGCTTGGTAAACAGTTTGTCCTCGTGGGCAATTGTTTGTCCAAAAGCTTATCTAAATTGCCACGTTTTCGGGCGTTACTCAAACGATTTGCCTCATTTTGTAGACCAAAACCAGTCAAATCACCGGTCTGTGAAGACCTTGTCTCCCCAAATGTAACGATTTTATTCGTCTGTCACTCACCACCAGGTGATTTGCATCATTGTGTGACAAAATTACGTGTCAATATTTTCCTTCAAATTTTCTCGGCATCTTTTCATGCTTTTTCAACTACCACTTCGCTTTTTCCATTTTCTTTCAGGACGGGTTTCTCGGTAGGAAAAGGATTTACCAAATTTTCTCGGGAAAATATACGATCCATTCAGTTATTTTCTTCTCACTTTTTCTTGCTTGCCTTGCGAAGAATTAAGCCTAAAATTTAGCTCCTCTCAAAAGAAAACTATATTACAAAAACATTTCGTCTCGCCAAAACAGTCGTTTTGGATCGTTTAAATTCAGCTGCATATACGCATTGGCACTTTATCCTCTACTTCTCAGCACGCCAGTTCGGAATTTTGTTAACGGAACATAGAAATCGTGTTCGTTCTGTTGTTTAATCAAACAGTAGAGCCTCATCTTCTTCTTCACCTTCACCTTCACCATTTGTTTCTTCAATTCTGCTGGCGTCGTCTCGTAGGTTCGATTTCTCGGTACTTTCGACCATTGATTTCACTAATTTCTATAGAAGAGCAAGAAATTAACCTATAAAAAGAAAATCTTGGTTAGCTAGTAGAAGTAAAGATGACGCTAGGATCAATACCAGGGAGTTCAGGGTACTTAGACATGTTCCCGGAGAGGAGGATGTCGTATTTCGGCAATCCATACGTTCTTGGATTGACTGTAATTGCCGGCATTGGAGGATTGCTCTTCGGATATGATACTGGTATTTTCTTTTCGATCCTGTTATCAAATTTTTTTTGTTCAATATTCAAACATCTACGTTTTGCAATTTCGCTCGTCATTCCATGTGTCCTAGAAACTGGTCAACTCACGATCAAAGATTTGCCTTTCTCTTTATTTTATAGTAATATGTTGCATGGAATTTAATATGTTTGTTTGCTGCTTTTTGAGCAGTTGTTTGCCCATCAAATTTTCTTGGGATGGAGGTTATTTTGAGCTACTGAATTTTGTTGATTTTTGGATATTATATTATTTTTATTTTATTTTGGTAAGAAGATAACGAGATTTGGTTTTTAAAATTAGACCCACATTTTGTTTGGACTTGAGGTATAAATTTCTATGTGCAATCTGGATGTATTTTGTTACTTTTGATAATTGGCAAATAACTCGTTTTTCAGACAATATCTTTATATAACCTATGAACTTCGTAGTTCTAAAAAGAGTAGATTTATTTATTTCCCTTAATGAGATCTGTCAAAATTATGTTTAGTAACTTTACATTGTATCTGAATTTCTAAAACTATTTTGGGATTGCATATAAAACGTCCCCTGAATTTTAATTTATCAGCATTATTGTTCATTTATCATTCATTGCCAGTATAATTATGTTGGTGTTTGTTATTATACTATTCCCTTTTATGCCTTTTATGAGTAAAGTTAGAGACAATTCATAACCAAGAACAAAGTGAAGGTGAAACCAAGTCTATCAGGAGTAAAATAGATGGACTACATCATTGCAATTTCTAGAGATCAAGATTTGATTCAACTCTTTAGTTGCTTTTTTCTTTGTTCATTTTGATTGTCCTTCTTAGTTTTTTAACTTTTCTTTTGTTCTTAAATTGTTTTATGACCTGAAAATTTTTATTTCAGGTGTGATATCGGGAGCCCTTTTGTATATAAAGGATGAGTTTGAGGTGGTAAATCGGAGTAGTTTCCTACAGGTAACAAACTAGGAATGTTGTATTTTTGCTTTCTTTGGGATGGATATGTTATATTATTTGGTTCCCTAAAGGGTGATGAAAAGTGAGTTTTCCAACTAGTTTTTTCCTTGTAACTCTTATTTAATGTTGTGAACCTCTTTGAAATATCCTGATTCTGTTAAGTTATCAGGAAACAATTGTGAGCATGGCCTTGGTTGGTGCAATGATTGGAGCAGCATCAGGAGGTTGGATTAATGATGCTTATGGACGTAAGAAAGCTACTCTTCTTGCTGATGTCATCTTTACTGCTGGAGCAATTATCATGGCTGCTGCTCCAGATCCATATATTCTAATATTGGGACGGCTTTTAGTTGGCCTGGGTGTGGGTATAGCATCTGTTACTGCTCCAGTATATATAGCTGAAGCATCGCCATCAGAAGTAAGGGGTGGACTAGTGAGCACAAATGTACTTATGATAACTGGTGGACAGTTTCTTTCCTACCTCATAAATCTTGCTTTTACAGAGGTATGGTTTACCTTGCTTGAATATTTTCTTTGCTTTCATCAACTTGAATTTTTTGTGTAGATATGACTAAATGTCCTGCATAAAATAGTAGCTTGGTTACAAGGAATGGCTGTAATATTTTTCTTGGTTTTTAAAAGAGATGTCTTTTTTTAATTTTAAATTTAATGTTCGTCCTATAATCTTATTGTAGTCAACCCTTACCTATTTGAGTCTCGATGAGAATGAAGAGAAGTTCTCTAAATTGATCAATGGTGCTATATGAAAAAGAAGTGAATATTAAACATGCTAGTCCATAAAGAAAACATATTTTTGGGTAGTTGAATTACTCAAATTAGCTACAGATCAGGAGATGAAAAGAAAGATTTACTTTACATTCTTGGAGATATGTTTTGAGTTTAAAAAATCTGTGTTGAAAAGCTATAGTAAGTTGTTAGGAAGAGAGAAGGTTTTAACCTTACAGGTAATCTTTTGGCTATTGGAATACATTTTCTAATTTAAATTGTCAAGCTAGTAATATTGATGACGCTTTTTCCCCCTTGCTGAAATTGCCTTTCATCATCATGTAGTTCTAGATGGAGATTTTATACTATTTAATTGAGCAGTAGAGTTGTGAATGGTGGTTAGAAATGAATGGTTGACAAATTATCTGACGTGTTGAGTTGAGTTTCATGTTTTTTCTAATTTTGGATTTTTTTTCCCTTAAAAGTCATTAGTTAAAGGATTATGTGCATCTAGATTAGATTGCTAGGATTATTGTACTTCTATTTTGTATGAAAGTTCTTGCAGGAAAAATTGCGTTGTAGCCATGCTCCTTATAGTGCTCATACATATCAGATGGTGTAAGTTTCTCTTATGCAGTTTTGAAGAGGCACCGCCAAGACAGAAATAGGGGTTTGCATTTTTAAGAATCCTCACAGAGAAACATCATTAAAGGAATTCCTCATGTTTTCTGGCATAATTTTGATGATAATGTCTCTATGGTTGTAAATAGCATGTGATATATTCCTTGTAGTTCTTATAAAAGTGGTTAATAGCATGTGCAGGGCTTTTGATTTGTGAGAGAGAAAAATATGAAAATTGCTTCCAAAATGAGTTTTCTTCAAGAAACTCTTTTCACTAAGGTGCAGTTTTGGTCGGCATTTGTTTTATTCATCATGAAGTACAAAAAATGAAAAAGCTCCATTTGTGTTTTTAGAAGCAAAAAACAAGAATTTATTGCTTTTAAAGCAAAAATGTTATCTTTTCGAATCCAAGTAGCAATGTCAACAAGTTTTCAAGCTTACTCTCTTAAGAGGGATTATATTAACCTATCACTTAGTTTTTAGTGATATGTTTGAGAAAGTAACGGAAGTCTTCTTTTTCTTTAGATATTTACTGCCTTTACTTGAAAGTATTTGTTTTAGAATTTCAGAAATAAATTTAACAAACTTAACTTTCCCCTGTATTGGTTCCTTAGACGTTTTTTGGCCCTTGTACTACACTCTCTATAACCTTAAAACTTTTATGTGGAAGACTTCTTTTCCTGATCTCTTAATTAACTTTTTTACTAATTTGTCAAGAGAATTCGATGAGGCCATGTGTCTGGCGCTGAATGCCCCATATTTGGGTAATGGCATCTAAGGCTTTCATTTAAAGTTATTTGCTTCTTTATTTGAATTATAGCTAGCTTGATTCTCTATCCTATCTTTTGTAAATCTTACCACCCCCATATGTCAGGTTTTATTTGCAGTTCTCATGTTCCAGGTTTGGCAGCTAGTCTATTTCTTCGCCACCATGGAAAATTTTATTTTTTCCTGAGTCCTGACAAAGGTCACACTTTGTTGGTCCTCTGTACAAGTGTCTTAATATTTAAAACTTGTTTCTTAAACTTATTTGATGTAGAGGTTTATTCTGAAAGCAATAAGTATAGAATATATTACTTTCAAACATAATTACAGAATGCATATTTAGTTTGGTTGTAAGGGAGTGAAATGCTTTAAAATATGCTTGGTGTATTCCAATTTGCTCTATCCATTTATTAGGAAATGGATTGAATTATTTTCTCTTTTTCGCTGATTCAGATGCTGTATGTTCACATATGCTTCTGAAATGTATAAGCTTTAGCTGAAAGATTTTATCCACACCCTATTTTGGAAATACATTTTGCAGAATTAATGAACAAATGTCTTAACTTAAAATGTAATATTGGTAATTATGAGATCTTTCACTGTTAAATTAAATCATACTAATAAATTTGTTCCAGATCCACACTATCTAGTTGAAAAGTTTTGCTGGTCAGTTCAAATCTTAATTTTTGAATCCATTAGGCTCTGATGCTTCTAGGGTTGAGAGAAGGCATAGTCAAATGGGGGTTGGGGTTTGAGAAGATTTTAGCCTTTTGACCATCTTTTAGGCCATCCTATGTTTTACATTCTTTGTTTTGAAGTTTTCATGTATTGTTTTGTATAGCTTTCTGACATGAATTGCTTGGCCAGGTCCCAGGAACATGGAGGTGGATGCTTGGAGTATCAGCTGTGCCAGCTATCATTCAATTTGTTCTAATGCTTTTTATGCCAGAGTCTCCCCGATGGCTTTTTATGAAGGTACAAAGCTCATCATGTGTGAAGAGGATTCTGCTATGAGCTCTCTTTTCGGGTACATTATCATATTAATAGTTTTAATGTGCAGAGCGATCAAGAAAAAGCCATTTTGGTGCTTTCTAAAATTTATGACATTGCTCGGTTAGAAGATGAAATCAATCACCTTTCTGCTGCTGCAGAAAAAGAACGCCAGAGAAAGAATACCGTCAGATACTTGGATGTTTTTAAAACAAAAGAAATCAGACTTGCATTTTTGGCTGGGGCTGGACTGCAGGTATGAGTTGTCAATTAAGAATTTACTGCAACAACCTAATCTATTTAAACAATGATGTTATTTTTTCTAGAATGACACTGTTCTATTATCAATATTTTTCTTTTCTGCTGCTAATTTAAGTCTGCAACTATTCATCATCAGCATTAATATATATGTTGGTTCTTTTATTTCTGATTTGGTAGAATACTTTTGCTATTAGTCATTCATCTACTTCAATCAAGCGCTATTATGTGGACTTTGAAGTTCACGTTTGTGAGTGGGACCATGACCATGCTTAGGTGGATTATACGACATAAAAATAATACAAGTAAAAGCTACATATAGCATAGACACATATATAAGGTGTTCTAAGAAAGATGTTGGCAGAGATTTTAATCTATCTTTTCTGATGTGAGGACTAGGATTTAGAGAGATTACCTTCTGTCTAGCAATGCTAGAAGTTGAAGCTTGCTTAGGGCATGTTGTGAGATGGAAGCACTAGCTTTCAAATGAAAGTTGATGGGTGTTTGATAAACACTAGCTAGCTGTTAAATGAAAGTTGATAGTGTTTTATAAAAACTAGCATGAGAAGAGAATTGAATTGTATAATGGCATGAGAAGAGAATCTTTTGCTACAGCTACTTGACTAATAGTTATAAACATATTTTACCGTTGGGCTTCCGCAGCAAAGCGGAAGCCAGCGTTTCCAAACATGCCCTTAAAGTGACCTAGCTTCTTTTTATAGGAGACAGAACATTACATTAATATGTGAAAACTTAGGACTAAGGTGGACCAGATGTCCAGTTGTAATTTGCCTTGAAGTAAGCTGGTTTTCGGGGCTTGTTCCAAACTCTACCTCGAAAAATTGCTAAAACCGATTGTCTGAGTTGTGACCTAAGCCTAATGGTGGACTTTCCTATCAGAAATTGAAAAATAAGAAGAAATGACATTTTAAAAAAAAACAATATAGGATATTTACTTGTAAAATATAATTGAAGCAATTAACTGACTGGTATGAACTTCAGAGCTTGTGACTGCAAAAATAAACGAGAACTTTCACATGCCTTTGGGCTACAAAACCTTGAAAGAATTATGATTCCATTCTTCATTTGCACATTAAATAGCATAAAAGAAAAAAGAAATTAGATCTATTGTTAACCATTGACTTTGGGTTCGTTTCCATTCGAGCTATTAATAACATTAAAGAAAGGCTGAAAGAATCCAAAAATTTAACAATGTGAGAATGAGATGTAGTAGTCAAGCCAGAGTCGTATGGAAGACGAACAGTTTTAAATGTTGTAGTAATGACTCCTTGAGTTGGTCAGTTGAGGTTCGTCTTTGTTTTTCCTAAAACATGTGGACACTAGAGCTGCATGTTTGGGTATTATATTTACTAGGAGGTGGATGGATTGATTTCCATTGCGACTGTGATGTTTGCAATTGTCCTTTGCCTTACCCGACGGGCCACCTTAATTCCCTACTTTTACTTGTCAAAGTATTATAGATAAAGGTTGGTTTCCCCATTTATTTTTATGGATTATATTTGAATGGATGCCAAATAGAAATTTTAACCAGTAAGCCCCAAGATTCTATACCGATTTGGAACTATGTGATAATGCAGGCATTTCAGCAGTTCACTGGGATCAATACAGTCATGTACTACAGCCCAACAATTGTCCAAATGGCTGGCTTTGAATCCAATCAGCTAGCACTGCTCCTATCTCTTGCTGTTGCAGCTACAAATGCTGCCGGAACAGTTGTTGGAATTTACCTTATTGACCATTTTGGAAGGAAGAAGTTGGCTCTCTCCAGCTTATCTGGTGTAATTGTATCCCTTATCATACTTTCTTGGGCATTCTTCGCAGAATCATCTAGTTCTTCGAATGGAATCTATGGTTGGATTGCAGTCATAGGGTTAGCCCTATATATTGCTTTCTTTGCACCAGGAATGGGACCTGTGCCATGGACCGTGAACTCAGAGGTGTATCCTGAGCAATACAGAGGGATATGCGGGGGTATGTCAGCTACCGTGAATTGGATCTCAAACTTGATCGTGGCCCAGACCTTTCTTTCAATCGCAGATGCAGTGGGCACTGGAGCCACTTTCTTGATCCTAGCTGGCATTGCTGTACTTGCGGTCGTGTTTGTGATTTTGTTTGTGCCAGAGACTAAAGGATTGACATTTCTGGAAGTGGAGCAGCTATGGAAAGATAGGGCATGGGGAAGCAGTTACAACACAGAAAGCCTTCTGGAGCATGGAAACAGTTCCTCCCAAGACTAGCGATGGCTTGGCTGGTTTGCTAAAATGGTATGTAGTCCAATTGAAAGGCTTCAGAAGCCGTTACTTCCCAATTTTTGTATCATTAAGTATATGTTTATGCATTGAAGATGGTTTTGTGACTTTAATACCCAATCCACAGAAGCTATGGGATCCTTCTTTTATATTCCGTGGTTAAGAAATCAAGTGGCGGAGGGATGGTGTTGTAGGGAAGAATAGTTTGTGTTTGTGCATAAAATGAACGTCTGTCTGTCTGTCTGAAGGTTTGTTTTGTTGTATGCCCTGCCAAATGCAGCTTGGTTAGAACTGTTCTATCTATAAAGTTAGTCATTTTAATATTTTTATGGTGCGATTAACGTAACATTGTTAACAGAGAAGTTGTCTCCACCCACCGTCGCCTAAAAATGAAAAACAAACAAAAATTAATCCCTTTTTATCTGCCATTTATACTTTTAAAAAAATGGTCTAGTTTCTACATATATTATAATTCAAAATTTTGGATTATTATTATTATTATTATTATTATTTTCTAATAAATGCAAATTATTTAATTTACATTTACGTTTAGCCCAAGAACTATTTGGACAAAAAGTTGATCGGTTGGGGAGAGTTCCTTTATTCCTTTAGTTCGTAAATATTTATCTATTATGTATTTATAAATATATTTTTTGTAACAAAATAAAAGAAATTACCACCTTCTGTGATAACTCAGTTATTTCTTAACAATTTCTGTGATAACTGCAATGGAGTCTTAACTACTATACGATTAATATGTAATCTTAATGTTAGACCCAGTTGTTTCATAATATGGAGTACAACGTAGTTTGTATTCAATTACAAAATTAATACTTACCTAACTTGAAAATTCATTCTGTACAGCCTTTCTTTCATTTACAAAATTACAAGCTTACAAAATTAACAACGCAGGTCAATTGATAAGTGATCCACTGAGTGAAGAATCAGAAGTCCTTAATTGCATCGATCTCTCAAATCCTGATATCCACTTCACCAAACAATAAATTATTACATTTTCGATATTTCTAATAAACCAATTCCTAGTAGATAGAAATGACTTGTTATATTCATAAATACTTGTGTCACATAAAATAAATATCAATCTAAATCCTACCTGCTTAATAATCATATTAAGAAATTAAAAAATTTAACTCTCAAACAATTATTAAATAATTAAAAAAAATACTGACAGAAAATACTTAGTTATTTGTCTATTTTAATCTTTTATCTTCTTTTTTTATCACTAGTACTCCAAAGATAATAAGCAAATAAAAACTAAAATAGATATATAACAGCACATAAGATTATCATCATTAAATATTTATGTAGTATAAAATGAAAGTCAATCCGAACATAATTTATTTAATATTTAATCTCCATTAACTAGTATAACTCTTTTTTTTTTCCTTTGCTTTTAATAAATTTTAGCTGCACAATATCGTTAGAACAATATAAATGGTAATAATTAAAAAGAATTGATACAAAACGAAAATTTTGAAAATGTTATAAGGATATATTATTTTTAACTTGATTTGTTTACACATAATTTATACAAAATATATATATATATATATATATATATATATATATAAAGATTTCACCTGTAGAGAAACATCAACATACTAGCATGATTACACGAGTCATGACACGAAGAAAAATATAGTCGTGTTAATAGAGATGGAGTGAAAATTAACAATTTGGGGTGTAATAATGATAAAATAATAAATTTTGAAAGGTTAATATTTTTAATTTTAAAAAATTAATAATTTACATACAACATCAAATTTTTTTTGTAGGGCTAGAGAACGGTAATGAAAAATAATGAAGTTGAAGTGGTCAAATTATATTAAAAAAAGTCGGAAAATTAAGAGACAAAATATCGACTTTTGAAATTGGGATCAATATGTTATATGTGTGTGTGTGTGTGTATATATATATATATATATATTATAGGTTAATTATAAATAATTTACTTAATACTTAAAAAAAAAAAAAAAACTTTTGTGGGCTTTGGGGGTGCTAGGGCCTGTTAGACCTTATTGTGGCCCTTGGCCGCTAGGAAAGTTGGTGAGTTTGCCAAGTTTTCATCCAACTAGGTGATGACTAATTCATTGCCAAACTTGAGAGTGAGTTGGTTGGTTGGATTATAATGTCAAACAATAAAATAAGAAAGGACAATATAATCTTTATAAGAAATTAATTGACCAGAAAGTCTCAATAATTGATATTTAGCAACTCATAATCATGTGAGAATTATGCGTTAATTAATGATATATAATTTTTTCTGCTCACTAACTTTAATTATTATTATTTTCTGTTAGTTGTTTAGATGTTTTACCTGGACATAGAAGATGTTGAGATATGAATAATAGATAATGTAAGTTCTAATTAAATATGATTCTTTTACATCAAAGTTTTACTAAAAGAAAAAAAAAATATATTAACAACATGATTTTCTATTGGTATATTCCTTTGGTCTATCAAGGTTTGCTAATGTTAAAAACAGAAGAAAAAAAAAAAATTAAGAGTGTTATACAA
This sequence comes from Cedrela odorata, assembly GCA_035584115.1. NCBI lineage: Eukaryota > Viridiplantae > Streptophyta > Magnoliopsida > Sapindales > Meliaceae > Cedrela > Cedrela odorata. Next base: position 12,596,247 of record JAXCLQ010000007.1, read on the forward strand.
CTCACTACGATAATATATATTTTGATCATGCAAAGTTTATTCAATTTGAATAAGATTTTTTTTTTACAAAGGAGTGTTTAGAGTAATAATTGATTCTCGAATAAAATATTTTAAGACGATTCAACAAGTATACACTTATATGTTGTTGAAAATGCTATAATTTAAAGACTATTTTAATTTTTTAATTTTTATATTTACGGAAATTTGAAAAAAAAAAATTTGTAAGAATAATAGTCATTGCTCTTGATCTCAAGATTGATTTCTTTGATCAACTAGAATGATTTGGCAAAGCACAATCAACCATTGGCGTTTATCATTATAGAGGTTAAATTTAAAGATCATAAAATTTTGTTTCGATTCCTAAAATTGTTGTCAAATTTTTATTACTGACATTCAAAATTTTCTTATATATTTAGTTGAAGGTGTTGATGGCTAGCTCAAAGGAATATATACCTGGAGCACTAGTTCGTGGGGATTCTTCTATAATTACGCTATTGGTAACATACATATTTCTAGTTTTCAACTATTTAAAAATTAGTATACATATAATAAAGGTCATTATACATATATATTCTATAATTAATGAATGGATATTAACAAATTATTCTTTTAGGTTTCACCAAACAATAAATTATTACATTTTCGTTATTTGTAATAAATCAATTTCTAGTAGATAGAAATGACAATTCATATTAGCATTTCATATTCATAAATACTTGTGTCAAATAAAATAAATGTCAATCAGAATTTCACTTGCTTAAGAATCATGTTAAAAAATTAAAAAGCTTAACCTAACACGATTATTAAGCAGTTAAAAAAAATACCGGAAGAAGAATTATGTATACTTAGTTGTATGCCTATTTTAGTCTTTATCCTCTTTTTTATTACTAGTTTTCCTATGGTAATAAGAATATAAAGACTAAAATAGATATAAAACAACACATAAGATTACTATTATTAAATATTTGTGTAGTGTAAAACAAAGGTTAATTCAAACCCAATTTACTTAATATCTGATTTTCATCCGGTGATTAACTAGTATAATTTTTTTTTACTTTACTTTTAAAAATTTTGAGCCATACAATATCGCTAGAACAACATATATGGTAATAATTAAAGATAATGGATACAAAACGAAAATTTTGAAAAAATTACAAAAAATATTATTTTTAACTTGATTTGTAGTGGTGTCTAACGAGCTAGGTTAGCCTGTGAACCGAACCAACTCGATTTGTCAAAATCTGGGCGTGGACCAGCTTGTTATACTATTCATCCAGTCCGGGCCAATTGTGGGCCTAAATAGTCTGGCCGTACCAATTCTATCAATTTAGAACTAGAGACTCGGTTCGTAACGGGTCATAAACCGTTTGAGCCCATTTATGCATGACCCCGCCGGGTTGAACAGACAGTTTGGGCCGATTTAACCCATTGGCTCAAACTGGCGGTTTATGCATAAGAAAAAAAAAATTGCAGGGAATCCCTACAAGTTTGCAGATAACCCCTGCAAGTTTACAAGTAACATTGCAATTGTTATGTTTTTCTTTATTTTTTAATTAACTTGTTATATTTTTCTTTATTTATTATTGTAAAGTATGATTTAATGTAAAAAGAATTTATGAGGTTTAGGCTGAAATATCCCCTTCATTGTATTTTTTAAATTAATTAATAAAAATTAATACCGTTGGATGTATTTTTTTTTATATATAATTTTTGTTATAAAATATTTTTGATGTTTTTATATGTTTTTTTTAATGAATAAAATTGATTTGATGATGAATATATGTTGATGTGTATCTAGGTTTTGATGATATCAATTTCAATTATAGTATGAATATTGTTGAATATGTTTAAATATAAGGGAGATTGGTGTGTTTATATATTGTTAATGGTGCAAAACTAAACAAATTTCCTGTGAGAAATTTGTGTATAAGCCAACAGTATCGATATATGGAGCTTGGAGGATTGATACATACAATAGAAGTCGATATGCAGAATACAAATGATTGATACATTTAGGTAAAAGATTTTAAAAGAAATTACAACTTAAATCAGATCGATACATACAAGGAAAATGATCAATACATTCAGGTCAGAAACTTTAAAAGAAATTACAACTTGAACTACATCGATACATACGAAGAAAATGATTGATATATTTAGGTCAGAGACTTTAAAAGAAATTATAATTTAGACCAGATCGTTACATATAAGGAAAATGATCGATACATTAAGATAAAAGGCTTTAAAAGAAATTACAACTTGAACCAGATTGATACGTACAAGAAAAATGATCGATATATTCAGATCAAAGACTTTAAAATAAATTACAACTTGGACTAGATTGATGCATATAAGAAAAATGATCAAGATATTTAGGTAAGAGATTTTAAAAGAAATTATAATTTGGACCAGATTGATACATATAAGAAAAATGATCGATACATTTAAGTTATAGACTTCAAAAGAAATTACAAGCTCGACTAGATCGATACTTTCTTTAAATAAATTGACACTCTCTTTAAATATATCGACGCTCTCAAGTCACAGACTTCAAATAAAATTATGAATTTTTGATACATTGAGAAGACAAGATCGACACTTTATGTCGTGAAAATTTATAAATATTTGAAGTTAACAAGCGGATCAATACTTGAAGTATGAGAAAATCTCTAAAATGGATGAATCAATACGTGAGGCTACACAGATCGATACTTGTCGTAATTTTTAAATATAACGACTAGTTTTCATAGAATCTTTTTTTAAAAAAAGTCAAACTATCTATTGGAGAAAATTTAAAAAATTTTCTGAACTATAAATAGAGCTCTCTTGACAGAGAAAAACATGCAAAAAAAAAAAAAAATGAGAACAAGTGATAAAAGTTGAGATACATCAAGAATAAAAAAAAGTGAGCTATAAATTTTGAATCTCCATTCTCTTTCATTTTTCTTATCTATCTTGAAAAAAAATCTGTTGTGAGCTGAAATTGTAAGATCAATCATTGAGAGTAAATTTTTTATATCCTTTTAGGATAGTTTTCTTGTTTTGGTTACACTTCACCCATTCAAAATAAGTTATTATAGTTGCCCTTAATTGCTAAGAATGAGTTGTAATTGTGTTACACTTGACTCAAATTAAACAAGGAGACTAATTGAACCTCGGTGTGGAAAAAATCCAAGAGAGTGGACGTAGGCCGTATTTATCGAACCACTATAAACTTTGAGTTTGCTTTCTCATCTCCTTATCTTTTATATTTTAAGCATTCATAGTTTGTAAACTTGGTTGTTGCATAAAATTGTATATCATTACTCAATCAAAAATATTTTTAAGTGCATTAACTTTTAATTTTTATTAAAACCCAATTCACCTCTCTCATGAGTGCGCCACCTAGGCCAATTTTTTTTTTAATTTTAATTAAATTTTAAAAAAAAGTTGAATCTGACAGGCTTGTTCCATGAACTGGAATAGAATTGTATGACGAACTGGACCAAAATTGGCCGGAAACCGAAACCAAAACTTGCCCAGAATCAAAATCAAAATCGGCCTGAAATTGGATTGGAACTGGACAGTTTAAGAATTAGAACCAGACTGACCCAGCCCGTTAATTGTTCCGAACCGGTTTGGTTCAATTAATTTTGAATCGTGAAACCGGCCTGTCATAGTTTTCAGCTTGGGTTGGTTTCATCCTTCCCAATTCCTCATGTCACGATTGCATTTTTCATAATGATTTCAATATAACATTTAGTATTAGAGTGAATATTTTTTAAGAATTCAAGGATTAACATGTTAATTTATAAGGAGTTTAAATATGTGTGTGTGTGTGTGTGTGTGTGAAAATGATGATATATTTGGGGCCATTAAATAAAATTTAAACTTTGATTAAGAGTAATACAAATTTAAAAGCCCATGATTAAGTAAAAATACTACTAGTATAAGCCCATGTTAAGTAATAAAAACCAAGCCCAAGTTAGTGAAATAAAAGCCCAATTTGAGTTAATTATAGCCAGCCTACATGAGTGACAATAAATAAAATTCATTCTTTGGTTTTCATTTGTTTTCCTTTCTTATTTTTAACACAAAAAAAATTCTAGAATAAGGGAGAAGGAAGAGAGAGAACAGAAAAAAAATCAATGAGAGAAGAGAAGCAAACCCTTGAGAGGAGGATGAAGGGAAAGAAAACTGAGAGGAAGAGAAACAAAGGAAGAAATCCATGGGCCGAACAAGAGAATGAGAGAGAGAGAGAGAGAGAGAGAGAGAGAGAGAGAGAGAGAGAGAGAGATGGCTGAACAAGAGAATGAGAGAGAGAGTGTGAGCCGAACAAGAGAAGGAAAATGAGAGTGGTTGGCCAAGCAAGAGAAGGTTGAAAAAGAATTCGGCAAGCAAGAGAGGGGAGAGGAAGAATCTGGCAAGGGAAAGGGGGAAGAAATGATGCTTTGCCAAGAGAAAGAGGAAGAAATGAGGAGAAGAGAGGGAAGGGGAGTTGGTTTCTATTAGCTAGCAAGGTGAGTATGAGTGTTTATTTGTGATTTTGAACAATATGGATTGTGTTGGTATGATTTGCATGTGAAAATTGTGTTATTGAAATTGTTGATTATAAAATAATAGAGATAATGTATGGGTATTTATTTGGCTGTAATTTGATTGTTTGGTATATGAAAAATGAAAATTTTAAGTGTGATTTCATGAGATGTGGTGGCTAGATTGAGTGGAATATAGGGCGGCAAGGTTTCGGATAGAATTGGATGTGTGTGTGTTAGTCGTTGAGATTTCGAATAAGGCTAGGTAAAATAGAAATTGAGCGAGATCCGCACCTTGATTTAACAAGCCGCAAAATATTATAGAAACTAGACACAAAAATGGATGATATAGCCGAAAACTAAGTTAAGACTCGCAACGATGAACTCCTAGAAAAATTCGGAATGAGGCTACCCTGTCGTAGAGTCACACCTTGTTCTGTTGCGTTGCATGTTGAAAATAAGTTATAACTTGAGCGATCAGATTCAAAATTTGAATCTGTAAAAAGCGATGAAAACTAAACTTATAATAGAGTAGTCTTCAAAAATTTAAGTCGTAATACATTGCCAAATTTATACATTGCGAGTTTAAGTTACTCTTAATCCGTAGTATAAATTGCGAAGTTGATTCAAAAAATTTTAATTTGAGCACCGTAGTGATTTGGATCGTATGAGTTTAATGGGGTGAATTATTTATGCTTGATATGTTTATTTATTTATGAGATAACCATGCCATGATATAAATCCTAATAAAAATCGTTTATTGTAGACCATCGACCTAAAAATTAGAGGCTGAATGTATGAGTTATATACGTATTTGTTTGATTTTGAAATTTGTGGGTAGTGAGCAACCTATATGTATATGGCAATGAATGGTAAAGTGTATATGATGCAATTGTGTAGTTAGTATGGCAGTGAACATTTTCTATAGATGGCAGAGTAAGTTTTATATAAATAATAGTGTTTAGTTATATCTATGCATGAAAAATATGAAAATAAAACGTTCGTGATGCATGCAAATGTTGGGAATCTTCAATGTGTTACATGACAGTGAATGTTCAATATGTATATATCTATGTTTTAAGTGCAAAATATGGTAAGGTGAAATGTAAGCATTTATGATATTTGATGAGCGGGAAGGTTGTTGGAAAATGTGAATGTTTGAATATAACCATGTTTGATTGTGTTTTATGCATGAAGAATATAAAATTTAAGTGTCAATATGTATAGTTGTGGTGGCTAAACGTGGCTAGGACATGGGGCTAGAAAATTGAGAGGCAAGAGCAGTTTTTCTGCTTGCTAGAATTATTGACCTAGGGTCAGTATTTGGCTCATAAAATGAGTTATAAACCTCTAATTAATGCACAGTAAAATCTATAAAAATTAGACACAATTACGAGAACATAGTGAAAAATTAAAAATTTTCATAATAAGGTGAATTCCCAAAAATTTTAGAAACATGGTTACCTTGTATGGAATTTTTGTTTGACAAAAATGCTAAGCAACGTACAGAAAACCTAAAATAGAATAGTATTTCCAATATCGGTTTGTAATGATGTAAAATTCTATAAAAACTAGATATATAAATAGATAACATATCCAAAGATCTGATCATTCCTTGTAGGGATGAATTTTCAATAAAAGTTGAAATTTGGCTATCCCGTTTCGGCACTGCATACTGCCCCGTATCTGCATAAGAATTTGGAATCAGGATTCATAAAGGAATATAGAAACTAGATGTAACAAGAAATGACATAGTTAAAAATTAAAATTCTCCGTTAAGAAACGAATTCCCAAAAAATTCGAAAAACCCTCTACCCTATCATGGAATTTGATTGGAACAGTACCATTTATTTAAGTGTAAGTTGAACTATATAATTTCAAATAAGGTACCGTAAAAAGACACGTAAACTAGACATATGAGGGATAAACATATTAAAAATTCAGCTTAAAATATGCTTTCAATTGGTCACAATAGAATTGTAAGTCATTCCTTATGTTGGAGAGGCATTACCTAGAATATTGGATTTGTATTTATGACTTCTCGATCGAGGTAACTCTAAGTCGAATTTCGTCTAATTCATAGGAAAGTTCAGAAATCCCGAGTTCATGTTGTGAATCATTTGTTCATATTGCGACTACTCATTCATGAGATAGAGATATGATGTTGTGGGATTTAGAGAAAAGGTGGTTGGTCATATATCGTCGATCGAATCCACCATCGTCGACATCGTGACTTGGCAGGTTTAAACATAAAATAGTGAGTGAATCTTTATTTATTTTATAAAACTTATTATTTTATGAACTAGGAAGTAGTTTCATTATTATAGATTAAAGATAAGCATGAGTGGACACTTTACTTTTCCAAAGTATTACTTTAGTATAATAATTGGAATGTAAATGTTATGAGATTTCATTGAATTGGTATTTATGATTGAAGTACGTTTTCATGAATTTAAGGAATGATGAGCATTTGAGTATGTTTTAATATGTTTATGTTCAACAAAAATTTATATGAACTTCTTTTAATTTCGAGACTGGAGACAGAGACTTTGTAATTAATTTTGATGTGCATACGTAGGTTTCATGAAATTGTTTTGTTTATAATTTTAGAGCTATTGATGGAATTGTTTTAAAATAAGTTTGAAACTTGATTTTCGAGATTTCGTTGTAATACTCTAAAATTTTAACTAAGGGTATTTTAGTCATTTTACATACTAGGGGTAATCTAATTTATAAATTATGTCGGGGTATTAAAAACCTAGTATATAACTCTGCATTAATATTTACTTAGCTATTGGGAGTGATTTGATAACAATATGATAAGTTTAGAAAAAATTTCTTTAAAGCTCTATCCGCGTAACCGACTTTCAAACGAAAATTGGCTTTGATTGAAAAATCCGATTGATAAACAGTTTATCTCTGCTGAAAGAGAACTCGATAATGATCGATATGAATTAAATTAATAATCAAATTTGAGGTCAGATGAGAGAGAATCGAAGCCTGGAATACAATATATGTGTAGGAAAACTACAAATAACATATTTACCCTTACTATTTAATTTTTTCTTTTTTTTTTCGGGGCAAAATAGTTATTTTATTAAATTTTAATCTCAATTTAAGCTTGGCAGGATGCGAACCTAGGATATTCTTCTTCATTTCCAGTGGCTTCCTTTGCCTTTCTTTTTAAAATATTTTTAAATGTCTTTCAAATTACTCAATTTTCATCCGATCTTGCTGCTTATCACATGTACACAACACGGGCTATACTCTAGGAACTTTGTTTAAGTGATTTGGTTGACGATTAAGCCAGGAGGAGAATAATATTACTATTTATAATTTGAAAATTTTCAAAATTACTCGTAAATCGAACGTCTTAGAATTAAATTGACCCATCAGTATAATTTCTAACATTGTTGTTATCGTATTTTTTGTAATAATAATTTTTTGTTAATAGTACTGTTCATCACGGATAATTTTGTCAATTATAATTATTTAAGCTAGAATTAAACCGATTAGCTATTGGATTAGATAAAATTAATTTTTATTAAAAGATATGAATAGTAATAGTAGCATTCGTGCTTGATTTAGATTTCAAAATAATGTATTATCGTGTGGAATTGGTTAGTAATAGTGAATTAAGTATAATCAACACCTCGATTACTAATCGTTAGATTCGGATTGTATAAGAAAATATAATTAAAAAAAGGAGAAATATCTTGTTGTATATCAATATCGTAGTTCAATTTTAAGCATGTGTACTTAAATTATTATGTTAATAATTAGTATAAATGTGTTATAGATACGCTGAGGGAGCAGTCATCCAGCCCCTAGTGATCGAGTTTCTATTCCGTTTTTGGCGACACCATTGAGTGAATTTTTATATGTTTTTCATTTTTTTAAAACTGTATTATAAAACTTAATGTTTTACGAAATAGGGAATAATTTATTTATAAATTGATTTGCATTTTACTTTATATGGAAAATGAGACTTACTTTGAACTATATATATTGTTGAGGAGGAGTTGTTGAGATATTTATGTTGAAATATTGATTTTGAGGCCAAGAGGCGGCCATTATGTTTTGAATTATGTTTTATTTTTGATTTCTCTATTTATGATAGTATACTAGCCGTTATTTTAATTTTTACATAACCTTAGCCAGGAGATATAAGGGGGGAAGTTTATGTACTTTTAAAGCACATTCTGATTTTTGTTCTATGGAGGTACCAGTGCATGTGAGAAGTAAAGGGCGAATGACGGTCTGATATCTAACCCGAAATTTGTACACATCCCTGCATATTATTATGTTTTCATCTGACTATTTGAAATTATAATTCTGGAATTATAAGAATATGTAGTGGATGTCTTATTAGTATGATTTATGTCTGAAATTGATTTTAACTTTAAACATATTTTATGTTGAAACTAAATTTACTTAAAATTTTCATTTTAGTATCCACTCATTGAGTTTTTCCCAAAACTCATCCCACCACAGTTTCTAGTGATTGTAGGATTTCCTTCTAGGTGAAGATTTTATGAGATATTCGTAAAGAGTATTGGGATTCCATATTCTCCATGCAGTCACCTAGAAGTTATTATTTTTGTTTGTTTTGTATATTGGGCATAATGCCCAGTAATGTATACACATTATGATGTGATGTATATTTCTATGTATTTACTCTTTTGTTATTAGTATCTTGGTATATGTCTAGCATGATGTTGTGGGCATGGAGTCCTTGGTATATGTGTATGAGTTCCTGGATGGGCATGTAGCACTTACTATATGTGTATAAGCTTAGGAACATGATTTATATTCATCAGCATTATAAATTTTGTTTGAAGTTTATAGGGGTAGGATTTCCCTACCTCTATGCCATCACGACACCGAGTTACCGGTGTGTAACATTTGCCATATGGGGCCAGAGGATGCCTTAGGAGCTAGAGATTGCCCTACGGGACCAGAGGTTTGCCTTCAGGTCAGAGATCGCCCTATGGTGCTAGAAGTTGTATTCTGGTTAACTGTGAAACATCACGGGCTAGAATACCAGAGTCACAAGGTTTTCTATTTTTATTACTATTTTTTCGAAATTAGTTTTATCACAGCAAAGCTACTAAGTTTTCTTTTACAGTTTACAGATGACATAATTTTCAGACATGGCTTATTACCATTGAAGTATGTTTTATACAGACATTTTCTAAGATCAACTTCAAATAGTAGAAATTATAATATGAGATGGATTTCATTGTTGACTTGAAAATAATTGATTTTCTAATTAGTTACACTATATTCTGTACTTACTGGATCTTCTAGGACTCACCCCTCACATTTTCAGTTTTGCAGATTAAATACTCAGTTAGAAAGAGATGAAAGTGGTGACACCTACGGAGGCAAGGATACGAACCGCAGTTACTAAGGTATATAGGTCTATCGTGTACAGAAAATCCTATCATGACTAATTTTGAATGATTATTAGATTGTATTAAGATGTAACATATGTTGTAGAATTCATTATTGACATTTTTATCATGATAGCCTTGGATGGTTATTGGATTTTATTAAGATGTAACACATGTTGTAGAATTCATTGTTGACATTTATGTCATGATTGGATGTATTGCCCTTATGTATTCTATGTATTATGTCATTTGTTATTGTAACTAATTATAATTGTACATGCATTCAGATAGACATGTGAGCTTAAACATGTGAGCTTAAAACAAGGATGCACGTACAACTTCAAGAAGATGGCGGTTCTTGCGCTCGGCAATTCTATTTTGTTAAGGTGAGTAGGGGAAAGTCGTCTGATGAACAATACCATGTAAATTCAGATACTGTTTTCAAGTCTTAATTAACAAATTCTCCACCATTATCAGTGCAGAGAACTTGTATATGAGATTGATATTGAGTAGCTATCATCCTGTGAAATTTCTGAAACAATGAACTAAATTCATTTCTTGATTTCATTAAACAAACCTATTTCATACGAGTGTGATCATTGATAAATGAAACAAGCCAACGTGCACCACTTAGAAAACAAGTATATGCTGGACCCCATACATCAGAGTGAATAACCATAAACGGTACTAGACTTTTATTCATATTTATTAGAAATGGAATACGATGGCTTTTAGCCAGTTCACAAATGTCACACTTGAAATTTGAATCAGTTAATTGAGAAGATAACGTTGGAAATTTTTTTTATAAATATCCAAAAGATGCATGACCTAAACGTCTATGCCACAACCAAATTTCTGAATTCTGAAGTTTGTCAGGTTGATCAACCATAAAAACTTGAGCCAATTGGTTTGAGCTTGTCGCATTAGATCAAGGTGATAGAGCTTTCCCCTTCTAGTACCATAATCAATTGTCTTTCAAGTCCGAATGTCCTTGAAAGCACAGAAGTTAGGCAAAAAAAAAATCACAATACAATGTAAACAAAGGTTATTTGCGCAACAGACAGCAAGTTATGGTTGAGGGTAGGAACAACTAAATGTATGAAAAACCTTACCAATGTTATCAGAAGCAACAATCAAAAAATGGGCTTCCTCTAAGATATTGTGGGAAAGGAGCAACAAAGACGTGGTAATTTAATTTTTAATTCCGTTTGCGAGGTGCCTTGGCTGGATTCCACCATTCTGGATACCCAATCAACTCATAATACTGAGACTTAATATGTCTGGTTTCACTACAGTGAGTACAAACACGTTATGATCGTGCAGCTCCTATGTAATTGTTACGATTTTGTGATCCAGATAAATGATTTTGTTTAATCGTATGATTCGGTGGGCCAAATGCTCGATCTGGTTTAAAATTGGTTTGTTGAGGCTTGGCCTGACGAGCCATCATGGTCGACGACTCTAGGTGATCAGATTCGCCATTCAGTATCGCTCTACGAATAGAATTACGACCTACATACGCAGAGGTTTCTTCAAGATCTAGCACAAGATATTTCTTGAGAATCTCACCTCGGATTTGTTTGAATTCTGCATCTAGCCCATTTAGAAAGAAGTGCACACACAGTCGTTCAACTGATTTGTTATATGCGATAACATCCTCAGTGTCTTCATTACAATCCTATCACGATGATCAAACTTTTGGAAAATTTCTACAAGATCACCATAATAGATGGATAGAGAGCGACCAACCTGTTTGCTAGAAAAGGCTTGCTGATTTAGTGCAAAGAGTTGTGATTCATCTGACTCATCATAAAAAACTTTGGCAAGAGCATCGTAGATTTCTCGTACGGTGCACAATTGAATATAGCGCTTCATAATCTCTGGCGACATAGAAGTTAACAATTATCCTTTTAACTTTTTAATTTTTCAGCATACCACTTTGCAAAGGAAGCATCAGTATCCTATGGAGGGGGTGTTTTGCCCATAATATACTAAAGCTTCTCACGTCCAGCAATCTGCATCTCCAATATTTGGGACCAAACATCATAGTTGGCTTCCGTAAGGATGAAGTCGGCAGTGAAAACAGAATTTTTTGATTGAACATGTATAACTGGTACAATGGATGATGCAAGGAATATATGAGAAAATGATACGGGTGATGTGTTATGCTGTGATACCAAGTCAAAGATAGAGAAAATAAAAGGTTTATGAGGAAAGTTTTCTTTGTTTTTTTTTTTCTATTTATCGAGGGGGATGTATAGCCACTGTACAAAATCAGATCCTAAAGTTTAGGATCGTGAATGCTTAATCTAGTAAAAAGATATGCTTAATCTACTTAGATACAAACTAATAATTATAGAGATCCTCGTCTATTTGTTTTGTACAGCTAATAAGTCAGGACAGTAGTGCAGTAGCTTAGAGATAATTACGCCAATCGTCAACAATATATACATAAATGTAATTTCATTACTTACTTAAGTTTATTAAAACTTACGTGAGTAATGATCAATCACATAGATCAAACCAGCCAATATCTAACATTAATCTAGTTGAATATATATATCTAATATATACATTAATTTTTCTATTCAAAATCTCTACTTCAATGATCATAACAAATCATTTAACATAAAACTAGAAAAATTTCAATCCTACATTCAAAAATACTCATTTCAAAATTAACTGTGAATATTCTTTTGTTTACAAAGAATTTGCAATTTATATTTGTTTATATTGATGTCTCATATTTAATACATAAATTACATATTTTATAAATATGAACTATAATTTATAATATGTGCTCAATAATTATATGTAAATGAAAATAGTTTATTAAATAAAAAAAAATGTTATAACATCGTATGCATGCTTTATGGGCAGTAACAATAATGCTAAGTCTAGCAATTACTAGGTTTAAAAATTCTCATTGTGAATTCGAAAAAGTCGAAGAAATCTAGGAACCACAAAGAAATGACTCCATGTTTGTTATCCTTATTCTCTCTAATCCAATGTTAAGTTTTGAGATACTGGATCGTTTACAATTGTTGGCTGAATTGTTGGATTCATCGAAGAGATATATCTTTAGATAGTTGTAATATGTTGTGTGGGCATAACCTGTTGCTAGTGATAGTCCGTGTGAAGGTATCACTAGTGCAAAGGGTTCTTTCTTTCCTTGATCATCATTGCTTATTATTATGATTTGTCTGTACATTAATGTTGTTGTTTATTCTAAAAATGATAATATATTATTGACTAAAATTTAAAGAAAAGAAAAACTTAAAAAGATTTCTAGCTCTTCGTTTAATAGGTGGAGGGAGAATTGGTAAGCAAGAAGTCTGAAATATTCCACCTAGTGTGAGTGTGATTGTGATTGTGATTTGTGATTTGGCTTATGGCTTGAGTGAATTATTCAAATCCTATTAGTTAAAACAAACAAAATACTTTTTATAATTAGTGATATATATATATATATATATATTATAACTAAACTTAACTAATATCTAAATTATAAAGTACAATTATTAGTTGACAATGACATTGTAGATCCATAATCAAAGTGATAATATGTCATATATATATATATATATGGGTGGTGACAGGTAAACCAACTCTCGTCTACTAATATAATTACCTAATCCAAATCTAACAATATCTTAAATTTTATTTTTTTAATTTTATTTCCACTAAAAAAAATTAGACATAAAAGCAGTTTCAATCACCTCAGTATAGTCGCCAAATGATTGATCATGTAGGCCCATTTCTGTAAGAGATCTTGCAACAGCATTATGGGATGATGCTGTGGCACTACAAATAAGCAAAAATATTGGCCCCCACGTTTTCTGGGGTCATTGATTAAGCTCACCAAAATTGCTGAATCGTGTTTCCCGCGGCATTGTTGACCTATAAAGACAAGCCACATTGGTTGTTCGCCAGTTATTGTCTTCAATGGAACTTCCAACCAATGCTTAACCTCCACGTGGCAGAATGTGATGATGACATGCATGGTATGGATTTCTTCATGCATGCACATAGTAGCATCATGACTGATATCTTGGATATATAATAGAAAAATAGATGTCACATATTTTATACAAGTTCTTTTATACAAATTCACCCAATATTTATTATTATTTTACCATCATATCAATTATTATAAGATATATTTGTAATGATTGTAGTTTTATGTGAACTTGTAAGTATAATAATTAAATTATTTGGTTAACTTTTATTTTTATTTATCAGTAAATATTTATCAAACTCATAATTTTATTTTATAATAATAAATTAAAAATATGTTTAAAATTGAAGTATTGTAATTTTTAATTAATCAAATTAAGATGAAATCATCGTAGGTAAGTATAAATGAAAAAATTATTTCAATTAGTACAAGAAGTGTAGGGTTCAAACCCTGTTCACATGAAAAGGGATGTGATTTAATTATATATATATATATATATATATATATGAAAGAATCAGTGCTAACATTCACCATTAAAAATTTACAATTTAATAAATGAATGTTACATTAATAAATTGAAAAAAAATTTAAAACAAGAAAGTTACCCGACTTTTGCTCATTTTCTTCTTTAATTCTATCCATAAAATTAAATCAAATAAATACTTATTTTCTTAAAAATTTAAACCTTTTTAGTTAAATTATTATTAAAATATCATTCTAAATGTATTTTTATTGCATAGAATTATTAAAAAGTATGATGAAGAGAAGAACAATTATGGGTTTCATATGATAGAGACTATGATCTAAAAACATCTATTACATATTAATTTTAATTTTCAATTTGTTTTATTTATTATATGATTGTAACTAGCAAACATATTGTACAATATCTAGAACACACAACATGAGATTGTGTCTTTAAGTGCCACAATCATCAACTTGCACAAATATTGAACGAAGTAAAGCAATTTGCCTCCCACGCATATACTATAAATGAACTTTGAACTTAAGAAAATATCTATTTCTTAAGCCATGAAATGTTGTTATATTCTTTAATTCTTGAAAACCATATATTGAAGATGGATAAATGTCACTCTCGTAGTTTTTAATAAAGATTGAAAAATAATTTATTAAAAAATATGTAATGTGATTTTATAACATCATATAAATAGAATTAAACATATGAATTACTAAAATAACGTTACATAATAATATTGTTTGTTATAATGTGAGTAGTAACTTTACTCACTAAATTAATTTTCGTAAATTTTTTTGATGTCCGTGTGATAATTTTGAAACATATAAACATTTTGTGGTTATAACAACATATTACTAAATTCAACTTTAACATAATGTCAACTTACCTTTTGCTTTCAACAAAGGATAGAACTTATCCAAAATAAGGGCTATCATTTTCTAATCAATTATTAGTCTATTTCATCTTTGTCTCTTGGTGATTCATAAACTTATCCAAATATTGAACACCCTTTTCTTTTTTAAATAAAAAAATAAATTACTAAATATTAATCTCCATGACCACAATAAATATATATATATATATATTATGGTATAATTCCAATTTTTGTGTTTTATATAAATCAAAAATTGGAACTAGTATGGAAGTTCAATTCTTAAATATATATTCAATAATAAGAAACAAAATTATTAAACCTATCTTAATATTAATGTTGAGCGGTTAATTTAATTAAGATGTTTGATAAAAGGTTATTTAACATTTTATTAAAATTTAAGATTTATGGTTAAATTTTCCACATATTTTTAATTTAATTCAATCTCATTAAATTAAATCCAACTTACACATGGAGAGGTTGAGTCACACAATTATCTAATATAAATAAAAGAAATATGAGCTGTAAAATGGCATAGTTCTTGAAAGATTTTGTGGCATATGGGAATGAATTAAAATAAGAAACAATGATTCAATCGTCGAAAAGGTAAATAGTATTTTAAAATTTTTTTGAGTTAATATAATTGTTAATATAATATAATAGAAGAGAAGAAGATCATGATTGAGATTAATTAATTAATAAAAAAAGATTTGGTCAAGCCATGACAAAGTAATGATCATGTTCTCTTTGAAAGCATTATTGACAACTATGCCGCATCAAAAGTTTACTTTATTTATAAGCAAACAAAATACTAAGATTTCGGGATCTCAAATCAGATTTCATTCAAGCACCCCCTACCTACATCCATCACATTATGTATGTACATAACGATAAAAAGAAAATTTCAAACCAATGTGAAAAGTTAATTCATTCACTAAACTAAACTCTTTTAATCTTAATTTTATTGTAAGCAATAATATCACATAAAATGACATTACAATTTGCAGAAAAGAAACACAAAAAAAATAAATAAATATATTTATTGATGCTGAGGATATTCTTTAATTCAATTTCAAACTATCTTAAGTGGGTCCAAAGGAAATATTATATACTATGCACTTTGACGCCATTTTCTGTTTTTAGTTTCTTGTTCTATGTTTATCTTCTAAACTTGTATTCTTTTAAACAATATTTGGTCTCTATATTTGAAAGAAATCGAACTCTTATCACGAAAGATCAAAACTACTCTCTCAAAATTAAAGGAGTGGTACACCAACCACATGACCCACGAGTAACAATGGTTTGAAAAACCAAAATTGACGCACATAGAATATATCATAGTAAGACTACCATATATTTATATATATATAGTAATGCATTTAAGTAATGGGTATTACACTAGTACATTTCATATACAAAACTCTTTTATTTGATTTATATGTAGTGGTAGATTGAAATTATCATCATCAACTTTCTTAGTGAATCGTTTGGAAAGTAACAATTGAATGCAAATTTTATTTTTCATGGGAAATATTTGTGTAAAAGTTTGTTCTATTAAATCAAAATATAAAGTTTTTTAAATTAGAACAAATATTTTGTATAGGTTATAGAATAAAATAACATTGAGGTAGAGTTTTATTTTCCAATATATTTAGGAAGTGGATGTTTTTATAGTAAATTACAAGTGACCATTTAATTACATAAATAAGCATATTTTCTTGCCATTTCATTTGATTTTGCTTAGCTCAAAACTATTAATTAGGCAATTGGCCAAGACAAAGATTGTATACTTCTATGTCCCTTATCAATCTCATTACATGAAAATATATTCTTGTTGCTACTTTGGACATACAACTTAAACTCATGTATTTATCCTTTTTAGAAACCACACAATTTAGATTCCTAAATTACATAAAATAAATAATTTTAAAAAATTAATGAATGGTCTTAAAATGTTGGACCTCCTTTTTCATCAAACAAGATAATTAAAATTGTGTAGATTCTTTAAATTGTCTTGAAGCATTGTTTCTAATTTTGGAGTGCATATGGACCGCCTACTTTTTCTTACACTTATGTATCATTTTATCCTATCAAGAAGTTTTACAATGGATAAGGCTATTTCAAAATTATTTACTTAATAATAATATACACTAAAATATTTTTAATTATTATAAAATAAAATATAAAACTTAAAACATTTAATGGAAAGTTAGAAATAAAAGTGAATATTTATTTTAATAAATTGCGAGTATATATTTCTAAACTTTTTATAATTATATATATATATATATATTGTTTAATTATGTCACATATTTTACATGGTACGATTTTAGTTAATAGCACAATAATTGTCAATAAATAAGTTAGTGAAGTTAGAACTTTGTAAAAATTATTTTCTAGAAAAATGAAAAGTTTATGTTCCCATTGACGCTTAACATTATTAAATCAAATAATTGACTAGGTTTACAATGTGATTGGGTTTCTTATTTAAAATACAAAATTTTCACACCATATCATACATTATTACCATAAAAAAAGTTTTATGAATTAAACAACAATATAAAAAGTGAAAAATAATTCTCCTACTTTAATTTATGATATACTACTATGTTCCTAAAGTATTAATTAAATATTTATATTTATCTAATAATTTATATTGATCACTTATTTACACATTTATATTTAGGATAATGTTTGAATACAATTTTTTTTGTACAACTATTTTATATGATGTAATATAATAGTATTAATTAAATAAAAATAAATAACATAAATAATTTTATAATTATCATATAATAATAATGTTACATTAATTTTTATTTTTAATATTACCCCTATAATAAACTACTAATAATTTTATCTTTTATAATAATTGTAAGAGCACATCAAAATTTTGAAAAATTCCGTTGATATGACGTGAATTTTAACATTTAGACGCGAAGACTTCGCACCGAATCATAGAACATACTAGAAACAATATATATAGTTTGTTAAGTTTGATGAAACAAAACAAAACAAACTAACAAATTGTTCTAAGGGGTATTGTTGTAATTATACATTCCCGATTGAGTTGCTTCTTCATTGACACACGTCTCTCTGTGTCAGGTACAGACGAAATCAACAACAGCATTAAACTCGCACATGGTGGGTCCAATCCTTCCTTTTTTTTCACTTTGTCCACTTGTTCAACCAAACCAGCACCAACACGTGTCCTCTTCTGATCCTTGTATCATCATCCCACCACCGCACTAAGTACAGCTGTTCCTGTCCATGTCATCAACCCCACATGTAAGCTTCTCACTCCTCTTTTATTTTTGACCCTCAACTTTGTTTAATTATGATTAGTTCTCTATTCTATTAAATTATATTACTTTATTGCATTTTTTTTAATAATAATTACCAACAACGAATATCGTAGTAATTCTACTTAACAAATATTTAACAATCATACACGTACTTATAATTATTAGCTACTCAAAATTACTTTTAATTCTCACATTCGACTTTCAACAATAACTATATGAAAATAATATATATTTTTTAATAGATTTTGGATCTACCTTTAACGTTATTGATATATCTAACAAATTATAATAATAAATTGGACAGTCGATTTTGTAAGTTGCCGATGTTTATACATACGCATGCATGAACATATCATTTTCATCATCATCATCCTATATGCATCCACATACATAAAATAATAATACTAATAAACAAACAAAAAAAAAAAAAGAAAAGAAAAGAAAAGAAAAGAAAAGGTTGTTGCTCTCGCCTGTCGATGCAGCTTTATAAATGCTTTCTCATCCTTTCTCAAAAGCACATTGCAGAAACAGGGAGGATAAAACTCCAGAGAGAGAGGGAAAGAGAAATGGGATGCTTTTCTTGTGAAACAGAATCTTTGGTTTCTTCCAAAAACACCGTCCAAGAAAACCTTGCATCCATTGATTTCAACCAGGAACCGCAGTTTTTAACCATATCTACTGGGTCTGATGTAGAAAGTGAGTTCGATCCAGAAACCGCAGAGCTTTTAAGAACTAGAAGTGAAAGCAGGAGTTTGTTGAAGTCGAAGAAGAAGAAGAATCAGGTTTTGCTTGAGGGTTATGTGGAGACTGATTCTGAGGATGATTTGAAGAGAACAAAGAGTTTGACAAATGAAGATCTTGATGAGCTAAAAGGGTGTTTGGATCTTGGATTTGGGTTCAGTTATGAAGAGATTCCCGAGCTCTGCAACACTTTGCCTGCACTTGAGCTGTGTTACTCAATGAGCCAGAAGTTCATGGATGAGCACCAGAAGTCCCCTGAGAATTCTCCTGTGGCTGAGCCGGTTTCTAGCCCGATTGCTAATTGGAAGATCTCTAGTCCTGGTGAGTATTTTGAATTTGAGTATTATTATTTTATTTTGGTTTGATTTGGTGTTTGATCTGTTTTTGATGTTGTTTAATGAATATAATGAATTGGGTAATTATGAAATGAGTAATTTTGTTTAATTGTAATCTTATTTGTTATGACGATTGATGAAGAAGCAGTTTAATTGAATTCATTTGATACAAGATCTGTGCATATTCAAGAAGAGAGCACACAAGAAAGCTCTTGAATGCTTAGCTTGTTCTTCATGAATGATAAATGTGACTGTCATCCTTTTTCGTCGTTCGAACATCTCTGTATTTGTAAAAGTAAACTAAAGTATGCTACTTTCGCTCATTGAGTTGGGTTGATCATACTTTTAATATGTTTCAATTGAATTGATCTTAGTAACTTTTTTCTGAAGGGATATAAAACATTGTTTTTAATCTTTTTGTTACCTTTTTTTTTAACTTGTTCAGGTGATCACCCGGAAGATGTTAAAGCAAGACTCAAATATTGGGCACAGGCTGTGGCGTGCACTGTTAAATTGTGCAGCTGAGATAGAGATTTAGTAATTAATTGGTTCATTATTTGGAGGAAAACGAATGGAGGTTTTTCACGGTTTTGAGATCAAAAGAATGGCCTCACTTTCTTGCCGAGCTTGTTCTCCACTTATCTACTCCAGGACAACTTGTGGAATTGAAATTTCCAGCTATTATATAGCTGGAAATGGATCTGCCATGACCTGTCAATGAGGGGCCGGCTATAAAGGAGTAGAAGAAGGGCAGCAAGGAGAAGAAATGTCTCAGGTTTGAGATTAACCAAATACCCATAAGAGTTTTGACAGATTTCTCCTGCGGCTAATATATATAACTAAGATTTTTGTATCCAGTGTGCTGGAAATAAATTATGCTATTGAATAAAGTTCTAAATGTTATTTTTGCTCATATTATTTTTGTAGTGCTATAGTTTTTCATATGGCTATGGATTCCAACATTGCTGTTGGTTTTTATGCAGTGGTGAGAGCCTCCATTAGAGCTTCACCAACTAGTTGGAGACCTCTGCATTTGCTGAGGTAACTAATCTAACTGCATTCTTTAACATTACTCGATTCCTCGTCTACTTTATTGTGGTCCGTGAATGAAATTTGCACCAAGATTACTAACATTGCATGATCATGCTCATTAGTAATTGACTTGTGTTTCTCCGGTCTACGAATATATGAACCCATGGTAGCAGAGCGATTGTAAAAAGGAGATAAAACAAGTGAAGTGGGAATTACACGTATATCTCTAGACTGATCACAAAATTTCTCTCCCCAAGTCCTCTTTTTGTCGTTTCCAATTTTTGGGTTAAAAGCACTTGACATTTTGTTGTTAATGACTGGATTTGAGGAATAATATTTTGCTATACGAGACTTGAAATCCTGTTTCTGTTATGATCGGGTGTAGGTCTAGTTCCCTACTTTTGTGCTGGGGATTGGAAAATCATAGACGGTATTGGATTTGAAAGCATATACCTTCCCCTGTAACGTCAAAATGTGATGTCGATGATCCAAGGGCTGGCTGTTCTATTTGAACGAACATTGCTCATATTATGGAAAGGACAGTGTCATTTGACAATATAGATTTTAAATTTCATTCACAGGGTGTTATATGATAGAGCTGCCGTTGCATACGCACGTATGCGCCATACAGTGCATGATATTTGATCATTCGGCGGGTTTGCAGATAAACTTAACATAACAGCGAAAAGGATGGGGAACGTGAATATAAATGCAGTCAATTTGGAAAGAAACTTGCAAGTTTTATTTTGTTTTTGCTACCAAAAAAATAAATAAAGAATTGCAATGAAAAATTTGGAGAATTGCACTAGTTGTACAGCAAACTTGACGTACAAGTGTTTTGACAAATTCTGATATGCAGCGATAGAATTTTGTGCGTTAACTTATAAAAGTAAATTGGATTCTGAGTCACGACACTTCTATCATTTTCAGACGGTGTGAAACAAGTTTCTTCACTCAGAGGCTTGCATCATTTGTCCACTTGATGATTTTATGGACATTTTAAATTTGTACAAGTAATTGCTGCTGAGCAGCCAAGTTAAGACTCTGTACTGTATTTGTCGTCAGTGTAGAAGACTTGACTAAGCAATTAATCAATTAAAAAAATCATAGAAAGGAAGGATGGAAGGAAGGTTGTCCTTTGAAAAGTTGTATCGCAGTAAGTTGCTATTATATTTTCAATTGCTGTCATACAGTGATTTAAAAGGAGGTCATGTACATTTTCTTCTCTCTTTTTAATTGTATTTTTCCAACTCTTTGGATCTAACTCTTTAATTTTTTGTTGTATTTTTTTCTATAAAAAAATATATAACTCATAAGTTGAAAATTGCAAAATAAATTACGTATATTATGATGTTACCTTTTATTCCGCTGCAACGGGTTAAAAATTTTAAAAAATTATTATGTACAAAATAACTTTTGAATCGTAACACATAATTTAAAATTTTAAAAAGTGTACGAAGTCTAATCCAATTGATAAATCCATTAATTTTCTAAATTTCTTTTAATAGCAAGAGAAAAGTCAAAATTAATCTAGGAATATTTACAAGGCATAACGTTTAACTGGTAAAAGTTGTGATTTTTTTTTTTTTTTTTTTTTTTTTGCGTCTTATAGTTTAATTTGAACATATATATATATATATATATTATTATTGTGAGTAGACACTTATTTTTTACGAGTAAAAATCGTTTAATATGAGTATCTAAATATAATTATGATTATAAAATTTTGATCGTAAATTTCAAATATTAAAAGAAAAATTATACCAATATCATAAAAAATTATCTTTTATGTAAATTTTTTTGCGTTGCTAAAATTTTATTTAAAAAGTTTGAAGGAGTTTTGAATAAAAAAATAAAATGATTGAATTATATGTAATAATTTTTTTATTATTACTCTTGAAGGAGTTGGACAATTTTGAAGTACATTGTCATTTTGAAGAAATTTTTTTAAATAATTGTAGTTTCTATTTGAAGAGTCATAATATTTACTTGATTAAGCAAATTTTTTTAAAGAATGAAGAATTTTATTTAGGTTTAATTTGGAATTATGGTAATTTTACTATACTTTGAAAACAAAGTTAAAAAAGTGTTTGATGATACCACCGTTTAGTGAAATTTATTAATTTTTTTTTCTTTATATTTTAAACATCTAATACTTATATTTTACAATAATTGTGTTGTAAAAATTAAAACACATCAATACCAAATAAAATCTTAATATAAAGTTATATTGGTTATATTTCTATAGTTTTTATTTTTGTTAAAAGTTAAATAGACGGATGAACAATTAGAACCTAACATCTCTAGGAATAGAAAAATCAGATCATGGAATTCTACGATAAAATATGACTCTAGCAAAACTATTTTAATCAGCGAAGGAGAATTTTGTCATCATCTAACATAATCTATAGCAATCAATTCATACATAATTTTTTTTTTAACGAATGTAAATAAATTTCTTGTTATATTTAGTTTAAGAAATATTATTAAGTAGATAAATTCTATAAATTGAACATTTTTTTGTTACAGCCTAACAAAAATACATTTACACAGAGAAAGTAAAATCACCTACTAATTTCTACATGTATTTGTGCAATCTTTCTATTATATGAAATTTCATACTTGAATTGTCACTGTCCAAAAATCTTTTGAACAATTTCTTTAGATTTTTTTATGTGTTAATTGAATGAATTGTTTGCTATAAAAGAGCAACATTTCAAATTTTCATTTCATTAGAAAAATCTCTTGTCAAAAATCACTAGGGACAGAGCTTATATATGCAACATGGAAGATATCGATAAACAACCATTCAAGATAGCCTTTTTGCTAATTAACAGATTAGTCATGCTCTTATCGATCTATTGTTGCTGAAGATATTGTGCCCTTACCTCCGTTATCGATGAAAATTCACGATTTTCTTGAGAAATGTGAAACTTAATTGAAGTCAATATGCGACGAAGTTATCAAACTGAACATATATAAAAATGGAAAGCTCTTTGATAATATTATGTTAGCATCTTTCTCCGGAAATCAATCTCTCAATATTTCTTTAGTAAGAACAAATCAACACATCACAAGGATTTACGAAAACAATCAACCAATCAAGAAGAAAACAAATATTACGTGGTTTGGCATTGCGCCTACATCCACAGGATTAATACTCTCAAGAAAGCATTATTAACACGAACAAAGATTACAGATATACAAAGGAGACTCTCAGCTTTATAAGAAGCTCTCTTGTGTTGAATTTGGATACCTAGAACTCATATACCATGCAATTGAAATTGGCCCCTTAAGAACTATTTTATTCCCAGCCAAGAAAAATGAAGAAGATTAATTAACTACCTAAAACAGTAATAATAGTTTTTGGCCACGTCATTTAAAATTCACTAAATGCACCCAAAAGAATTCTGAGTACACCTCATAGATTATCTATCTTCTTCGAAGCATTCTTTCCAGTGTTGATCTTCAATTATTCTTCTAGTGTAAAGCTCCAACAATAGCTAATTTCAAGCAAAACTTGAATTTTTTAGTTAATATTACCTTGGTTAACATATCAGATAGATTTGCAGATGTGTGAATTTTTTCAACCTTGACTGAGCCTTTTGAAATCTCATCTCTAACAAAGTAATGCTTAACATCAATATGTTTAGTTTTTTCATGGTAAGTTTGATTCTTAGATAGATGTATTGCACTCTGATTGTTACAATACATTGTCATTGACTCTTTATCTAACCATAACTCATTGATGATCCTTCTTAACTACAAAGTTTCCTTTATAGCCTCAGTACCAACTATAAATTCTGCTTTTGTAGAAGATAAAACTACAATTGATTAAAGATTTGACTTCCAACTTATCAAACAATCATTCAAATTGAAAAGATAACCTGTTGTTAATCTACTTTTGTCTAATTCACCTGCAAAATCAAAATCAATAAAACCCTACCAGCTGTTGCCTTTCTATCTAAGCTTTTCCATACATCACACCATAGCTTGATGTGCCTTTTAGGTACCTTAGAATCCATTTAACCTCAATCCAGTGCTCCTTCCCTGGATTTGCCATGAATCTACTTACAACACTCACAGCAAAGGTTATATCTGGCCTTATAGACACCATTGCATACATTAAGTATCCTACAGCCTGTGCATAAGGTATTTTGGTCATATCATTCTTATCTTTGTCAGTTTTTGGTGATTGAGAATTAGAGAGTTTGAAATGAGCTACTAAAGGGGCATGTATAGCTTTTACATAAGTCATTCCAAACTTAGCCAATAGCTTCTTTACATATCTTTCATGTGAAAGAATCAAAGTTCCAACTCTACTATTCCTCTTAATTTCAATTCTTAAAATCTTTCTTGCATTGCTCAAGTCTTTCGTCTCTAATTCACTTTCAAGTAAGCACTTTAACCTTTGAATCTTATGTCTTTCTTTACATGCTATAAGCATGTCATCAACATATAGTAAACGATAAATTATTCCACTTTGATCCAAACATTGATAGTAGACACAACTATCATATTGACTTATAATGAATCCATGTTTTGTTATAAATTGGTCAAATCTTCTATACCATTGCCTAGGAGACTGTTTCAAACCATATAATGGTTTCTTCAATAATCAAACATATTTTCTTTACTAGAAACCACAAAGCCTTTAGGCTACTGCATTATAATATTCTCTTTAAGTTCTCCATGTAAGAAAGCTGTCTTGACATCCATTTGATCAAGTTCTAGATCAAGAACAACTATCATGGCTAAAATGATCATAATTGAGCTATGCTTTACCACATGAGAGAAGATTTCATTATAGTTTATTCCTTCCTTCTGTGTAAATCTCCTAGCTACCAATCTTGCCTTATATCTAGGTACTTCTTCAGTTGAATTGCTTTCCTTAGTCTTGAAAATCCATTTGCAGCTTACCACTCTTCTGTTTTCTGGTTTTAGAATCAAAATCCAGGTTTGATGTTTGTTGAGTGGATCCATTTCTTCTTGCATTACTTTTTGCCATAAGTCTTTATTTATGCATTTCATAGCCTCTAAATAGTTCTTAGGCTCATCTTCCATTATATCCTCAATAGCTATCAATGCAAAAGATATAAGGTTTGCATAAGCAAACCTGCTTGATGGCTTAATGATTCTTCTTTGCCTATCTCTTACTAAGCTATAATCTTGAAAACTGTTTTACAAGAATGTATTACATATGGTTTTATGCATGAAAAACTTACTGATGGTTTCAACGTTACTTCGGCCAAGGTAACGGTCAAGAAAGTATGACCAGCCATGTTTATTTGTTTTAAACTAAGTGCAAACTTATAAACTATTTTATATTTATTTGATTTAAATGAACACATACAAACACACACACACACACACACACACACACACACATATATATATTTGTGTATAAGTTGAAAAGTAATCTCAATATCATGATTTAGAAATGCATGTACATGTACGTAAATTTGTATGTACTTTATTTATTCACTAAATATAGTTGTATACTCACCCCTCACCATTATAACTTTCAGATTAGGCGCCTTAGTATTCGTCGGACTAGTAGTAACACCTATGACGCTTTGGGTATGTTTTCTTTTTTGACTCACATATGCACTTTGGGTCCACTAAATATATGTATTTATATGGATATATATTTTTATTTGGAAATTGTAAAGTATTTATAAACTAAGTGTTTATGTAAACATTTATTATTTTGTTTAACCCATATGAAAATGATTTCCATGAGATATTTTATTATTGGATATTTGTTATGGATGAACTGATTATAAATGATCAATTTTTTGATAATGCCCCCATGGATGAGAGTTAATATTTTATAAACTGTTTTCAGATTTTGATGATTTACAAGTAAGCCTTACAAACTCTCTTGATGCATTTTGAGTAGAAAGGGTGTATTTTGAGGATCTGTGGTGATTATCACGGGTGTACCCCAGGTTTGGGGCATGACATTTATTTAATGAATTTTTATTAAGTTAGAATATGAAAAAAGTATATGAAAGTAAAGAAGTACAAGTATTTAACAAGATGCACCTCAAACACTAAGTTGGGGTTGGGGCAGGTCTTGTTAGTTTGGTATCAATGTATGGTTTTAATTATGTAGACTATTATGTGACATATACATGTTGCATGAATCACGAAATAATTTCTTAATATTGATATCAATATGCATAAGAGTGGTCCGCCTAGCATGAGACTTGTTGTAAATTTGAATTTACCTCCAATTGAGGAGCAAGAGAGGGAATTTAGAGGAGAAGAAGGAGCTGATTTTGTGTCACATATACCTGTGTTTGAACCCGAGTAAACTCTAACACAGGAATGAAGAATATTATTGAACGTGTTCGTAACTTAGGTGTAACAAATTTTTAGGGCATTGATGATCTTATGGAAGTAGACTGATGGTTAAGTACGTTGGAAATGATATTTTAGGTAATGGGGTGTACAGATAAATAGAAGTTGAATTTCGCATCATTTTTACTTCGAGGTGGAGCATATCATTGGTGGACATTTATATTCACCGATATGTAGGATATGAAGCTATCATTTGGGTTGATTTTCGCAGAGAATTCAATGATAAATATTTCTCATCTATTCATCAAGACAGCAAAAGGAGTGCATTCCTAACACTAGTCCAATAGTCAATGATAGTTGAAAAGTACAATAACAAATTTATAGAATCATCAAGATTTGCTCTTACTGTGATACAAAATGAGACAGTTTGATATAAATAATTCAAGAAGGGTTTGCGTAATAATATTAGAGTATATATGACTGAATCTTGGTATACACATTTTGGCAGCCTAGTTTTGGCTGCGACGAACGACCCCTAAAATTGAGGTACTGAGACTGGGTTAAAGTTAAAATTGGTTAGTTGGTAACCCTACTAGTAGTAGAGTGTTTAAAAGGGAATGTAGATTGAGATATTAGACTAGTAGAAAATAACACAGACTACATCCAGAGTTGTCAAGAAGATATGGATGAAGTTTCGGTTAGAGTTTTACAACCTAAAATTATAGAAGTGGCCAGTAGAGCAGCAGTATTGGTAAAGGTAGAAGTTTCCCATATGTGATGTGTGGAAGACACCATGAAAGGCAATGTCTTATAGGTACTGAACGATATTGAATTTATTTTGTAGTGGAAGTGCGACGCAAATGATCAGTTCCAAGGTGTGCGGCCGCAGTAGGGAAGCCATGCTCGTTACACGGACGTGTAAAAAGGCTCCTACGGGACCAATACATGTACACATGCATATTTTAGGATTTAAAACCTTTTCAAACATAAATACAAAGTTAAGAAGTCATACTTCTTTAATTTTGTAATTCGGAATAACAAGTCAATCTCCACACTTGCCTCCAAGCGTATTCACACGTTGGATTAGCGAAGATGGTTCTGGTTTCAAGATGGGATTTCAAGCTTTAGGCATTAGCTTCACTAAGCTAATTCGTTGCTTTCTCTCTGTAGCTTCTTTCTTTCTCTTGTTTTTGTTCAAAACAAAAATACACACCAAAACCTTCTCTAAGGAATGATGTTCACTAAAAAAATACAGAGAGCAAGAAGAAGAAGAAGGTTGGTCTCGGTTAAAGAATAAAAAGAAGTAGCATTAGACTTAACACTTAAGTCTTTTCTTTTTAGCAATCCAATCACCAATTGAACTCTTTCACTGACATACATGACCACTTGGCTTTCCCTTTTATTAAATAAACAAAGCTATGTGTCAAGCTAAGGTTGATGGAATCAATTAACACTAATCCAATTAATGTATTAATTAATATATTAATCAAATTAATATGTGTGTATATATATAGTAATGATTAATTTAGATATTTATTATTATATTAATATAATAGATATTTTATTTACTTTATAATTACTTTAATCAATATTAAAGCATTATATCTATATACTAATATAATATCTATAAATCATATTTAAGTTATTTTATAAATTATCAAAACATTTTCCACGTATACGGGTGCTAGAGCGTCCTAGCGGGAAATTTATTCTTTACAATAAAGAATTAAATTGCTATTCAATCAAAGTATCGGAACAATATCATTAACTAATTAATGATTATTGTACAATAGCAATTACCGTTATCATCAAGTAACCGACTAATATGTGTAACTCATTGGGTTCATTGTGAGCTGGACATGGGTAGATACGAACTTTTTCGAATCTCTTGGGTACAATTCTTTGTTACCAAAGTTCCCAATGATCATGATGACCTCTAGCAAGATGTCATTACCCCCAGACACAGATAAATAAATATATCGGATAAACCAATATAGTCGTATGTGTATGTAGTAAAGTCTCTCAACTATCGACTGTCGATCGAGCGTGAGTCATGAAATCGTCAAACACCTAACTCAATCATAGGATTAGAACTTCAATCATATACATGATTCATATATTAGCAAAACACTTCTTTTCGCGTATGACAGTTTCACCTAAGATCTTAAGTTTCAACATTTGTGCCAGTAGATTCCATCTTAGTTATCGCACGTCCTCATACACTTAAACACATTGCCAGCAAGCTTCTTTCACTAGGCGTAGCTAGCCTGATGTAATAGACACAAGTGAACGATGTGCCTCAGTGTGGAGGACAGCTATGACACTTCAGGTCATAGGACTAGTGGTACACTAGTATGGCTGTGTGACGTATCATTGACTGTGGATAATCACCCATGTGATTCGTCAAGTTTGGTCACGTTCAGTAACACATTCTTCAACGTATCGCCCATGTTTATGCTCTTATGACATGAGACTTGTCACCCAACTATTAATATCCAATATTAATCCTTGGCAGCATTAAACATGCTAATTATGTAATGTTATATTCCTATATGACATTACTTCAATCGAAAACTGATTCGAATGTATTTAAATCATAGACTCTGTACTCATATCTACAACTCTTTACAGATAAAGTCTTGATAGCATAATACATCACGAGATCTTATTTTGCATTTTATATACAATATAAATTAACAATTGAACATGCAAAATGATATAAAAGCCATTTTATTAATCGTAAACTAATTTACAATTAATTACAAAAATATATATACAAAGAATGATATCTCTGAACTGAATGATACAATTGGTTCTAGAGCATATCTCTAACAGGTATAATATATTATTATCATTGTAGATAACTTAGGCACAAAAGAAGAGAGTGTTCTGCAGTATAGGGTGGAGAGACACAACATTATCAGACTTTAAACTAGTGAGATCATAGATGAGGGGATCTATATTTGACAGTGTAACACAACCTAGTATTACAAATACTAGTAGTGGTAGACAAAGAGGTCAACCAAGCCACCCTCGTGTGCAGGCACATGTGTTTGTCTCAACAGAGCAAGAGGCACATGCCATGCCAGATGTGGTTACAAGTATATTAACTATTTTTAAGCATGATGCTCATATTTTAATAGACCCAGGTTCAACATATTCTTTTGTATCTCACACTTTTACCATACATGCGAATAGAGAGTTAAAACCATTAAATTATGGATTAGTGGTAACCACACCACTTGGATACTCATTATTGATTGAGAGTGTGTTTTGTGATTTTGTTATGTCACTAGAGTGGGTGGTTATAATATGACGATAGATTTAACTCTTTTGGATATCCGTGATTTTGATGTTGTATTAAGGATAGATTGTCTTGCGAGTAATCATGTTACAGTTAATTGCTTTTGAAAAGAAGTGACATTTAAAAGATCAGATGAGTCTGACATTGTTTAATGTGAAAACGGCTAATTCTTTCATCTTGTGTGATATCAACCACTACTGCTAGTAAATTGCTAAGAAAGAGATGCCTTGCTTATTTGGCTCATGTTATTGATACTCAAGTTGTTCAAGTAAGGTTAGAGGATATTTCTATGGTAAATGAATTTCCAAAAGTATTTCTTTAGGATGTTAATTGTTTGCCATTAGACAAAAATATTGAATTTATTATTGACTTAATTTCGAGTACAACTTCTATTTTTATAGCACCTTATATAATGACTCCATCAGAATTGAAAGCATCGAATGTTTAATTAAAAAAAAAAATTAGTAGATAAGAGTTTCATCAGACCTAGTGTATCTTATTGGAGAGCACCAATATTGTTTGTAAAGAAGAAATATAGAACCTTGAAGCTGTGTATATATTACGGACAGTTGAATAAAGTCATGATATATAACAAGTATCCTCTTCCTCGCATTAAAGACTTATTTAATCAATTACCAGGTGTTAAAGTTTTCTCCACTGCGTTCAGGTTTTCATCAATTTAAGATTAGAGATATTGATGTGCTTAAAATTGCTTTTAGGACCCATTATGGATATTATGAGTTTTTAGTGATGCCATTTGGGTTGATTAATGCTCCAACAACATTTATAGATATTATGAATAAGGTATTTCATCCTTATTTAGATTGATTTGTTATTGTGTTTATTGATGATATCCTAATATACTCACAAAGCAGAAAAGAACATACAGAGCCTTTGAGGATTACTTATAGACATTGAAAAGTAAACAGGTTTATGCAAAGTTCAATAAATATGATTTTTGGCTAGATAAAGTCATATTCCTAGGTCATGTAATTTCAGCTGATGACATTTTTGTGGATCCTCAAAAGGTGGAGGTTGTAATTAATTGGAAGCGACCTACTAATGTAACAGAGGTAAGAAATTTTCTTGGATTAACTAGGAAGAATGCGAAAATTGAGTGAATAAAGGATTATGAACATAATTTCTAAGAACACAAGAGAAGATTGACTTTTGCTTCTATTCTTACAATTTCGATTGGTACTGAAGGATTTATAGTTTATAGTGATGCATCTAGACAAGGAATAGGTTGTGTATTGATGCAGCAAGAAAAGATGATTGCTTACGCTTCCCGGCAGCTTAAGAAACATTAATTGAACTATTTGACCTATGATTTAGAACTTGTAGCAATAATTTCTGCATTAAAGATTTGTAGAAATTATTTATATAGGGTTATTTGTGAGATTTATATAGATAATAAATGCTTGAAATATTTGTTTATGGAGATAGAATTGAATTTTAAACTACAGATGTGAATTGAACTTATTAAAGACTATGATTATACATTGATTATCATATGAACAAGCCGAATGTAGTAGCAAATGCTATTGGTAGAAAATCTTCAAATTATATTGCTCATATGAAGGTGACCTACCTTCCATTGTTAATTGATTTGAGATCACTTGGAGTTAATCTAGTAATAGAATTATATAGCCCATATGAAGGTGACATTATTTATATAGGGTTATTTGTGATATTTATATAGATCATAAAAGCCCGAAATATTTATTTATGGAGAAAGAATTGAATCTTAAACAATGGATGTGGATTAAACTGATTAAAGACTATGATTGTACATTGATTATCATCTAGTAGCAGATAGACTTAGCAAAAAATCTTCAAACTCTATTATTCATATGAAAGTGACCTACCTTCCATTGTTAATTGATTTAAGATCACTTGGAGTTAATATAGTAATAGGTGAGTATGGAACACTATTGACTCATTTTCAAGTTAGGCTAGTATCGATTGATCAAATTTGAGAGGTGAAGAATCAAGATTAGAATATAGTTAAGTTGAAGGAACAAGTGAATAATGGTCTACGAACTGACTTTTCATTGAGAGATGACAAGACATTAGTTTGGAATAAGTAAATTTTGGAACAAGCAAATAGTTCAACATATGCAAGACATCCTAGGATTACAATGATGCATCGTGTGTTAAGGGATCATTATTAGAGGCTAAGCATGAAGAGAGAGATTGCATAATTTGTATCACATTGCTTAACTTGATAGTAGATTAAGGCTGAACATCAGAGACCTGCAAAAGTTTCTCTGCCATTTTCCACTCTTGAGTGGAAGTAGGAACATATTACGATGGACTATATTGTTAGGTTTCCACGTACTCAGCACAGTTATGATAGTATCTAGGTAATTGTTGATCGAATTATGAAATTTGCTCATTTTTTACCTATCAAGAACACATATTCACTGGATAGATTGACCAATTTATATGTAAATAAGATAATGCAACTACATGAAACACTAATATCTATTATATTTGATAGAAATCCTTGGTTTACCTCCAGATTTTGGACTAATTTATAATATGTTATGGGTACTAGATTGAATTTTAATACAACTTTTCACCATCAAATAGATGGATAATCAGATAGAACACTTCAAATTTTAGAAGACATGTTTTGAGCATATGTAATATTATAAGGGTAATTAGAATGTATACTTACCATTGGTGGAATTTGCTTATAATAACAATTATCAGTCTAGTATTCAGATTACCTCATATGAAGCTTTGTATGTAAGAAAATGTAGAACCCTTACCTGGTGAGATAAAGATAGGGAAATGGAGAACTTGGGTTCAAAAATTGTACAAGACACTAATGAAAAGATCACAATTATCAGAGATAGACTTAAAATGGCTTAAGATAGACATAAGAGTTTTGTAGCTAAACACAGAAGAAAACTTGAGTTTGTTGTGGGTAATCGAGTTTTCTTACGAGTCTCTCCTTGTAAGGGCATACTACGATTTGGTAAATGAGGGAAGTTAAGTCCTTGATATATGGGTCCGTATGAGATTTTTGAAAGAATTGGCAAAGTGGCTTATGGTTTAGCTTTATCGCCAGAATTAGCACGTATTCACAATATTTTTCATGTATCATGTTGAGAAAGTATATTCCTGATCCTTCTCATGTTTTAGATTCACAACCAATGCAGTTGAAGGATAATTTGAACTACGAAGAGGAATCTATTCGGATATTAGACTCTAGAGAACAAAAGTTATATAGTAAGACGATTTCACCAGTTAAAGTATTATGGAGAAATCATGCAGTAGAGGAAGTTACGTGGGAGAGACGGGATCATATGCGAACTCGATACTTGTAGTTATATCAATCAGGTATATGAACTTTGAAAAATGATTGTGACATATTACAGTTGGAGGGTAAAGCATATAGCTTACAAGCATATAAACAGTATGCTTTTTAATTGAAATGGTGAGCACGGTTAGCTAATGTAAATATATATAATAATAATTCATTTAACATGCTTGCTTTACATTTTGAGGAATTTGAATTTGAAATTGAATGAGAAATTAGAAGCAAATTGAGAGCAAAGAAGAAAATGAAAGAAAGGAAAAAAAGAAGAACAATTTTAGGCAGATAAAAGGAAAGTTATAGGAAACGTATTTGGAAAGTTAAAAACATATCCAAAAAATTAGTGAGTGATATAACTATGAAATTAGAATAGTTTTGACAGTTAATTTGGGAGTAGGTAAGCAGTAAGAAATCCTTGAGAATTTGAACCATCTAAGATTGATAATTAGGCTGTGAGTGGATACTTTTGAATTGTTATATATATCTAGTACAGTAAATTATATCATAATTGAATTTCATGTGACCGTAATTGTTCACGTACATAATAGTTTAATAAAAAATGACATTTTTAGATGTTCATGTCATGTGTTTGATGTTTAAATGTGAATGTGAATGTGAATGTGATTGTAATTATGATTATGATATATTTATGAAATCATGACGAGAATACAAGGTTGCGGGGTATGATATGTTTATGAAACACTGGGGAGAAAACGAGACCCGATGATATAATTTTTCTACTTGAGCGAAGGTTTTCTGCCAAATATGATATGTGTTGGGTATATGGCCCAGAACATCTATAAAGCTCAATAAGCCATGAGCTCAGGAAAAACTTTTGTAATGAAGCAAATAATAGCCTGAGACCTAATCTAATTTGTGGAGAACTGCCCAGAGGATGACCAATGACCTCAGATTTAGTAAAAACTGAGACCTCTTAAAGTCGTTTAGAAGACCTCGAGTAGGAACCTCATCCAGAGGCCACTTCTTTAAAGTTTCGGGTGTGACTAACAAAGGTCTTAAGCATGCAACACTAGGGCTCATCTGGGGTATAAAAAGAGGAAGCCTCACGTAGTGGTTTCCATGGCCTTGCCACAGATACATATTTGCAAAGGATTTTTTTCCTTTCCAAATTCTTCCTAGATTATCTTATAGCAAATATTCTTAACAACTAAAACTCTTTACAAAATAAGAATTCTTAGCCCAAAAGAACTTATCCTACTAAAAGGGCATATGATTCCATAAAATCCGTAAGCCGATGCTTATCTAATAGAATCTCCGTGATTCTCATGCAACGAAATCTGTGTTTCTAGATTCCATAGAATTCTATCAAACTTAAGAGATACAAACGTCTATAAAAGGAGACCAATGACGACCAGGTACGACTACTAAAACTCTGGTAAAAGAAGATTATAGTTTCTTTAATTATCTTTAATATTAAAAAGTAAAACTTTGATTTAAGTATCAGAGAGTTTTTGCTGGACAACCGATTTTTTACCCCTATAGTTCTCGATTGTGATCGCAGGTTAAATCATCAGTCAAACAAGAAGAAAAAGATCGTTGCTGATGCATGGAGTCCGTAGAAGGATTTTTGCTGCATCAACAATATATTTCTTTGAGTACTTGTAGATATGAATTAAATTAATTATACTATGATATATGCTAAGCATATGATTGATGCTTGATTTATACATTGTTTAAGAAATTACATAAATTTTTATAAAAAAATATTTTTCTTATAAATATCCACTCAATGAGCCGTAAGCTCACTTTTTTCTATTTTTCCTATTTTTTGCCAAGTCATGCATGATTCTTGCAGTGTACAATTTTGACACTTGAGATTGGGACTAATAAACGCACACTGCATGAGTCACCTTTAAACATGTCATGTTTATATGTGTATATTAAACAGATACACATGAGTTCGTATGTAATATAAGTGTTGTATACATGTTGTGGTGAGGCATGAAGCCTTGATGTGTGATAATGATGGAGGCTTGAGATCGTTTATGTTTATTTAATGAATTTTTAGTAAGTAAAATTATGGAAAAAGTATATAAAAGCAAAGAAGTACATGTATTTAGAATGATTCACCTCGGACTCCAAAGTGGAGTTGAGGCGGGTTGTGTCATTATGCCTAACTTAACAAAAAAAATAAAACACCCTACCAATGCGTAGAACTAATGTAAGGACATATATATCAAATAAATGTATATATTTCTTAATTTGATTATTTTTTTTCTTTTATTATTTTTTATTTTGATGGCCATCTATTTATGAGAGGGATAATTACTTATACCCCTTAACGTCACTTCTAGGGTTGCATATTTGGGAAAATGGGGTGGAGTTAGGTTCCCCTATCTCGATCCCCATTTCCTCTAACCTCCTCCATCCCTACCCCCATCCCCATTTGGAGGAAAATGGGGATGGAGGATTTTGGGGGGAGGTATCCCCTTCCCCAACCCTAATTCCCCATTTTTCCTATTTCCCCAACTCCAATTCTCCATTTCTTCATTTCCCCATTTTCCATGTTTTTATTTATTTATATATTTTATTTAAAATTTTAAATAAATATAATATTTTATTATAAATATAATATAATTAAAATTTTAAATAATAAAAAAAATTAAAAATATATATATATATATATATATTTGAAGTAAATGGAGTTTTTTTTAGAAAAAATGAGAAAATGGGGATGGGGGATTGTTATTTGTCACCAACAAAAATGGTGAATTTTGTTGGATTTCATATATCCTGGTGGTCCATTCTAGGGTTAATTGTTGATATATTGTAACATCAAATAATTATATATGCCTAGTAAATTAAGAGTTGGTCAGTCAGGATATCCAAAAGAAGCAGCGGTGTAGACAGAGAATTCGTTCTGACTGGGGGCTACTCATAACAATAATAATAATAATATTAAAATAAATGTTTTATGTTAACTTTTTATATTTTCATATATATTTTCTATTATTCTCTAACTATATATTTTACACCAACTTAAGCATTGGTATGATATGTAATTTTAATATTCATTCTATTAAAATATGTTCAATTATATTATATAAAATAAAAAATTATGAAAAAATAACTAAACAGTTAATGACATAAATATAATACTAATTTCACAAATTCACTAAAATTTAATTTTAAGAATGAAAATGATATATTCAAAATTTAAAAGTGCGAAAAAATAATCTTATCCTTAATTTTTTATTTAAAGACATGTGAAAGAAATATATTGTAGAAAGTAAAAGATTAGAAAAAATATATATATTAAAAGTAATTCTTTTAGTATAATTTTAGAACTATTAAGTAACCATTGTTTTATTATATAGTGTCTTTCTCTTCGGATAATACAGTTGGTATGATCAATTCCTTTAAGTTTTAAATTTTAATTAATCAAATTTTAAAAAAAAATTGGAGCTCGAAAGGTATTTTAACAGGATTGAAATGACATTTTAGTTTGACACAAGCTAACACCGTAACATTTAGGACTTGGGTTGAGGTCTATTTTGAATTGTCAAATAAAAAATGCTAAAATACACAAGTGCTTATGCATTTTAGCGTGTTTTCTATAATGCTTTCTAAAATAATTTATTTAAATGCTTAATTTACATGTAAAATATGTAAAATATTACTTTAATTAGTATGCAATTATGCGCTAATTTAAAAATTATATTTAATGTTAATTAAATTTGATAAACATTTATATAAAATCAATAGCCAAACACATGAATAAATACTTATATTTATAAAATGATCACATTTTAAGTCAATTTATGTAAATGACCACATTACTTTTTTTTTTATCAAACTGACCAATAAAATATGTTTTGAACGAAAATGCCTCTTACACCATTTTTGTTCCAATTTCGAGCACCAATTTCAGTTTCGACAATCACTATGGTGCTCGAATTTTGAGCACCAATTAATCAACAAAGTGACAAAGCTAATGCTAATTAGCTTTTTAATTAGAGTCTTATTTCCTTATTTTTTGCCTTGTTTTATGATTTAAATAGGATTAACCTTAGTTTTTGCCTTGTTTTATGATTTAAATTCTCTGTTGATTTAATTGTTTCAAAAGTAGCTGAGCTGGAGATGAAGCTGTTATTCCAGTTGGTTAAATCCTGTTAAAACTGTTAGTTAAACTCTGCGTTTTGATCAGCGATGAAAACTATATAAACTAAAATTGTAAAACAGATTGTGATGATGTTGAGATGCAATTCACTGAATAAAGAAGAGATGATTTTCTGTCGAAATTCTTTCTGTTCTTGAGTTTATGTTTTCAGTTTTACTGATTTCAAATATCAAGCTTTTCTTGTTCGATTTTTTATTTTCTGCTTTGATTGTTCATCTTGTGTTCGTGCTGATTAAGATCGAAGCATCAACAGATTTACTTGTTTGAGTTGTATTATAAATTATTTTGCATTCTTGATTAAAGAAAAGCTTTAGTAAGAATGGTTCAAGTTAGATCCCAATCTGTCTGTCTACCTTGTTTGAATATTGGATTTACCTTATTCTATTTCTTTTAACCTTAATTATGTGTTGCTTGAGCTAGATGATCTTTTACAATTGTTATTCCTACAAGAAATACAAGATCTATAATTTTTTATTATTTGCCAACAAATATAATGATAAATTTTTAAAGGGATATTTTAATTTAATTTAATTTCACTATCAAAGAATCTTAAGGCATGCAAATTTCAAGATTTTGTATCTTTTTCAAATTTCAAGATTTGTCTCCCATTCTCATTCAAATAAATTATTAAAAAAATAAAAATAAAAATGTCACGTTTTTCTTATTCAAAGTTTTTTATACCAATTAATGCCTTTCATTAGAATGCCCTAATTTTCAAACTTTTCTCTAATAATTGATTAGAATCATCATTCTTATTCTTTTTGTAAATTTTCTTTGGTCTATAGGAAAATGATTCATTTTTTAACTGACTGTTTTCATTGAAGATATCTGAGGAGGAAATAAGGCACAACACATTAATCCCAAACATTTTATTAATGAGAAAAATGAAAGCTGTCACGTAAACATTTTATTTTTGAAGCAAAATGACTTCAGAAAACACCACACACATCAGACACTCGCAAAGCTAAGATAGTCGAAAGGGAGACAAGTTCATACGAAATTAAGGAAAACATAGCTAGATTGACAAATTAACACAACTAATTATCCATAGGGATAGGATGAAGACGAACTGGAAGTCCCTTGGCCGCAGTTAAGCTTGGATTTCTTGTCATTTGCTCATCAGGATTAACCTTGTCCCACTTGAATTTTTTGACAGCATGATGCATAAATATGAGTATTGTTAATTTGGCAAAATCTTTACCAGGACATGAGTGATGACCTCCTCCAAATGGTACAAATGAGTATGGCACTTTCGGTTCATTTCTTTCAAATCTCGATGGATCAAACTTTTCTGAGTTTGAAAAGTATTCTGGATTTCTATTTGTTGCATGTACACTCCAGTGTATCTGACAAAAGAAAGAATGCAAATTAACGATGGTTAAATTTCAGAAATTTTAGTTACGTTTGGTATGGCTTCTTCGAATGAGTTTTAGTAAAACTTTCAGCAAAATATTATTGGTCGTTTAGTTGTCGATCTCAGCATAATATATATATATATATATATATTTAGAGTTATATTATTAGGTATTTATAAACTATAGACACTAAAATTTATTTTTATTATAAAATTCGATTTGATAGCAGTATACACATCTATACAATAATATGGAATCTTACCTTCCATCCCTTGGGAATCAAAAATCCCTCATAGCTGAAGTCAGTAAGGGCCTCTCTAAAAGTTCCAGAAGCGGGTGGTTCTAATCTTAACGTTTCATTTATCACATTCATCGAGTACTGCATCTTTTTTATGTCTTCCATACTCAAATGCTCTTCTGGTCCTTTCGACTTTCCTATCTCCATTTGCTCTGTGCAAATTAACATCATACATTATTAATATATGCATTCAGAAAAAAATATTTGATTATGAGAATAATTCATGCAATTAAACCTCTGTGGACTTTATCATAAATTTGAGGTAGCTCTGCAAGAGTTTTGATAATGGAAACAATCACTAAGCTTGGATTGTCATAGGCAGATGAGAGTAATGCTACTAAGTTCTTTGCAAGGACAACGTCATTTACTTCTTCACCATCCCTATAATTTTCCAGCAGCATCTTCGATAATATGTCATTTGAATCTGACTTCTTCTTCTCAAACAGTTCAATCTTCCTCTGTTTAATGACATCCAAGAAAATCTGACGGCATTTCCTCGATCCTTTAATCGCACGATTAAATTTTGTACCTGGAAGGTTTATGGGCAATGCAAACAACGCATCCACTATGCTTCCCATCGATGGCAAAAGTTTGTCGAGAGTTTCTCGATCCCGGATATCTGCCAGCAATCGACAAGATACTGCAAATGTAAATTTCCTTGCAAGAGGAGCAACTGTAACTTGTTTGGAATCATCCCAAAAGGTCTTAAAATGCTCTTTCACGACTTGATCAATAATGCCAACATGTCTTGAAAGAGCCTCGGGCTCATTAAAAAATGAGAGAAATTGTTTGCGGGCTCTGATAACTTGGTCCATCGTAATCTCATCGTCAGCGTTTTCGAAGACTTTGAGAAAAGTATCCGGCCACCAAGATCTAACAAGCTTGTAGTCATTGGCAAACAAGAATTTGTTTGCCTCAGGGCTACATAAAAACACCATGTTTTGACCAAGATGAAATGTTTTGAAAAGCTTTGTGGAGTATTTGTTCTTCCTCTCAGCAAAGAATTTATGAAGAGTGTCTGTTTTGGCTTTTGAGAGATAATCTGAAGTTTCAAAAAATTTAAGAGGCCAACCTACGTGACCAGGTGGGAGAGGAAGATTTTGAGTAGCATTGTTTTGTTTGGGTTTGAAGAGAAAGTAGAAACAGCAGAGAGTGACTATGAAAAGTATGGAAAGGAGGAGGAGTTCCATGATGTTTTTGTTTCGTTGATGCAAGGCTAGCTTTGCTTGTGTCTTTGAAGCAACGTATTTTTATAGACTTGCTGAGAGAAAATGTCACACAAATTTCTTAATTTTTTCTGCCAAATGTCGCTTTAGTAAACGATTTTAAATATTAGAAACTCAAGTCCCTACTATTTACCGTCTCTCATATATTTTTAATTAAGCCCCTACTTCTTCAATAAAATCAAGTGATATGACATTACTAATTAGACAATAAATTTTCTTAATTTTAGAATAATTCATTATATATATTTTAATATTTAATTTGTAAATGACACGTCGTCAGTAACCGTTTTCCCAAACTTTTGTATTTTAGTCAAAAAAGGATGGCATTACCATAGAATCTTAGCCTTACGTCGTCATTAACCTTACAGCGAATCTAATTAAATAGAGACACTTGATATTTAAAAAATAATAATAATAATAATAATAACACCCACATACACTTAAACAAACAACAAAATAATCAGCGTAACCAAATTGTCTAGTCAGAATAATAATTTTTATTAATTAATAAATTAACACCTAAACTTAAAAAATAATACCTACAATTTATTGTTGTAAATTTTAAGTTCAATGCAGTTTCAACTAACTCTACGTGGTTATTAGTTATTTCAAATTTTGTATTAAAATTTTAAGTTTATTTTTAACACAATTCAAATTTTATTTATATATGTGTTAATATATTGTTTGTGAATTCTAAACACTTTTTTTTTTTTTTTTTTTTTTTAGCATTATATAGATTTGGAAGGTTTTTGTTGTTAATGAAAAATTACTTAAAACTTTAAAAGTATATAGACAGTCTGAATGCACGTAGAATATTATTTTCAATGGCTGTTTTAATAGAACAAAACTAAAAATAGCAATATTTTAATTGATGGAATATAATATTTTTCTAAGCACAAAAATAATTTATTTTCTTATTTTTATTATGATATACTTTCCATCAAAACCTAAATATATATTTTTTAAAATAACTACATAATTTATTATCTTATTCTATTAAATGAAATAAATATATCAATATAAACTATAAATCTATTATGCAAATTACAAAAATATATTTAAATAAAATAGTGGTTTATCATATACCTCATTTTCATAGTACAGTTTTAGAAAATGTTTGTCAGTTTTAGAAAATGTTAACAAACATTCTAAACATTTACTTTGTAATTTTAAATTTATTTTATTATAAATTTTATAAGTGTTGTTTATGGAAAAAGAAAGCAATATTTGAAAAGATCCAAAAATATAAAAAGAAATTCTACAATTTCTAATGACATATCCTACATGCTAATTGGCGTTTGGAATCAACTAAAGAAAATTTCAAAAAAATAATTTCATAATTTTAATAATATACACTTCCCTATAAACTTTTAATATATACAAATATTTCCTAATAGCTTGTATTATTATTTTTATAAAAAGGATTAAAAATAAAAAAATACACCCAAATAATTAAACTCTCAAATTTAATCTAATAATTAGACTCTTAAATTTACTACAATATCATAAAGAAAATATAACTAAAAAAATTAATGAATTCTAGAAAGTAATAACACTATTTATAGTAAAATAAAAAAAATAGAAATAATCATGATTTTGGGAATAAACTTTTCATTAAAAAATATTTAATTATGGTTAATTTGGTTGTGATTGTGTCACGCTCCGACTCTAGGGTCCACCTATGACAATAGCTACAGACTTTTATGATACATCCTTTATATTCAAAATGTACCATAAAAGCCTGTAAGGATATAAAATTATTTACTCAACACCTGAAAACAGTTATAATTTGAATTTTCATTCATGAGATTCTCAACATCAAAGAATTAATCTCTGTTATCAATTCATCTATAATATGCATAAGTAATAAAATATCAAATCAAAAATATTTCACATAAGTTAAACAAAATAATAAGTTCTTATAAAATCATCAGAGTTTAAATTCTTCTCAGTTTCGAACCATAAAACAAATTCCCAGAAAAATACATACATATATATATATATATCCAAAAATATATATCCAGTAATTACATATTTGAAAATATACATATTTAAAATATACACCTCCAGTGGACTTAGATGACACATGTGAGTCAAAAGTTGGAACACTTACCTAGAGCCTCGTATGCTTTCCACCACTACCACAAGTTCGGCTAGGACTAACGCTCCTAACCTGAAAGCTGAAATGGTGAGGGGTGAGTATACAACTATACTCAATGAGTGAACACATATATACATGATATACATACATGCACACGTATTTCTAAATCATGATATTAGGATTTATTATTCACATATGCTCAAATACATATTTACTTACATTTCATGTTTAACAAATAACTGAAAACAATATAGAAATGGTCTGCATTCACTTAAATCAGCCAAATCGGGCTGGCCATATTATCTCGACTGTTACCCTGGCTGAGGTAACATCAAAATCCATCAGTGGGCTTGTTATGCATAAAAAACCATATGCAATGTATTCTTGTAAAATTGAACCCATTGCATAAGCATTTTAAAATCATTTAATTTATGTAAAACATGCATTTATAAATCAAGTCCGTCCCACTGATGTTGGCCTGAGTAGTCACTTGGTGATAAAGTGATTGTTCTCGTCGTATCCATCAAATCCAGGAAATCTCTATCAAGTCGCCAGAACTATCCATAGGGTCTCTATATAACCGCGTATTCGCGCAATAACTCACAGTGGGCTTACCATGGCTTATCCTTTCTTATACAGCCCCACTGCGGCACTAATAACCTACACGACCTCTCATTGATCCGTTCATAGGTTACAGCCCTGTATATATAGTAAATAACCTGGCCTACTGGCCATATAACAATAACCGGCCTTAACAGCCTCACATCACCAATATACATGCATTTAAAAGCATTTCCATTCATTTAGATCAAACTTGGCCTTCTCGGCCATTTCATTATCAAAGACAGATTATAAAATGTATAAATTAATTTCCGGCCTCCTGGCCATTTTAGCATGTATATCTACAATTTTATCAATAGCAGACCGTGTAAAATTATGCATTCCAATATAAATATAAACTGTATGAAAAACATTCATTTTGAAACTTCATTTAACCATTTCAAAATACATGTTTTACACACAATTTTACATATAAGTATCACATGCATTTTATTTACTACTTATGTATGTATAAATTCACTCACAATTTTGGGGAGGGTATCCACTTCCACTACATTTCCTCACACTCAATTGGTTCTTCACGCAAGTTCTCGGAACCTATTACAACACGTGTATATTTAATCAATTCCACGATTCCGATATATCTTAAACACAATGCATTAAATGCATGTTTCGTAGAAAATATATCTAAACGTTCGTAGTTGACACATACACCTTACGAGGCTTACTAATTGATATCATTTAACCGATTTCCAATAATTGAAATCCCATGGCCATTTTATTCACATTTCACATCTTCATCTATAATGAAAAGTATTCATATATTCCAAATGTTTTTCCAACATTTTACATACGTTCAATTATCTCAATTAATCATATAAAACTTGGTTTCCTACGCAAATAAATGTGTGTTCTTCGGGTGAACAGTAACCCTAGGTTTTCACATGTTTAATCTCATAAAATTGCACTTGAGCTGGGTTAATAGGCTTACCTTTAGCCTGTAGAGATGTGTAGGAATCTCATATTATCATTTGAACGCAAATTCTCAATTTGTTTGCAAAACCCTAGTTTATTTCCTGCTTCTCCTTGCTGTTTCTTAGTCTAAATGTGGCATCAATGCATAGAGGAGAGGATGGGTGGTCATTGGGTAAGTCAGATTTGCAAATGTAGGCCAAGAATTTGTAAGGGTTGGCCAAAAACTGAGAGAGAGAGAGTGAGAGAGAAGAGAAAAATATGTAAATGAAGAAGATTGGATGTGTTTTTCCCCCCTTTGGGTATTTATAAGAGTGAATGAAATAACCAATTTGCCCGTCAAATTTTGTTTAAATCTGTGTCATGTATCGATACCTTTGGCTTAGGTATCGATACTTTTGACTTGGGTATCGATACTTTTGACTTGGGTATCGATCCGTTTGGATTGGGTATCGATCTATTCATGAAAGTTTGATTCTGAAATTT
The DNA here is from genome assembly GCA_035584115.1 of Cedrela odorata. Taxonomy (NCBI): domain Eukaryota; kingdom Viridiplantae; phylum Streptophyta; class Magnoliopsida; order Sapindales; family Meliaceae; genus Cedrela; species Cedrela odorata. The sequence continues at coordinate 12,640,955 of JAXCLQ010000007.1, forward strand.
TCTTGAATCCCGAGTATCGATACAATTGCCTTCGTGTATCGATCCCCATTTTTCCCATGTATCGATACCTTTGATGAAGGTATCGATTTGGTTCAACTTGTAATTAATTTCGAACTCTCTGTTTTGTCACAGATCGATACCCTTGACGAAGATATCGATCTTGTCATTCTTGTAATTATTTTTGAACTTTTTATTTTTCAATGTATCGACACTTTTCTCCAAAAGTATCGATCTCCATTCTTTATGTATCGATATCTTTGGCCCCAGGTATCAATACTTCATGTCCAGTTATCCATTTTCTCACAAAAGCTTAAAATAAAAATTTTTCCAACTCATAACATCAATTTCATTATGTTCATATCATTTAACTCAATTTAAATTCACTTAAGTATCGATTTTGTATCAACTAACCATTACCATGCATGTGTGAAAGGAATGTCATACAAATAACTACTTTATCCTTATGTTCAAATAACATAGTTTAACAGATTGGCTCAAATAAAAAAAAAAATCTTTTAAAGTTGGTACGAGGAGAATTTCATCTTTTAACCTATTATTTTTACGATCAAAAAATTAAATTAATTGTACAGTTGTTTTAGAAATAAAAATAAATATAGTTATGTAAGAAATTTTTATTAAATATTTGCAATTGGCATTTTTTTGTGAAATACCGAGAATATTGTGCAAGTCATGTATTGAATCAATAAAGTTATTTGATGGTTTTATGTTAAAGTGCAAATAAAAGACAATAGAGGAACACAAGTGATACTTTATTATTAGTTTAATGAGAAAAAAAATAGAATATGCGGACATAATAGATATTTGATAGTATTAAGACCATTAAACAAAACTAAATCAACGAGGAAGGAATGAGAGTTTCTACTATAAAAAAGGGCACATATATATGCTAATTTATGCCATCACATATGACCAATCAAAATCATGCATGTATTTTCCACTTTACAATATTATACCACATATTATGGCTGGTTGAAAACTCAATTAGTGGGAAGAAGAGTTAAAGACAACCAATCACAACACTACCTTAAATGACACCAATTTTTTAGTTATGTTGAACTTGTTTTATTAAAAATATTGTCAGTAAAATTAAGTGGGATAAAATATGCTCAAAATAAAAAATAAAAAAGAGTGCAGCACATATTAGTCCATAAAAATTTATATATTTTTTCTCTTCAAAAGAATTTTCTTCCCATGATGAAATTTTTCTCCCCAATAAAACAAATATTAAGTTTTCAATTTGCAAAGTCGACTCATGCCAATGCCATGTACTAACTTCTCAAAAGTTGATATAGGTAAAGTTTTGGTAAAAAAACCAGTAAAATTAACAGAGGAGCGTATTTGCTTAATATCTTTTCACTTTGTTAAAGCTCATGTGTAGAAGAATTTTGTTGATACATGTTTGATTTAGTCTCCCTTAAATGTATCCACCTTTAACTTGTGCAATACAAGTGATATTGTCTTCATAAATTGTTGTTTGAATATCTTCTATAGAAGATAAGTTGCAAGTACTCTGAATATGATAACTAATGGATCGCAATCATATATATTTACTACTTGTTTGATGTATTACATTAATCTCAGGTTGATTAAAAGAGTTAACAATGAAAATTTGCTTCATCGATCACCATGAGATTATTGCATTGTTATAAGTGAAAATATATCTTGTCTATGAACAATCGTTATGATGTTCAAAAAGATATCAAGTATCTGCATAAATAGCTAGTGTTGGGTTTTGCATTGGTTCATTGAAATAAAATAATATTAAATCTATGAAATAAAATAATATCAAATCTATCGTTCCATGAAGGTAACTTAAGAATATATTTAACATTATTCAAATGTCAACAAGTAGGTACAAAACTGAATCTAGTTAATAAGTTCACAAAGAAAGGTATGTCTGATATAGTACATTGTGCCAAATATAATAAGACTCAAATTGCATTGAGATATGGTACTTTTGAACCAAGTATCTTTTTATCTTTCTAAGGGAAAAATATAATTTTTTAGGATTAAGAGATCGAACAATCATAGGAGTGCTTAAAATATAAGTTTTATTAATATTAAAATATTTCAAAAAATTTCAACATAAACAAATTAATTGATTAATATTTCGTTAGACTTGTATTAGATATATAGGCCTAGACAATATTTAGTTTTCCTCGTATCCTTCATAATGAGAGTTTTTATTTTTAATTGAAATGCGAAAACATTTGCCTCTATAAGAGATTTTTAGAGCAATGCTACCAAAAAAAGGGCATTATTAATTACAACATCAATTTAGTAAAATGCAATATCCACGTAAACATAGAAAAAACATTATTAATATATTTGACAAATAATTATATTTTAGTAATTTCTACGAATATAAATCTACCTACAATTCTCTTTAGAAATTGAGTATAATTATGATTATTTAATGCTTTTTTTGAAGTAATTAATTAGTAGAGTAATTGTCACGCTATGAACATGGGGTCCACCTTTGACAATCACCACAAACCCTCTTTATACACTCTATACACCTAGAATGTATCAAGAGAGCCTATAAAGCTTTCCTGTCAATTACCAAAACCTGAAAAAATTTATAAATAAAATTATCATCAATGGAAGTATTATCAAAGAATTGATCTCAGTGATTAATTTAGCTGTAATAATTATCAAATAATAAAACAATATTATGAAAATTATTTTTCATTCGGGTTGAACAAACATATTTATTACATAAACATTTAGTTTACAATTACTTTACAAAATTCAAATGTATTTATCCAGTTGGACATACTACACATGTGAGTCAATAAGAAAGCTTACCTTGAGTGTCATAGGCTTTTCGCCACCACCATTACCCCAATGAGAACTAATGCCCCTAACCTGAAAGTTGTAATTGTGAAGAGTGAGTATACAACTATACTCAGTAAATAAATAAAGTATATACATATATATATATATATACATGCACACGCATTTCTAAATCATGATATTGGGATTCTTCTCCAAATTGTACTCAAAATATATATATTTACATGTACTTTCACTCAAATAATCATAAACAATTTAAAAGATGGTCTGCATACAGTTTAGCACAAATGAACTGGGCTGACAATACTTTCTTGACTACTACCTTGGTAAAGGTAACATCACCATCAGTGAGTCTTTTCATGCATAAAATCATATGCAATAAATTCTTATAAAGTAGAAAACTATTTCTTATGTATTGTAAAATCATTTATTTTATATAAACATGCCATTATAAAATTAACTGCCCGTCTCACTGATGTTTTCCTCGAGTAGTCACTTGGTGATATGAGTGACTGTCCTCGTAATTTGTCAAATTCATGAGATTCTTATCAAGCTGTCAGGACTTTCTATAGGGTCTCTATAACAGCACATACGTACATGGCACAAAGTGGGCTTGCCATAGCCTTTCTCCCCTTATACCAGCCTCACTGTGGCTCTACTCACTTATGCGGCCTCTCAATAGGTCCGTCCATAGGCTACCTACTTGTTTATACAGTAAATAAACAGGCCCCAAGGCCATACAACTAGCACACTAGCCATATAACAATATTTGGCCTTACCGGCCACATCACCAATATATATGCATTAAAACAATTCATTTTAAAATAAGTGGTGTAATAATGTAAATCAAACCCGGCCTTCCTGTCTATAACATTTTCAAACAATGTTCATAAAACATATAATCCAAATTCAGCTTCCTTTACCATTACATGTATGTATATTAACTTTAACAACAGACCACAGTATATAAATCATCACAATATCATGCGAAACAATAGTAAATATTTTCATTTCAACAGTTACTTTAATCGAAAACAACTTGTTTTTAGCACATAAGCATACATATAAATATTACACGTATATATTTATTATTTATATATATATATATAAATTTACTCACAACAAAGGGAGGGTAATAATACCACACATGCATAATATTTATAAATTCCAAAATTTAATTAATTAAACTTAAATGCATTAAATGCAATTACTCATTAGAAACGTGAATAAATGTTTTTAGTTGATACATGGCACATTTCTTGAGGCCCAACTAACTGAGATCATTTATCCGATTTTTAACAATGAAATCTGATGACCGTGAGTATTCCTAACCCACATTTTGTCTATAACAAAATGTACACATTTCGAATATAATTCAACATATATAAAATCACCATATACTTTCAATTACTCCAAATTATCAAACAAATCTAGATTCCTTACGCATAATCAAAATAAGTCTTAGATAAACAGTAACCATAATATTTTTAATTTGTTTAAAATCCTAAATTAAGCTTATATATGTTTAAAAAACCTACCTAGAACCTGTAGAAGTCCTTAGAAGCAATAAATCATCGTTTAAATGGAAAACTCCCAATTTTTCCTTGAAACCTTAGTTTCTTCATTGCTGAATCTTGCAGTTTCTAGCCCAAATTTGGTATTAAATCGTAGAGGAGATGCTGGGTAATTGTTTGGCCACAAAATTTGGAAGAAAAAGTCGAAAGATTTGCCTAAATCTAAGGATTGTAGTGAGATAGAAAGAGAAACAAGTTTTCAGTGAGAAAGGGTGAATGAAGAAATGAGAATCGATTAAAAATTAAACTCACTCATGGGTATTTATATAAATGAGCAAAAGGATTGAATTGCCCTAGAAAATATTTGAAATTTCCAAAATTGCTCTTCAAAATTTTGCCCAAATTTACGTTTTTTCAACCCAGAGTATTGATATTTTAGTTAAAGTGTCTATACTCTTGAAGGCAGTATGCTCGAAATTATTTTTGGGCAAAAGTGTCGATACTTTTAACCCATATATCGATACTTTCATACAAATCACATTTCTAGAAATTTTTTAAGCCTAAGTGTCGACACTTACCCCTCAAGTATCGACCTCTTCAAAGTGTCGACCTTTTCACCCAGTATAGACCTATTACTTTAAAAGGGTTAACACTTTTATGAAGACCTCTTTAACATGTATTGACCTATTCCCCTTAAAGTGTCGACACTTTTGATGAAAGTATTGACCGTTGAGTGCGTCAGCATAAGGCAATATTCTAAAATCATTCTTATGCTAAATTCCAATTCATAACATCAAATTCATTATATTCATATCATTAAACTTAATTTAAATTCACCCAAGCCTTGATAATGTGTCAACTATCCATTAATTATGCATGTGCAAACATGAATGTTATAAATTAACTATTTTACCCTTATGCTTAAAGGATAGGGTTTACACTAATAATTCTCTTTAACATACAATATTATGGTTGTATTTCACGCCTCATTCTCCCATTTTCTCAAAATAACATAAAAATAAATATTTTCTTGGGGGCTCCACCCCCCGGACCCCCGCAAGGGAGTTGCTCTTTGACCCCGCTCGCTAACCAGTTAACGAGATCGTCGATTGAGTCAACGTAGAATATTATGCGAAAATTCATATACGTCAAATTCAAATTACTTGAGTTGTTTGATTCGCATACCATACGTTAATTTATTTTTGCCTAAGCCTCGTTCATGTGTCAATAATTCTTATATTTATGAATATGTGATATTGAATGTTATCATATGACCATTCTATCTAATATTTGAAAGGCGGGGTTTACAGACATATTATCGAGGCTTAGTTGAACTTAAGTCAAATTTATACTATGAGTATATTGGGTTTAACGTGAATTTGAGAAGAAAATTAGGTGAGCAGTCGTGGAATTTCTTTAAAAAAATTAAGGGCAATTCAGTCTTTTTTTCCTATTTCTATATAAACCCACACTCACTCTTTCTCTTTACCATTTCTTTTCACCCATTTTTCATTCTTCTTCCTCTCTCTCTCTAAAAACATAAACCCATTTCTCTCCCCATCTCTCTCAATTCTAGCCAAATCTTTTCAAATTCTTATTGTTTTCTTTCAAATTTGAATTGTCAAGTGATTACCCATCCTTCCGTCTTCGATTTGGTGTTAATTTTGACTAAAAACAATAAAGAAAAAAAAGAAGAAAAATTTGGATTTCGAAGAAAATTTGAAATTTTTTTTGTTTAATCAGTAATTGAAAGTTTCAATGGACTACTACAAGTTACCAATAAGTTTATTAACCCATTAGAATGTTTATTTTGAGATTTTGAATACATTATAAATTTTGAATTATTATTTATCCAAAAAATTTACATTTGATTTTGTATAAGAAATGTTAGATTGTGTTGTTTTTGCATAGGAAATGCAAGATTTGATTGATTTTGTATTAATTGAAGCGTTGGTTGGGAGGATTTGGAGTATTTTTATCTCAGTGCTACATTGAATTTAAATTCGCTACAATAACTTTAATTTAAACAGTACATATTTGCTACAATAACTTTAATCAAAACAGTATTTATTTGCTTACACAGAAATGTGTATATTTGGTTTAGACGGAAATGAAAATTTGAAATAAGTTGGCCATGAAATATTTTATGATATTGGGATTTCATTAACATCATGCTCGAAAATACATATATACATTTTATCTAACCAAATAAATATATAATATATCCATTGGTCTGCATACATTTTCAAATTACTAACCGGGCTGGCCATACTACCTCGATCGCTACCTTAGCTGAGACAATGTAAAAATCATTAGTGAGTTTTCTATGCATAAAACCATATGCAATGCATTCTTTATAAAATAGCAAATCATTTCTCATACTTTAATAAATCATTTTATTAAGATAAAACATGAATTTGTAAAACCATTGTTCATCTCACTGATGTTGGCCCCGAGTAGTCACTTAGTGACAGAGTGATTATTCTCGTAATCCATCAAATCCATGAGATCCCTATCAAGCTGTTAGGACTTTCTACAGGGTTTCTATAACAACATATATGTGCATGGCACATAGTTGGCTTGTCATGGCATATAGTTGGCTTGTCATGGCATATTTCCCTTATAGCAGCCTCACTGTGGCTCCACTCACCTATGCAATCTCTTGTAGGTCCGTCCATAGGCTACTTCCCTATATATACAATCAATAAATTGGCCCACTAACCATGCTCGTAGAAAACATGCATATAATAAATGAATTCCATGATTTTATATAATTAAACACAATACATTAAATGCAATGCTCGTGGAAAACATGTTTAGAATTCCTTAGTTAACATGACACACTTCTCAAGGCTTAACTAACAGATGTCATTTATCTGATTTCCAACAATAAAATCTCATGGCAGTGAGTATTCTTATTTCACATTTCCGTCTAAAATAGAATATACATATTTTCAATTGTGAACCAACTCATATGTGGCCATTTCATACTCAAATTAATACCTATTAACATAAATTTATATTTCCTATACAAAATCAAAATAAGTCTTGGATGAATAGTAACCCTAGGTTTTCAACATGCTAATAGTCTAAAAATTAAACTTCTAATGGGTTAATTAGCTTATCTCTAGTCTGTAGAAGTTTATATAAACCTTAATTCGTCGATTAAACAAGAAACTCTCAAATTCCTTTGAAACCCTAGTCTCTTTCTTACTGTTTCTAGTCCCGAATCGGTACTAATTTGTAGATGAGATGTAGCTTAATCACTTGGCAACATATATTTGCAAGAATAAGCCAAAAATTTGGAAAAATTCAGTCAAAACTGAGTGAGAGTACAAGATAAATGATTTTAGAGGGAGAAGGAGAGAACAAAACAAATAAAGAAACACTGGGGGTAGAATCCCTTTTTGGGTATTTATAGGAATGGGCAAAAAGATCAAATTGTCCATTAAATTTTAACAAGATTTGCGTCATGTATCTATACTTTTGGACTGGATATCGATACCTTTGGGTTGGGTATCGATCCGTTCATTAAAGTTTGATTTTGGAATTTTCTTCAATCCCGATTATTGATATATTTTCTTTCATGTATCGACCTTTGCAATGTATCAATACATTTGATGAAGGTATTGATCTGATCAATCTTGTAATTATTTTCAAACTCTTTGTTTTGAAATGTATTGATACTTTCTTCATATTTATCGATCTGGTCAACTTGTAATTTCTTCCCAAGTCTTTGACTTACTAAGTATTGATTCTTCATAAGTATCGATCCGTTCATCAAGTATCGACCTGCATTCCTTAAGTATTGATACTTTGGTACATGTATCGATACTTCCATTCCATGTATCAAGATCTTTGGCTCAACTCGCGATTCTCACAAAATTTTAAGTTGAAATCTCAATCTAAAACCGCCAAATGAGTCAGCGTAGGGTAATATACGGAAACCCAATATATGTTGAATCTAACTTACTTAATTCATTTAATTTTCATACCATGAGTTAACTTAAGTCACTTAAGCCTCGTTAATGTGTCAACTAATCATAAACAATATATGTGTGAGTATGAATGTCATACAATGACTATTTTAACCTTATGTACAAAGAACATGGTTTTACACCTATAAATTGTTTGATGATTATTTGATTTAAATGAAATAAGTATGTATTTTTAAGTATTTTGTAGAGTGATCCCAATATCTGAAATTTGGTAATGCATGTGCATATATGTATATATGTGTGTATTTTATTTACTCACTTAGTATAGTTATATACTCATTCCTTACTATTATAGCTTTCAGGTTAGGCACCTTAGTACTCGTCAGACTAGTGGTAACGGTAAAGAGCCTTTGATGCTCAAGATAGGTTATTTTCTATGACTTACTTATATATCTTTTTTTTGTTTCCACTGGATATATATTTATTTTAGAAATTGTAAAGTATTTGTAAACTAAATGTTTTACATAAATTCTTATATAAGTTCAACCCGACTGCAAATGATTTTCATGCGTACGTTGTATTTACTTGTTAAATGTTTTAAATGATTTTATCATGATTTGATCAATGTTTGATGATGATCTCATATATAAGAATTATTAAATTATAAATTGTTTTCAAGATTTTATGAGAAATAGGATAATAAGAAAGTCTTACATTCTTTAAGAAAGTCTTACATTCTTTAAGAATGTCTTACATTCTTTAAGAATGTCTTACATTCTTTTTTGATACATTCTAAGTATATAGAGATATCACGAGGGTTTGTTGCGATTATCACAAATGGACTATAAATTCGAGGTGTGATGATTATTATTATTATTATTATTATTATTTATTTTGCTTTCTGAGTTATTAACTTTAGTATAACAAAAAAAACTACAGTAACTAGAAATTTCAGCCACCATATCTAAAATCTTAGAAGATTCAATTTTATGTGTTAAAACTTATGCCTACACATTTACTTTATAAAAGAATCAACTTGTTTTGCATTATTTTTTTGTTCTGCTTAATTTTCTTGAAAAATATAATAGAAAAATAAAGATATCATATATAATTCTACACATGGGTGGAGCCAGACTTTGGAAATTAGAAGGACAAAAATAAAAGGAAAATAAAAGACATGATAATATATGTCATGTCTTATATTTTTCTTTTATTGTCATATTGTCATATATTGGTACGATGATAATATTATATTATTGTCATATTTGTATGATGGTAATATATTATTTTCATATATTGCATATAATTTATTTATTTTAAAAATATAAGACATGACAACTCATAAGTTTAAAATATCAGACATGTGATGGGAAATAATATATGAAATAGTGATATAATAATTGCACATCAATACATATAGACATCAATTTGTAGGGATAAAAATGCAAGATATAATAGTAATGATACTGACACATCATTAAATATAAATATAGACATTAGTTTGCCATGCAAAGTGTGATAACTATATAATATTGATATATTAATTTATATGAATAAATCTGTATATAAATAGTAATATTTTTATCAATATAAGATACAATATTTATAAATTAGATGATAAATATGTAAAATATATATTAAACTATAAAATTATATTATTTAATTGACGAATTCCCCTCACGCCAATTTCGAAAAAGGGGTTGGTTGTACTTTTGGTACAATAAGGTTGGGGTGTGATAAAAAAAATTAAAAAGAAAATTTAAGTAATTACTTTATAAAAAATACCCATTAATATATTTGAAAAACAATTATATTTTCAGTAATTTCCAAGAATATATCTCTACCTACAGTTCTCTTTAGAAATTGATTATAATTATGATTATTTAATGTTTGTTTTTTGAAGTAATTAATTAGTGGAGTAATAATTCTCTTCAACATACAATATTATGGTTGTGCATGTAGGTGGATAATGATTAGGACCATCTAATTAAAGCCATAATTTTCATTTAATATAAGTTGGTGTCTCGGAATTTATTAATTATTATTATTATTATTATTGATTTTTAGTTAGTTATAAAGTTTTCCTTTGTCCTATTCAAACAATAGAATTATGAATAATTTTCAACTTTAATCACCCCTGGGTTACTTATAGTAAAATAAATAAATAAACAAATAGAATATTTTTAAACTTATTTATATATTTATTTATTTATTTATTATCTATTATTTATTTTGCTTTCTGAGTTATTAACTTTAGTATAATAAAAAAGCTACAGTAACAAGAAATTTCAGCCACCATATCTAAAATCTTAGAAGATTCAATTTTATGTGTTAAAACTTATGCCTACACATTTACTTTATAAAAGAACCAACTTGTTTTGCATTATTTTTTTGACCTGCTTAATTTTCTTGAAAAATATAATAAATAAAGAGATCATATATTATTGAATTTGAATAATTTTACACATGGGTGGAGCCAGACTTTGGAAATTAGAAGAAGCACAAAAATAAAAGGAAACAAAATTTGAGCAAAATTATTTATTGTGAGATCTAGGAGTTGATTTACACGTTTTTTTAAATTAATACAATATGTATCAATTTATTAATATTAGAGACACCAAGTTTTATACAAATTCTATTAGTACAATTTGATATGTTGGCAATATATTATTGTCATATATTACATATAATCTATTTATTTTGAAAATATAAGACATGACAACTCATAAGTTTAAAATATAAGAGGTGTGATTGGATATAAGATATGAGATAGTGATATAATAGTTGCAAATCAATACATATAGACATCAATTTGTACGGATAAACACGTAAGATATAATGACAATGGTATGATACTGATACATCATTAAATATAAATATAGATATTAGTTTGCAATGTAAATCTATGACAATTATATAATAGCGACATATTAATTTGTATGGATAAATTTGTATATAAATAGTAATATTTTTATCATTAAAAGATATAATATTTATAAATTAGATGATAAATACTGTAAAAAATATATTAGACTATAAAATTATATTATTTAATTAACGAATTCCCTTGACGCCAATTTCGAAAAAGGGATTGGTTGTACTTTTGGTAAAATAAGGTTGGGGTGTGATAAAAAAAATTATAAAGAAAATTTAAGTAATTACTTTATAAAAACTACCCAAAATTATTTACACCAACTACTATAATTTGTTGTGTTGATGTAGCCAAAATCTTTATGAAAACTTCGTGCACCAACCTCAATTGTTTTCCTTGATTCGAATCGTGTCCAACCTAAAACTATATCAAGAACAAAGAGGTGAAAAGTTGGAGATTCAACGAAAATCCTCAAATGTTTAAGTCAGGATTTTGCTTATTAATTTTTTAGGGAGAGAGAGAACAACAAGAGAAGGACTATGATATGTTATAGGTATATTCTAGGGTTGTTTCATTATGTGTACCTGATTGTCCTTGATCTCATTTTTATAGGTATTGTTTTATATCAAGTCTCCCAAATTTAGTAGAATTTTATAGAATCTAGAAATAAAAATCCCAGTTTTTTTTTTTTTTTCTGAGAATTAAAGAGATTTTACCTTATAAGCATTGGCTTTCCAGATTTTGTGAGATTTTGAGCCCATATTACAGAATATGTCTATCAGGCAATGAATCCTTATTATGGAATAAGCCCTACTTGCAAAATACATTCATTAAGCTAAGAATCCTTATTATGGAATAATCCGGTAAGAAATTGACAAGAGAATGAATCCTTTATAAATACGCAACTGTCAAGAGATCTTGAAAGTCTTTACTTGAGACTTTTTTATCCAGCTGAAATGAGCTCAGACTGTGTTGTATATCGAGACCCCTAGTATGCTGTACCCGAGACCTTCATAGGCGAGGGAGGTCTCGGATTTGGTTCCCAAACTTAAAGCCTTTCTGTCTGAGTTTGGGAGATATGCCTGAGGTCCTTGTTATCCCCTAGTCGGTATTCCATGAGCTCGGGCCAAACTTGGGTTTGTATAACCTACTTGGGGGCCTATGAACTTTTGAGCCTTTACATAAGCTTCAGACTGTTTCTCCAACATGTTGTATTTTTTATCATGATTTACTGACAAAAAAAGAAGAAGAAAATACATTAAAAAGAAAAAAAAATGTTGAAGGCATCTTTGTATTATATATAATTTGTGAAAATTCATGTATTATCCATGACCAAAAGGGTAGGCAATTTGACCAAAAGAGTAACTTTCCAAAGTGGATTAAAAATTTAACGTGAAAGTGCTCTTTTATGAATTAAAAAAATGGCTTTTTGGAAGTTTGAAAGTTAATATATATATGAAAAGACTTGTTTGAAATTCTAGAGGTGTTTCAATTGAAGTTCTTGACTTGCGTTTTACTTGTTTAACATGTAAAACTAGGGAAAAAGTTTTTATCAATAGTAAAGATCTAATAAATTTTCTTTATCTCGATGACTAATAAAAAAAAGAGTGATTGATCAAAATTATAATCTAACTATTACCTCTTATATATATATTATTCATTTTAATTCTTAACTATTACCTCTTATATATATATATATATATTATTCATTTTAATTCTTTCTTTTTATTATGTTAAATATATTTTATATTTTATATTATACTAATTACTAATGTAAAGTTCTTCTCCAACCAAAACATATGGATAAAAATGGATTGTCTTTATTAGAAAGAAATGTTGGCGATATATGCTTAGTTAATACTACAATTATGCAGACTATTCTTCGAAATAATAAATATTTCTTGAAGCTCACAAATATTAAAGTTAAGGTAAATACCATATCACGTCATGTAAACTTGATTAAAATCTCCAGAAGTACTATAATTTTGTTAGCAAGTAAAACTAAATTATGCATTCATAGTGCCTTATATTCAGTCGGATTTAGAAGAAATTTGCCTAGTTTAAGGATATCTACGGAAATGGATATCATGTAAAGACTTTAAATGAAAATAATGTAGAGTATCTCAATATTACTTCTAATAGCTCAAGAAAGAAATGCATATTAAACATTTGATAACAATTGTACATTATTAGAAAATTGATATAAAGCATCATATTTCACATGTCTATACATAAAGTAGATTAATTGAGTCACTCATTAAACGACTCCAGGTAATTGCTCGAACTTTACTTATTACGAACTAAATTACAAATTTTTGCATGGGATCATACTATTTTGCATACTGTGACATTAATTAGTCTTAGATCTACTGTTTATTATTAATATTCTCTACTACAACTTGTACTTGACTATCAACCTGATTTTTCTAATCTACGAACTTTTTGTTGTGCTGTATATATTCGTATAGCTCCTCCATAAAGTACTAAGACGGGGCCTAATATCGTTTGAGGATTTATGTTAGTTTTAACTCACCTTATATTACTAGTATCTTGAACCCCTAATGGGTGATCTAGTTACCACATGTTTTGCAGATCGTCATTTTGATGACATTGTTTTTCCACCATTAAGGGAAAAAGAGCCTCCTGATGAAAGGTATGAACTTTTTTGAAAAATAATTAATATGTCTCATCTTGATCCTCCCACTTATAAATATGAAAAAGAAGTGTGAAGGATGGTGCAGTTTCAACAAATTACAAATCAATTACTAGATACAGTTACCGATATGCAAGAGTGACAAAATCATATATTATTGTTGCTAATACACTAGCCCAGGTAATTTTTCCTAAAGAATAATCTAATCATAAGGCAACAAATGAATCGTTTACTGCACGCTAGAAGCATGGTAGACCAATTGGTTCACAAGATACTGTTTTGTAGAAGAAAAAAATTAAAAAATCAAGATCTTGTTGAAAATAATGGTCGAGCAATAAATATACCTATACTTTTTGAACCACTAGCTCCATAAAAGTTAATTGTCCCAGAAGCGACATTTGTCCCTGAAAGGGCATATATTACTGACATTTGCTCCTTTAGAAGCATTAGAATTTGAAAATTAAGAAAAATCTATTAATTATGCATATACATGAGAAATGTGGAATCCTACTGAATTAATCAATAATGTATTCTCTTTTACACTAACTACTAAAATCATGAAAGATGATTACAACTGATAACTATTGATGACAAAGTCATGATTTGCCTAATGGAAAGAAACAATTCAAGTATAATTGACTTCTCTTACCAAACGTGAAGTATTTGGAACTGTAATCGAGACACTTGAAGATATCAAAACTATCAAATACATATGGGTATTTGTAAGAAAAAGAAATGAAAACAACGAGATCACAAGATATAAAGAGAGACTTGTTGCTCAAGGTTTTTCGTAGAGACCTGTAATTAATTTTCATGAAACATATTCTCCTATGTAAGTTTAACAGTCTCAAAAAGACTTGATATGCATCTTATGGATGTTGTGACAACTTACTTATATGGGTCATTTGATGCTGATATCTATATAAAAATCCTTAAAGGATTTAAAATGCCTGACGCATAAAAATTAAAACAATATGAGCTCATGAGGTACAATCGTTTAAAGAAATGTCTAATAAAAGAATGATATATTAATAATCTAATATGTTCATGTGTATTCATAAATAAATCAAAATTTGGATTTTTCATTGAAGCAGTATATGTATATGACATAAATATAGTTGAAACACTTGAACATGTTCTAAATACTACTGAATACTCGAAAATGAGTTTGAAATAAAGGATTTAGGAAAAATTAAACATTGTCTCGGCCTGTAGATTTTGGACAAATCTAGCGGAATAATCATCCATCAATCTACTTATGTTAAAAATATTTTAAAATATTTCAATATAGATAAAGCTCTTCTGTTAAGTACTCATATGGTTGTTGAGTTTGTTGATCATAAAAAGGATATGTTTCACATTAAAAAAGATGAAGAAGAGATACTCGGTCCAAAAGTATCATATCTCAATGTAATTAGGGTCTTATTATATATGACACAATGTACCAAATCAAACATAGCTTTCTCTATAAACTTATTAGCCAAATTTAGTTATACACCTTTTGGCCGATATAGGAATGACGTTAACTATATTTTTTGTTTCCTTCTTTAAATAATGGATTTGAGATTATTTTATTTCAATGAACCAATATGAAATCCATGATTAGTTGATTACACATATGCTGACTATCTTTCTTATTCTCATAAAACTTATTCACATACATGATATATTTTCACTTATAATAATATCACAATCTTATGGTAATCCATAAAATAGACTTTCGTTATTATTTCTTCAAATCACTATGAGATTCTTGCACTACCAGAAGAAAGTAAGGAGATTGAGTCAAACATATATCACATAAGTTCTTCTACGCTCATGAGCTCTAATAGAGTTAACAGATTGATATTAAACATATATGCTCATTTGAGCTAAACATATATCACCTAAGTTCTTTTATATTTATAGAAGTTCTCTCTCAGAAAATTCTCTGTCTTCTTTATTTTTTTTCTTCTATGTATCTAAGTTAATGGTCTATTTGCAACAAAAACAAATTATTAATTTTTTTTGTTCTTTTGATTGTTCAGCCCTTTCTTCTACATTTTAATTTCCTTTTAAATCTCCAATCCAAACATCGTGAGTTTCTCTCTTTTCCACAAATTTCTCTTACTTGCCCAAATTGCTTAGTCTCTCCCACTTGCCCTAACTGCTTGAGTTTCTCCGGATTTACATTGTAGACCGTGAGTGTTTTTAATAACTTTCAATTGGATCACTGTAAAGATTTCAGGTCCGAAACAATTGATTTCTTCAAATTGCTAATCAATAAAGCTTCTAACAAGTTCTTTGAAATTTTTTAAACAGAGGTGAAAGTCTGGAAGAAATAGAAGTGGTGTAGATTTCTTCAGCTCTTTCAATCTTTCTCGGTAATTTGTTTAGTTTATTCATATATTAATTAATGTAATTTTTGTTCGGTACTCTCAGTTCTTTCATATTTTAATTTAATTATATTAAATAATCAATGGAAAATTTTATAAATAATCAAGGAAGAATTGTTGCTGGTGAATTAAAGTAGAATCCTACCTAATTTTTTTCTCTCTTGTCCATCAGAGGAAGAAAAATGAGTAGAGTCGCTTGGCTTTTGTAATTTTCTATTGTAATATGATATATTGATGGCTTTTCTGTATGTTCCATTAATGTGACGCTTGTGTTACAAAGTAATGATTCTGAGCCCTTCTAATGCTTCCTATGAGCTTAGATTTTTCCAAAATAAATTCTATGATTAGTTTATTTTTATATGGAAGAGTTATCAAATGCAACATATGTTCCTGCATTTTGGCTTATCAATATCACTTTGACACTGCATTTAATGAGAGTGAAAAATGAATATTCTAGTTGAATACGACCAATAAGATTACATGCATGTGTGTGTTAATTACAAATTCATAACTAGTTCTCAATTACTTTTGTTCTGAGATATGTCGTTTAATTGATTCCAATGACAGAAAAAAGATTCCAAATAAGCATATTTTGAACTTTGATATTCAAATATATTACCATCTGCCTTATATTTAAGATTAACGAAGCATATATATATATATATAGGTTATTGATTATTTAAAATTTAATTTAGCTTTCGTTTGTGTAGTTATTTCAGTTATTGTTTAATGTGATTTCTCACTAAAACAGTAGTTTATCTGGCTAGAACTGAAGCAGAACGCAAAGAGTGAAGAGAAGAGAGATAACATTCATTTTTATACCTAGCTGAGAAAGATAAATCTGAGTTGTTCATGCGACAACGACAGAGATGATGACACGTGGCTTGCATTCATTGGTTACATGACGTCGTGCCTGCCAAAACGGCTCTGATTTGGACAGCCTGACAACAATATAAATGCACTGCCATTTTTATGCGCGTTTTCAATTTTTAAAAACGTTGCTCGAAGCGATGCAACCCTCCAACTTTAACTATAATTTGATGAAATAATTTGAATATATATGTGCTGAGGACAGACAAAAATAAGGTCATTTGCTAAGGACCTACCTGCAACAATATAACAAAATAAGTGCCAACGATAAAGTAGCCGAGGATACATAAAAGAAATAGGAGAAATTTCTTAGTTTGCAGTGTGACACTCGAAACTCGTGGATATTAAAAATTAGGAAACTTTTGTTGGATCAAGATATTCTCTGTCAGTTAAATTATCTCTAGATTAACAGAAATTGATCACATCAGTATAACACCTTCCTCCTTCCTCTTGAGCATTATTTTTGTCTCCATTAGAACTCACCTTTAGAGTGGGATCGAGTCCAACCAGGTTACTTATCCTTAATGAAAAGGTCAACATCTTCCGACCGAGGACAAGGGGCAAAAGATTCAAGACAAATCAAGTTATCCTCGGATTATATTTACGAAAAATTCTATTTTATTAAAATATCTTCACAAGATTTAGAGTTTTAGTACAACTCTTAATAAGTATGATTCCTAACTTAACCTAAAAAAGATAAGAAAAATAATGTTTAGTGGAACTCTAACCAATCTATATATCATAACCCTATTAGAATATAGTATTGTCAAGAATTTAACGTTAACTATAATAAGAAAAATTTGAAGCCTATAAATAAAAGCCAAAACAAAAGAATAGGGATCCCAAGAAAAAATTCTTTTGATAAAATGGTTGTTATTATGTTAAAAAGTATTTATTATTATTTCAAAAACTTTACAAATAGCCAACCCAATTAAAAAATAACTTTTTACTGACTTAGTCATCGGATGGTTATCGCTAGAACTCGGATACCTTTTATCCATTTTCTATTTTACAAAAACTACTAGAGTATTAGAAAAGTGATCAAAGTTCGTCAAAAAAAGATAATCTGACCCAAGGAACTTCCCAAGCCCAATGACGTGGGTTTCAGTAGATTTATTCTCACAAAAAAAAAAAAAATCATGTATTGATATTTGTGATGGTGCAGTTGCCAGAGGAGGCACGACGCTCGAGATTGGATTTCGGGCGAGCGACCATTAGCAGGGAGGAAAGGGAAGCCACGTCCGTCACACGAACCATGCAAAAAGACTCACCAAGGACTATAGACATGTACATATGCATTTTTAAAATTTAAACAATTTAAATAAAGCATCAACATAAATAAAATATACATACTTTAATGTCAATCTCTGGAACAAACTCCCTTGATTCCAGCGAACTTCGAGGAGTGTGACACAAATCGGTTGATTACGACGATTTTCGGATTCTTGGATTCGTGTTTGGAAACATAGAACAAGTTTTCTACTATTAAAAAACTTTTACTTGTTCTTTTGAAAGAGAAAGAAACATATGAACTCTTTCATCACTTTCCTGTTCTTCCTTTCTCTCTCTATTGTTCTCTTTCTTCCTTATGGATTTTGTTCAAAACAAAATCCTTCACCACTTAACAATGGTGTTCTCGGCAAAGAGAGAAGAAGAAGAACACTATTTTAGGTTTAAATCCGAATTGAAATCCAAGATTGTGAAATCCAATCCCATGTGCCCTTGTTTTTCATTCACTTAATTTCACCAAATTAATAGAATCGTTACAAGTGCCATACTTTCACACATGGATTCCAAAATCCATTTTAATTTCATTAACTCATTTAATAAAACAAATATCTTCACATATATATTAATTTTAAACTCTTTAATATATATATATATATATATGCTAAAGTGAGAAAGAGAGAGAGAGAGTCATTTTATTTTCTTTATAAAATAGAATGTAATGATTACATTTTAATAATATATCATATATATAATAAATTACAATCATCAATCTCTTACAATATTTGACTTTCAAATATTAAATACAAAAGATACTGTTTGATTTTTCTTTTTATTTAATCATTATTAAAAAATTAATCTTAACTATAATTGCGTGACGAAATGCTCAATCGTCACATTAACCCTTTAGCAACGGTGCAAAGGTGACGATAGATGTGACGAAAAAAAACATGTCATAAAATATTAAGCGTGACAAAAATTTGATATTTAGTGATATTAATGCGTGTGTTACTGATTGACAAATTTGTTGTAGTGTAGGCGAGCGACCGCCGATGGGGGTGGAAAGGAAGCCGTGTCTAGCACACGGATCGTGCGAAAAGGATCCCCACGGACCATAGACATGTAGATATGCATATTTTAAAATTTTAAAAATTTAAAAAAACATCAACATAAATAAAGTACACATACTTTAATGTCGATCTCCAAAACAAACTCCTGCGATTCCAGTACCGGGTTGATTATGACGGGTTCCGATTACCCAGATTTGTGTTTGGAAACTTAGAACAGATTTTTCTACTCTTAGAAAACTTTTACTTATTCTTTTGGAAAAGAAGGAAATATATAAAACTATTTTATCACTTTCCTCTTCTTCCTTTTTCTCTCTATTCTTTTCTTCATTCCTTATGGATTTTGGTCAAAACAAAATCCTTCACCATTCAATAATGGCGTTCTCGGCAAAGGGGAGAAGAAGAAGAAGAATATTGTTTTTGGGTTTTTCAATTCCCAATTGAAATCCACTTATTAAAACCCAATCCACGTATACCCTCCTCCATCCATTTAATTTCCCAAATTAATAGAGTGCTTACAAGTGGCATGCTCTCACCTATAAATATTTAGAATATATTAATATTAATCACATTAATATATTATATATATATATATGCTAAACGTGAGAGAGAGAGAGAGAAAAACATTTTAATTAATACAATATAAAATAAAATGAAATAATTATCTTTTTAACATTATATCACATATATATTAAATGAAATCATCACTCTTACATGTTTGACTTTCAAACATTAAATACAAAAGATATTTTGTTTTCTTTTTCTTTAATTATAATTAAAGAATTAATCTTAACCATTAATTTAAAAATGAATGGATAATATTTAATCAAGAATTTGACACTTAACAATATTACATGGTGCCATTTGTCAAATAATGATCCATTTGATCAAATAAAATTATTTAATCATTAAGAAATAAACTATTTATTTATTAATATCCTTATAAAAAAATATATTTTCCAAGTTTTCATATATCCGTAAATCATATTTACGTAATTTGAATTATTACTGAAATATTTTCCACTTATGCGTATGTTAGCATGTTTTAGCCGGAAAATTAATTCTTTACAATAATAAATTAAATTGCCATCCGATCAAAGTATCGGAACAATATAATTAACTAACTTAATTAATATTGTATAATGGCAATAATTATCATCATCAAGTAATCGGTTATGTGTATGACTGTCTGGGTTTAACGTGAGTTGGACATGAGCAGATAATAACCTTTTTACATCACTTCGATAGAACTCATTGTAACCAAAGTTCCCAATGATCATGAATAACTTATAGTAAGATGTCATGACCCCCAGACACGAATGAATCATTATTTAAGATAAACTCATATAGTTGTACGTGCATGTAGTAGAGTTCCTCTGCTGTCGACTCTCGATAAGGTGCAGGTCATAGAATAGTCAAACCCCTAACTCAATTATATATAAGATTCGTGTATCCGAAAACATCTTTTTGGAAACACGTACACTGGCCAGAGATTTTATTTCCCATACATGCCTCGCTTAGGATCTCAAGTTCTAATATCTGAGCCAGCAGATTCTATCTTGGTCATCACATGTCCTCATACACTAAGAACACATTGCTAGTAAGCTTCTTTCACCAGGCATGGCTAGCCCAATGTAATATACACTAGTGAACTGTGTGCCTCAGTGTAGATGGCAGTCGTGATACCTCAGGTCAAAGGACTAGTGGTACACTAGTATGGTTGTATGACGTATCATTGATTGTGGATAATCACCCATGGATTCGTCATGTTTAGTCACATTCAATAACACGTTCTCCAACGTATCACCCATGTTTATGCTCTTATAACAGAAACCCGTCACCCAACTATTAGTATCCAATATTAATCCTTATTAGCATCAAACATACCAGTCATGCAATGTCATACTCCCATATGACATCACCTCAACCGGGAACTGATTTGGATGTATTCAAACTAAAGACTCTGTATTAATATTTTTAACTATTTGTAGATAGAATCTTGATATCATAATACATCACAGGATCTCATTTTGCATTATTTATTTATTTATTAAGTAACAGTAAATGCAAAATGATATAAACGTCATTTTATTAATCGTAAATAATTTTACAATTAATTACAAAAATATATTTATTTACAAAGAATGATATTTCTGATTCATATGACACGATTGGTTCTAAGGCATATATTTAACAAACTCCCACTTTCATTAAAATCAATCACCGTGGTATCCAATACTCATCATCTCCAGGTAATGATCTAGTTGTTGTTGTGTCATCAGCTTAATCAGTGGGTCCGCCACGTTATTCGCAAATGGGGTTTTCTACACCACCAAGTGTTTATCTGCTATAAACTTTATGAACAAATGATATTTCCTTTGAGACCTCGGTTCCCTGGCCTGAGCTATAACTCCATTATTGTCATAGTACAAAACTATTGAGTCAACTATGGAATGAACCACTCGGAGTTTTGTCATGAACATACGGATCCAAACAGCCTCTTTTGCAGCTTCAGAAGCAGCGACATACTCAGCTTCTGTAGTGGAGTCAGCTGTGGTAGTCTGTACAAAACTTTTCCAACAGATAGCACCTCTATTACATACGAAGACAAATGCAGAAATAAACTTTCTATCATCCACATCTGATTGAAAATTAGAATCAGTGTAACCTTCAAGTTTTAACTCACCTCTCCCATAGGTCAACACCAAATCCTTAGTTTTTCTCAAGTACTTAAGAATCCTTTTGATCGCAATCCAACGTTTTTCTCTTGGATTTGCTTGATATCGACTCGTAATACTCAGAGCATACGTTATATCAGGTCTAGTACATAGCATGGCGTACATAAGAATACCTATTACCGAAGCATAAGGAATCTTCTACATACTCATGCGTTCAACTTCAGTTTTAGGTCCCATCTCTTGAGAGAGATGAATGCCATGGTTGTAGGGTAAGAAACCCCTTTTAGAGCTATCCATATTGAACTTCTTCAATACTTTATCTATGTACTGACTCTAGGAAAGACCTATCATTCGTTTCGCTCTATCTCTACAGAGGCGAATCCCAAAATGAGGGTCGCTTCTCTAAGATTTTTCATGGAGAAAACATTAGACAATTACAATTTAGTCTCAAATAACATATCCACATCGTTTCCTATGAGTAATATGTCATGTACATACAATACAAAAAATGTGATGGCATTATTATTCTCTTTTCTGTAGACACACGGTTCATCAATATTCTTGATGAAGCCAAACGATTTGACTACATCATCGAATCGTATGTTTCAGCTTCATATTATGTTGATATTTGATTTAATATTTGTTATTTTTCCATGTATTTTCTTGGTATTTTGAGTTAGTTTTGTTACAGGTATCATGTTCTATCTACATATCAATAAAAAAAAAATAGATCATGATAGTTGCTAGTTCTTTAATTGTTCTTTTTAAGTTTTTTTTTCTTTTTTTTTAACAAAGTTTTGTTTATGATGATTGATAAAATTTTGTGTTATTTATTTGGGTGTATTAATGAGTCTTTTATTTAGTATTTTGTCACAGAATGGCTAAGGGATAGTTTGTTATAAAGTAGTTAAATTGGCTCATTC
Organism: Cedrela odorata; assembly: GCA_035584115.1. Classification (NCBI taxonomy): domain Eukaryota; kingdom Viridiplantae; phylum Streptophyta; class Magnoliopsida; order Sapindales; family Meliaceae; genus Cedrela; species Cedrela odorata. Next base: position 12,663,889 of record JAXCLQ010000007.1, read on the forward strand.
CATGTTTAAAACAATGTGTTGATGATTGTCATATAGTGGCATTCTAACACTGTATCTACTAGAAGTTTAAACTCAAATCAAAGAAGCAAAGACAAAAAGACAGAAGCTCATAGCCAATCCAACTCCAATTTGGAGCTTGAGCTAAAGAAGAAAGTTATCTATAAGCTTGGCGCTCACCTAGAGTCAACCTAGCGCTCAAGTGATTTTTTTTTTCAGAAGCTTAGGGCCTGCTCAGTGCCAACCTGCTGCTCAAGCAGCATACTTACTTAGGAATCTCGTTAAGTTTGCACCAACTTGGTGCTAGAGTGAGCGTCATAGATTATAAATAGTTTGAAATTTTTAAGTTAGGTTTTGTAGTGGCTTTTATGAGTTTATGAGTTTTGTGTGCAAAAACCTTGTTTTCTGAGCTCAAGAGAGTTATTCTTTCTTGATTTTCTTGAGAAAAAAAAATTGAGTTCCTAGTAGATGAGATTAGTTTGATTGTTTTCCTTGAGAGTTTTCTCCATTCTTTCTCACTCTTGAAAACAACCTATGAAACCTTTAGAGTTCTAAAAGGTGTTTGTGACTAGAGTTCTAGTTTTCTGAACAAGTCATTTGTAAATTCCATAGGCAAGAAAGTTTTAAAGTTCTGAACAACGGGATTACTCAGAGTGGGTCGCTCAGTTAGTAGTTAAGATCAAGTTATAAGAGTTCTTGTAAGAAATCACTGGTTGTAAATCTTTCTTTAACTAGTAGAACTTTGAGGTTGCTCGTGTATCAACCCAAAAGGTTTTTATCCTATCAAGAGTTCTTTATAAGGTTTTCTTTTAATAACAAATCGTTGTATCTATTTCTTTGATAGTGTTTATTTTTTAGATTTTATTTTTTATTTTTTTATTCTTGGTTTAAATTGTCTGATAATAATTTACCTAGTCTTAACAAATTTTAACAAATTTTAATCTGTTAATAGATTAAGTTTTTCGTAGTAAACAACATATTTCATTCCCCTAGGTGTTTTAGGATCTAAACTAATGTTTTTCAATAAAAATTAATTATAATATAAAAAAATTAATTATAAAATTTATTTACAATTTGACTCAAGTTTAATTATTATAAATATTGATAATAGTATATATTAATGCAGCAAAAATCCTTCTATGGACTCCGTGCACTAGTAACAAACTTCTTCTCCTTTGCTTGAATGATTGCTCAACCTATGACCACAACGAAAACTAAGAGGGTTAAAGCCGGTTATCCGACAAAAATCCTCTGATGCTTAAGTTAGGGTTTTACTTTATTATGAAAGAAAGAAAAAGAAAAGATAAAGATGTAAGCTAATAGGTGCACTAAACTTGAAATTTGGTTATCAAGTCTAGCCCAAAATTTTTCATAATGCGTACCTGGATGTATTTGGCCTCCTTTTATAGGTGTTGTTTCATATCATGTCTCCTACATTTAGTAGAATTCAATTGAATCTAGAAATAAGAATCTCGATCATATTTTGATTCCAAGAATCACGGAGATTCTACTTTTTATGCATCGATTTTCCAGATTGTTCGGGATTTTGAGCCTTTCTTGCAAAATACTTCTACTAAGCAATGGATCCTAATTATGGAATAAGCCCTATTTGCAGAATACATCTACTAGGTTAAGGATTCTTCATAATCCAGAAATAAATTTGAAAAGAGAATGAGTCATTTGTAAATACGTAACTGTCGAGAGGTCTTGGAAGTCTTTTGTTTGAGAATTCTTTACCACTTGAGATGAACTCATACTATGTTGCATATCTGAGACCTTTATCAGTTGTACCCAAAACCTTCATAGGGGGGTCTCGGAATTAATTATCAAACCTGAGGCCTTTCATTCGACTTATGGAGGTCTCGTCTCGCACTATACTTGAGGTCCTTGTTATCCCTTAGGCAGTGTCTCTTTGGTCGGGCCGAGCCTATGATTCTTCTTCTGTCCTTTGTAAGGATTTACCTTGGGCCTTTTGTCTTTTATAATCACATAGGTGATTACCCATAGTCAATGATACATCACACAACCGTTCTAGTGTAACACTAGTCTTTGGACCTGAGGTGTCACAGCTATCATCTGCACTGAGGCATATCGTTCACTTGTGTATATCGCACCGGGTTAGCCATGTCTGGTGAAAAAAGCTTACTAGCAATGTGTTCTTGGTGTATGAGGACAAGTGATGACCAAGTTGGAATCTACTGGCTCAGATATTTAAGCTTGAGATCCTAGAAGGGGATGTCATACATTGGATGAAATCTCTGGCCAAAGTACTTGTTTCCAAAAAGGTTCAATTGACCATTTCACTAGCTGACCTGACAAGTCGGGTTGGTGTAGAATCTGTCTCAAGGGCTGATTAGTTAATGCTATCACTTGATGAGCTTAAAAGTACAGTCGCAGTTTTCTTGCTGCCACTACAGTGCTAGTGCCAATTTCTCAGGTGAAGAATACCTTGATTCAACGTCTAACAATGCCTTGCTAGTGTAATAGATGGGATGATGGATCTTTTTCATGTCCTCCTTTACCAAGACTGAGCTTACAGAATGGTCGCTCACTGTAAGGTAAAGATACAACACATCTCCAATTTCAGGGCTTGTCAGGTGGGGTGGCAATGCGAGATAACTTTTTAGCACCTGGAAGTTGTTCTTGCATTTTTCAGTCCACTCGATCTTTTTCCCTTTCTTCATATTTTAAAAGGGGAAACACTTGTTAGTTGCCTTAAATAGGAACCTACTTAATGCTGCCACTCACCTAGTCAGACTTTGCAGTTCCTTGATAGTGGATGGGGACTTGAGATCCAATATAGCTTTGATCTTTTGCAGATTGGCTTCGATGCCATGTTCGTTGACCATATATCCCAGGAACTTCCCAGCCTGGATTTCAAACACACATTTCTCAGGATCCAGCTTCATATTGTATTTTCTCAAGTAGGATAATGTTTCTTTCAAGTGTTCTGGATGGTCTTGGGCATTTAATGACTTTGTGATCATGTCGTCGATGTAAACCTCCATTGTTTTTTTGATCAATGGCCTGAAAACGCGATTGACTAACCTTTGGAAAGTAGATCCTGCATTATTTAGTCCAAAAGGCATTACTTTGTAGCAGTATAACCTCTGGTCGGTGATGATTGTTGTTTTCTCCTGATCTGGTTCATATATTATGATCTGATTTTATCCCGAGAATGCATCCATGAAGCTTAGTAACTCATGCCCGACTGTTGAATCTACCAGTTGGTCAATTTTGAGGAGTAGGAAGCTATCTTTAAGGCATACTTTGTTTAAGTCTGTGAAATCTACGCAATCTACGCACATCTTCCATTTCCCATTGGCTTTCTTGTCCATAACCACGTTTGATACCCATTCTGGGTAGTGCACTTCTTTAATAAAATTGGCCTTCATCAATTTCTCCACCTCGGAAAGCATTGCCTCTCTCCGTTCAATGTTGAACAAATGCCTCTTCTGTTTTACAGGCTTGTACTGAGAGTTGATTGCGAGCTTATGGAAAATTACTTGAGGATCAATATCTTCCTGCATCTATGTAAAAACATCCATATGTTGTCTCAGAATGTCTTTAAGTATCGCCTTCTGTTCCTTAGGGAGATGAGAGTCAATTTTGACTATTTTTTGAGGAGTTTTTTGGTTCAATATGGCAGACTCAAGTTCTTCTACTGGTTCTAACACCAACGGCTCATCACCTTACTTGGCTCTATTACTTAAGTTTTTCATTACTAGTTTATGTTACAAGTTCTCATTATTAACCTCGAGAATTTCTCCCCAAGGTCATTTCGATAAGCAAAACGAACTTTTTGATGAGGCAGCAAAGTATGATCGGGCTTTTCTCTAACTTCCTTTAATAACACAAATCTCTTCCCCTACTCTAAATTTTAGCTTTAGGTAATAGACACTTTCCACTGCCTTTGTAGTTAAGAGAAAAGGTCTCTTGAGAATCATCTTATAGGGCATTCTAAAGTTAACTACTTGAAACTCAACCAGGTGGTCTTTTAATATGGCTTATCTCCCATGGTAATAGGAAGTTGTACCACACCCAGTGGGTAAACATATGATTCGCCGAAACCATAGAGAGTAGTTTCTACGGGCCTTAGTCTCAAGTCTTCAATCCTTAAAGAGTCTACAGTTTCTTTAAAGATGATGCCGACCAAGCTTTCTGTATCTACCAAGATTTGGCTGACTTGAGTCATTTCTATCATTAATGTTATGACTAGTGTGTCATTGTGAGGGTAATGTACTCCGGCCTCATATTTGTCTATGAACATAATCGGTACTGAAGCGATTTTTTGCTTCTTCTCAACCCTTATGTTCATGACGTGGATATCTGAGGCGGTGTTAGGGAGTGAGTATCTTGAATAATTCTTTCTCGCCCTATTTGAATTTCTTGCTAAAGTGATTCTGCCTAAGATCACCATGATCTGCTCCTCATGCATCGTTTCGTGCCTGACCCCTGGGTTTGAAGTACCAAGCTTTCTCTCATTATTTGCTATAAAATCCAACAAGTAATTGTTTCGGATTAGCACTTTGACCTGATTCCCTAGATCAAAACATTCGTCTGTCAGGTGTCCAACACTCTGGTGGAATTCACTAAACTTGTTCTTTACATTTTTGCTTGGTTTGGTTTTTATAGCGAGGTTCCATCAATATGGTTTCCCATCTTTTAATCTCTTATAGAACTTGCGAGAGGGGTGTCTTCAAATGAGTAAATATCATTTCTTCTTGGACTTGCTACTCTTCTCTTGTCAGATTCGCTGGGTAACCGTTGTCCTTTTGTGAGGAGATCATCTTCCCTATTACCCATTCTATTATGGTCAAGAATTCGACCTTCTTTCCTGTGGGCATCTCAAAAATTCCTTCTATCATCTCGCCTCTTTCTCGAGTCAATCCTTTGATTTCGTACCTCGTCTTTTAGTTTGAGGGCAACCTGGTCTTCAATTTTGATCTCGTCTAACAAATTTCTCCGAGCCATTTCATAAGTAATAATAGATGGTTTGCGTATTGCGTACCACCCCCTGCCCACTCGTAGACATCTCATGAGACCTTCCAATGGTAGAGAGTGATGATAAGTCCCCAATTCTATTACTTCGTCATGGTATCTCTTAACGAAATTCCTAAGACTTTTTCCTTCCCCTTGCTTCATGAATAGTAACGAACTAAGGGTTTTGAGGCTAACAGTTGCCCCTTTGAACTCGTTAATAAACACCTCATATAATTGTTTGAAGCTATAGATACTGCTAGAGGTCAAATTGGTGAACCATTTCCTTGCTGTAACAAGCGGCACATCTAGGGTTCATCAAGCCCTTGGATCAGCATTATCTCCCTGAAAAAATTCATATGCAAAGACGAGTTAGTTTTTCCCGTAAAGGTATTTATCTACGATATCTTGAATTTCTTAGGAAGAACAAGACTTATGAACTTTTGGGAGAAATGGAATTTGAAGTGTAATCCCAAACGTGGTGCTAGCTTATCATCCCTTTTTTATCCTTGTTTCTTTTGGTCCTCTAATTCCTCCACCAACTTTCTGACGCAAGCCTCAAAAAAGATAGAAGGTTAGATAGTAGTTATAATTCCTCGGGATGGGTTTTGTTGAGGACTTTCTCTCTTTTTTTGCCGTTTTTTATTAAGGAACGTTTTCATGTCTTCTAGACTAGAACTACTATCTAACCTTCACTTGCGAATAATTTCTTAATCATCCGGGGAATATTAGGATTCTAGTCCAAGTTCACAGATAAACCTGGAGGTAGTATTTTCCTTTCTCCACAACGGTATATCTTCTTCTTATGGTATTTTGTAGGAGATTGATTTCACGATTCTGGGAATGTGGAACACTTGGGACCCTAGTTTCCACAGCCTCCGCCGGTATAGGTGTTCCAAGCTCATGAGAGTTGCCTTGAAACATTCTTTTCATCCTCGCAACTTCCTCTGCCGACATTTGGATTTGTTTATCTTTTTCTGCATGTTATTTTCATTGTCGGCTAGCCTTTTAACCAATCATGCAGCTTCTATGACTCTTGGGTTAAAGGTATTTTGATGCGAAGATAAAGCCTTTGAACCGTGATTCACGCCTTCTAAGGGTAGTGGGTGATTACCATTGTCCTGGTTAACCGCTGCTATCTCCTCAAGGGGACTATTACGAAAAATTTGTCGCGATTCGGTTTCTAGTTGCATAAGTTCGCGTGGTCGCCATGGTTGTCCTTGTAGTTGCAACTGCTTTTAACTTTTTAGTCAGATCTTTATAGACAACGCTAGATGTTGATGCATCAAAAATCCTTCTGTGGACTCCATGCACCAGCAACAAACTTCTTCTCCTTTGCTTGAATGATTGCTCAACTTACAACCACAATGAAAACTAAGGGGGTTAAAGCCGATTGTCCGGCAAAAATTCTCTGATGCTTAATTTAGGATTTTGCTTTATTATGAGAGAAAGAAAAAGAATAGAGAAAGATGTAGGCTGATAGGTGCTCTACACTTGAAATTTGGTTATCAAGTCTAGCCCATAATTTTTCATAATGCGTACTTGATTGTATTTGGCCTCTTTTTATAGGAGTTGTTTCATATCATGTCTCCCATATTTAGTAGAATTCAATAGAATCTGGAAATAAGAATCTCGGTTATATTCTGATTCCAAGAATCACGGAGATTCTACTTTTTAAGCATCGATTTTTCGGATTGTGTGGGATTTTGAGCCCTTCTTGCAAAATACTTCTACCAGGCAATGAATCATTATTATGGAATAAACCCTACTTGCAGAATACATCTATTAGGCTAAGGATTCTTCATAATCCGAAATTAAATTTGAAAAGAGAATGAGTCGTTTGCAAATACGTAACTGTCAAGAGGTCTCGAAAGTCTTTTGTTTGAGACTTCTTTATCAACTTGAGATGAACTCATACTGTGTTGCATATCTGAAAGCTTTATCAACTATACCCGAAACCTTTATAGGGGGTTTCAAAATTAATGGCCCGAAATTTTTATACGATAAATTACTATAAAGTATGAGTGGACTAGAAAGAAAGGTTTTCAAAGTAAGAGGGGCCAAAGTGCTAATTCGTGGTAAGTGTGGGAAGACAAGTAATTAGTTATAAATGTAGGGCCATAGTCCAAAAACTAAAAGTATGGCCCAAGACTATTACTAAGCCCAAACTACAAGCCCATCTTTAGGCATAAACTTGAGCCTAAATTATGTGAATAGAAAGCCCAAAATTGTGTCAACGGTAAGCCCAAAGATGGATGCAAAATATATCTTGTGTTTTTCTAGAGTTTCTTTACATTTCTAGATAAAATCAATTTAAAAAGAAAAGAGGAGAGGAGAAAAGGGGGAGGACATGAAACAAAAGGGTGAAGGGAGCAAATTTCTGAGAAAGGAAAAAAAGAAATTTTCGAGAAGGGAAAAAAAGAAATTTTCGAGAAAGAAAGAGAAGAGGAGAAGAAAGGGAGAGGAAGAGAAGGAGAAGAAGAAAGGGAGAGGAAGAGAAGGAGAGGAGAAGAAGAAAAGAGGAGAAGGAAGGTTAGCCGAGAAAGAAGAGAGGATAGAGGAAAAAAAAAAGAGAGGAAGGACAGCAACCGGACAAGGAGAGGAAAGAAGAAGAAAGAAAGAAGAAAGATGAGAAAGAAAAGAAGGAAAGAAATGGACTTCCAAAAGAGGTAAGAAGTTCTTCCAAATTTGTTTTGAAATTTTGAAAATTTTAGAATGCAATTATGATGTGTGCGTATATATAGTGAAATTTTGGCAATGTTTAATATTGATATATGGCATCAAAGTATGTATGTGCAGTGTTTGTTTTATATATAAATGGCAATGTGTTGGTTGAGTTATGCATGAGAATTGTGAGATTGAGGAGCTGATTATGCATGGAAAGTGTGGTTAAGTTTTGGGGTTGGAAAATTTGGTAAGGCAAGGGTAATGTTTGTTGCTGAAATTTCTAACCTAAGTCCAGTATTTTGCTCATAAAATAAATTATAGACATTCAATTACTGAACCCTAAAATTCTAAGGAAACTAGACACAATAGCGAGTGACAAAGTGAAAAATCAAAATTTTTCGTAATAGAGTGAATTCTTAGAAAATTTAGCAACTTGGCTAACCTGTATGGCATTCGGTTTGTAAAATTTTCTTAGCAGCATGTGAAAAACATAAAATAGAATAGTATTCCCTATATCCAATTTTAGCACTGTAAAATTCAGTGAAAACTAGACATATAAGGGAATAACATATCTAAAAATCAGCTTGTTTCATGTAGGAACGAATTTGCAGTAAATTTCGGAAGTGAGTGCCCTACTTTGGGCCTGTACACTATCCCGTGTCTGCGCAGTGTGTACTAAATTAGTTATAACTCGGAAATAAGAATTCAGAATCAAAATCCGTAAAGGGTTACAGAAACTAGATGTAACAGGGAATAATATAGTTAAAAATTAGACCATTTTGTCAAGAAACGAGTTTTCAAAAAAAATTAAAAAATAAACCAGAGCACTGTTGTAAAATTGAATTGGAATAGTGTTCGTTCATTTAAGTATAAGTTGAGCTATAAAATTCCAAATAAATCACCACAAAATGTTATAGAAAGTAGACCTATGAGGGATAAACATATTTAAAATTTGGATTAAAATGTGCTTCTAGTTAGTCACAACAAAATTCTAAAGTCAACCCTGTTTCAGAAAGATATTGCTTAAGATAATTGAGATGGAAATTGTGATTTTTCCGGATTAAGTAACAGGGGTCCGAGACAAGTAATAGGGGTTCGAGACAGGTAACAGGGGTTCTAAACATTCTGATTTTACTAAGGATTATTGTTATATACAATATATCTATTTGTGTATATGACAAGTATATATGTTGTTATGAGTTCTAATGAGGGATATGTATTTATAGATAGTTGACCTGGTCAACCATCAGCGATGTCGTGAGTTAGACGAGGTTAAGCACAAACAGTGAGTGGATGCTTTACTTTCCCAAAATATTATTTAAATATGATGGTTTGTTTTCTATAATATTATTTATGCATAATATTTGAATTATGAATGTTTTAGAAATCGATTTGAATGGTTACAATGTGAATAGAATAACCGTTTAAGAATTATGAAACTATGGCCGTTTAGATACATTTTAAGTGTGTTGATGAGCAGTGAAACCTTATATGACTTTACTTTGGATTCGTGAGTAAGACTTGGTTTTCAAAAACAAATTTTTTATATATAAGTGTATTTTTAGAATTTGAATATGGTTGCTTTGTGATTAAAACACATTGATAAAATGGGTGTTGAAGTATGAATGTTTCGAGAATTTACTGAAATGTTATTTATGATTGAAGGAAGTTTCATGTGAATTTGAGAATTTATGAGCGTGTTAATATGTTTGAGTATATTTACATTTCATAGAAATTTATATGAACTTATGTTGGATACATGAATTAAGACATACATTTTAGGAATGCTCTTGATACCCATTCTTGAATTTTATAAAACTATTTCAAATTATGATTTCAGTACGTGATCATGAATTTGTTTTAAAAACACGATTTTGAAACTCGATGTTTTTTCTAAAATATTTTTGCCCTACGGGGCCAGAGATTGCCTTCAGGCCAGAGAATGCCGTACGGGGCCAGAGGTCGTATTCTAGCTGACTGTGACATATCGCGGGCCAGGATACCAGAGTCACAGAGTTTTCTATTTTTATAACTATTTTTTCGAAATTGATTTTATCACAGCAGAACAGTTTTGAAGCATGATGTCGAATCCAATTTCCAGTAACACAATTTAAATTTCTTTATTACAACAAATCATTTGCATAATTTTGAAATTTAAATTCTGAGTAGAATTTATTTATAGAAAAATGTGATTTTTCTAATATATGTATTTTCTTGCACGATATTATCCACTCATTAAGTCTCTCAACACTCACCCCTCACATTTTCAATTTTCCAAGTTAGATAGTTAGTTAGAGATAAATTTTGGTATAGCAGAGACGCAGATAGAAGAATAGAATACGCACTATAGTCACTAAGGCATGTAGGTCCGTCATGCAAAGAGAATCTTGCATATCATAGATGGAGTTATAATTGTAGTTGAATATACTTTCAGTACATATTGTAATGTATCAAACATTGTAGAATTATATGTTTCATATAGTTCATGGTTGAACATATTAACCCTATGCATTTTGTACATGTGTATGAAATTGTTAGCATTGCATGTAAGAGCACTAAGTGTCCAGACAGGCAGAGAAAGAGAGAGGCTTAGGGTGACAGTGGACATCGTCATCTACCGGTAGTATCTCCAGATTTGGGGATGTTACATTAGTTGAAAAGTGTAAACGGTTTACATGTTAAATAGTTTAATGGATTCGAGAGCTTAATTAAATGATCCAAATGTAATTTAATGTAAATTACATTATTATATTAATATTAGAGAATATAAATAGAATTAAATAAAGTTTGTCAAAATTGGTTTGACTAGTTTAAGGATAAGTTTTGCATTAAATTGTTTAATAAGGGCAAACTTATTATTTTGCTTTTTACTATTACAAAACTTGTTGGACAAGCTTTAAGAGTATTTGTCTTTCATTAAGATGATGATGATATTTAAGTAAATGAGGCAAAAATATATAAAGGGGTCATTTTCCACTTTTGGGTGTTATGGAATGATATTTTCCAAATTGAAAAAAGGAAACAATTTATCTCTCTTTTCATTCACATTTGGCCAAGCTTAATTTCAAAGTTCAAGGATTTGATTTCTTAGAGACCTAATATTTGAGAGGTTGATCTTCATCACACATCACCAAAGGTTGGTGATTAAATTTTAATTTTGTTTAAATAGATGAAATGAAACCTTAATTGCATGTTTAATTTGATTAAACTCTAAATTGTATGTTAATCAATTAATAAAATCTTTTAATCTGCACTCATGGTGATACGGATCCAGAACTTAATTACGTGATTCACTTAAAGCGGACATTTTTCATTTCTAATATAACAAAAACGTGTATAGTACATTGTACAGAATTCTTATTGGCTCACAAGTTCCGCTTTTATTACGAGACTCGGTCAACTCAGAATAAGCATTAACTAACGACTTGAGCCATAAAAATGCATTTTCAATGTTAAAGTTTACTCATTGACAACGTTTTTAATAATCATTTCATAAATACGATATTGGCATACCAAAACATCAAAATTCACAATTTTCATCCCAATATCAAAACATACTCAAATATCGCATAATTTAAAAAACAGTAAAAATATATGCACAATTTACTTACTTTGGTTTCTAATTTCCTCGAGTATGTTTCTAGGTCAATGTCGCATACTTAAAATCAAATCAATACAATTTATTTCAATTACATGTTCATACTCGCCACTACATCTATACAACATCCGTATTTCCAAAAATCGACATTTTCATATTTCTCATCAATTTCACCACTTCGTTAACCCCTAATATATATATTATATCACAACAATTTTCTTCCATTTTTTTCCTCCACCATTTTCAATTTTTCACCAACTCTAACCATTATAAATACATATTAAAACATTATCCATGCCTAATTTCCTAACCACAATTTCATAATATTAATGATATAAGTTCTACAAATACTATAAGCATTTCAAACACATAATAATAACAATTTACAACAACCACCTCTGTATTCTTCTCCATTATTTCTAATTTTCACCAATTTAAACTATTATATACACATTAAAACAATATCCATTTATAATTTCCTAATTATAATTTAACATGAATAATATAAATTCTAATAATATTTTAAACATACTAAACACGTAATAATAAAATTCTAAATGGGGGAAAAATTAGAAAACTTACCAAAATTTTTCTCTCTTTTTTTTTTCTTTTTCATCCTTTTTCTTTCCTTTCCTTTTCTTCTCTTTTCTGTCTTTTCCTTCTTTCTTTCTTTTCCTTTTCTTTTCTTTTCTTCTTTTCTCTTTTCTCCCTCACGATTCCTCCTTCTTTCCCTATTTTCTTCTTTTCCCTTCTCTCTTTCCTACTTGCACATGTATCCCTCTTCTCTTTTGCCAATTTGAAAATATTAAATAAATAAATCTTTAATTAATTGTATTAATGGATAGCTTAGATCAATTTAAAACAATCCAATTGCCCAATTTATGTCACCACTTTCTCCATTTAACTTGCTCCAAATTCATCCATATCCAAAACTACAAAATTTGGCCAAGATGATGTCAAATAAATGGGTGAGATTAACACAAATGAATGGCTAGGATTACATGATAATTTAAATGAGCCCAATCTATGTTTGAGCCTAATTATTCACTAAGGTTAAATGATAAATAAATGGGTATAATCTATGTTTGGGCCTAACTTTTCATTACCCAAAATTAAAATTTAATTCAAACACTATTTTTTTAGCCCAAAGTCCAATTATAACTCAATTTCATGAAATTAAATTTGAGCATAATCAAATAATACCATTTTGAGTCCAAAAATCCAATCATTCACCCAAAATCCTAAGTTATATGAAATTATAATTAAACAATTATACCAAATTATACAACTAAGTTTCCTAAATACTACAGGTGCTACATGAAATAATTGAAAATGACAGAAAAGAAAGCCATTAATGATGATATGCATATACGAGGAAGAGGAAGAGTTATTGCTTGCTTGCTTGCTCTAATTCTTGGGGGATTTCAGTTGGCGTGAGAACTAAAAGATGAGATATTGGAGTATGATGAAATTTTAATTTTCTTTTTTTAAATAGGGATTAAGGACTAAATTAATACAAACAAATAAATTATATATTTATTTAAGAAATCATAAAGTTCAGAAATTCGTATGTTATTTTACCAAACTTATTATATTTGTAAAAAATGGAGTGCTAGGGCTTACGTGTGAAAATTACAAGATTATCCACTTTAATAAAGGATTGGCTACCTTAGTCTTAGGTTATGTAGCCCTAGTGTGTTTTTTGTAGTCTCTTTGATAGCCATACGACGGCTAAAATTACTTCTATGGGTTGATATTATTTGTTGAATTCAGGTATTAGGTTTTTGTTACGTTTGTCTGCAAGGTTTTAAGTACGCCACTGTATAGAGGTTTAACAGAGGCCCGATCCATTTAATTTAACTAGAGACCCTTGATATTTAAGAATAACAATAATAATACAGACACTTGAACAAATAACAAAATAATCAATGTAACCGATGGTCTCATCACCACTCAATAATATTATATAAATAAAATATTGGTTATATTGAATTTATTAATTAATATAGATACAATTAAAAAAATTAATCAAATAAATCATAAATATTATCAAACAACTTATCTAATTATAATAAGAATCCAATATTGGATTCGATTTAGAATAACTATATATATATATATATATAAGAATAGAATATTTATATATATTATATAATATAGAATAACCCAATAAATTAGGTTAGAAAAAAAAAATAAAATGCAGATCAATCAAATAAATAATATTATAGTTCTTTAAGGCTTTGTGTTACAATCTCAAATTAATTTTGTGTACTATAATTTAAGAACGTTCTCCACGAATTTCTATACTTACATACATTGATGTTTTAAATTTTATATCAGGTGTTCTAAGTAATATTACTCATACGAATTTTCTTTTATTGATTTCAAGTTTCAAATTAGTAGTCTTTACATTTTATATTATATTGTTGATACAATAAAAATCCCTTCTGTGGATCTCGTGCACCAGTAACGATCTTCTTTCCTCCTTAGACGTTTTTCCAACCTACAATCACAATGTAACCTCAAGGGTAAAAGTCGGTTGTCTGGTGAAAACCCTTCAATGCTTAAGTTAGAGTTTTTATTTAGAGAGGGAAAGCTTGGGAGAATTGTAGTTCTTGTTGCCAAAATTTCAGTAGTCGTACCTAGTTGTAACTAATCTCCTTTTATAGGTGTTTGTGTTCCCTTATCATGGTAGAATTCTATGAAATCTGGAAACAAATATCTCGACGTACGAAGATCATGGAGATTCCATTGGCTAAGCATCGGCTTCCGAATTTCGAAGGATCATGTGCTTTTTACATGAAGCATATCCATGAAATTCTTATTATATAAGAAGTCTTAATTGGCAAGAATGTTCATTTGAGAATAATCCGGAAAAGATATAGGAAGGAAATGAACCCTTCATAAGTACGTAAGAATCAAGAGGTTTCGACAACTTTTGTCTGAGGCTCTTTTATCTATCTAAGATGAGCTTAGGTATTATATGTCTAAGACCCTCATGAGTTGTAACCGAGACTTTCATAAGCTATAGCCGAGACATTTATAAGTTGTAGCCAATACTTTTATAAGGTGTAGCCTAAGATCTTCAAATTGCCTTTTGAAAGGTCTCGGCTCCTAAATGAAGTGAACAGTGCTGGAAACACAGAAAACCGTGCTTTGTTTCACACTTGCAGCGGAAGCTCAACTCGCGAGATCGGTTCCCGAGCGTGATACCTCAGGTCAAAAGACTAGTGGCACACTAGTACGATCGTGTGACATATCATTGACTGTGGATAATCACCCATGTGATTTGTTACATTTGGTTACATTCAATAACATGTTCTCTAACGTATTACTCATGTTATGCTCTTGTGACGTGAGACTCATCATCCAACTATTAGCATCTAATACTAATACCTGGCAGTATCAAACATACCAGTCATGCAATGTTATTGTCCCATATGACATTACCTCAACCAGAAATAGATTCAGATGTATTCAAATCAAAACTCTATACTCATATCTACAATTCTTTGTAGATAGAGTCCTGACATCATAATACATCACGGGATCTCATTCTGCATTTTATATATACAATATATATTACCAACTATACATGCAAAATGATATGAAAGCCATTTTATTAATCGAAACAAGTTTACAATTTGTTACAGAGTTATATATACATAAAGATGATATCCCTGAACCGTATGACACGATTGGTTCTAGGGCATATCTCCAACAAACTCCCACTTGCACTAGAGCCAATCACCATGGTATCTAATTCCCATCCTCTCTAGGTGGTGATTCAGTTGCTGTTGTGTCATCGGCTTAGTCAGTGGGTCCGCCACGTTATCCGCAGATAGGGTTTTTTGCACTATTATTTGTTTATCTAATATAAACTCACTGATCAAGTGGTATTTTCTCTGAATATGTTTAGACTTCTGGTGAGACCTCGGTTCCTTAACCTGAGCTATAGCTCCATTATTGTCAGTACAAAGTTACTGGGTCAATTATGGAAAGAACGACTCTGAGTTTTGTAACAAACTTATGGATTCATACAGCCTCATTCGCAACTAAAGAAGCAGCGACATATTCAACTTCTGTAGTGGAGTCAGCTATGGTAGTCTATTTGGAACTTTTTCAACAGGCAGCACCTCTATTAAATATGAAGACAAATGCAGAAATAAACTTTCTATCATCCACATTTGATTGGAAATCAAAATTAGTGTAACCCTCGAGTTTCAACTCACCACCCTTATAAGTCAACATCAAGTCCTTAGTTCTTCTTAAGTACTTTAAGACTCATTTGACCGCAGTCCAATGTTCTTCTTCAAGGTTTACCTGATATCGGCTTGTAATACTCACAGCATATGATATATCAGGTCTTGTATATAGCATAGCATACATAAGACTGCCTATTGCCGAAGCATAAGGAATCTTCTACATACGCTAGCGCTCAGCTTTAGTCTTGGATCCTATTTCTCGAGAGAGATGGACGCTATGATTGTAAGGTAAGAAACCTTTTTTCGAGCTATTCATACTGAACCTCTTTAGTATTTTATCTATGTACAGACTCTGGGAAAGACCTATCATTCATTTCACTCTATCTCTATAGATACGAATACCTAAAATGAAGGTCGCTTCTCCCAAATCTTTCATGGAGAAAACATTAGACAACCATAATTTAGCCTCAGATAACATGCCCACATCGTTCCTATGAGTAGTATGTCATCTACATACAATACAAGGAATGTGATGGCATTGTTATTCTCTTTTTTGTAAACACACGGTTTATCAATATTCTTGATGAAGCCAAAAGATTTGACTGCATCATCGAATCGTATGTTATAACTTCTAAAAGCTTACTTTAATCCATAAATGGATTTATGCAACTTACATACCTTATGACTATCACCAGATGCAACAAACCCAATAGGCTGTTGCATGTATATGATCTCTTTAATGAAACCATTAAGGAAGGCTGTCTTCACATCCATTTGCCATATCTTATAGTCATAATAAGCTGCTGACGAAAAGGTTTCATCAAAATCAACACCTTGTTTGTGATTATAACCCTTTGCCACCAACCTAACTTTGAAAGTCTCTACTTTTCCATCTTTGCCAAATTTTCATTTGTAAACCCATTTACAACCGATAGGAACAATTCCTTCCGGTGGATCAACTATTAACCACACCTGATTAGCATACATGGATTCCATTTCGAATTTCATGGCTTTAAGCCATCTTCTATAATCGATATCTAATACCGCTTTTTCGTAGGTTATAGGATCTTCCCTCTGTATATCTTCTCCTATCATAAATGATTCAAAATCATTTTCAGAAAGAAAATAATATCTCTGAGGAGGGCGTGATATCTTATTAGATCTATGAAGTGTTCGATCTACAGAAGACTGAGGATTAGAATGAATTGGTTCATCAACATGAACTGGTTCATCTGCATCAACAGGCTCATTCATCTGAGGTTAATCATCATCAAGCTTTCTAGACTCCTTTGAAAGCTCAATCTTTCTACCTACACCATCGTCCTCAATAAACTCATTCTCGAGGAACTTAGCATGTCTATTGATCATAATTATTCGATCAACATGAAAGTAGAAATAATATCCTAAACTATCTTTAGGATATCCAATGAATCGACATTTCTCAGACTTAGCATCCAACTTCCTAATGTTAACTATTTTAACATAAGCTGGACATCCTCAAGGCTTCATAATTGAAGCTTGGAAGCTTCCCATGCCATATCTCATACAGTGTTTAGAGAACTACTTTCGATGGAGTCTTGTTCAAGATGTATATTACAGTATATAAGGTATATCCCCAAAGATATGTAGGTAAGTTTGTGAAGCTCATCATGGATTGTACTATATCTAATAAAGTATGAAGCCTCATTCCCGATACACCATTATGTTGCGGTGTATAAAGAGGTGTAAGCTGAGAAAGTATACCATTAATATTAAGCAATTCTAGAAATTCAATACTTAAGTATTCACCTCCACAATCAGATCGTAGAATCTTAATACTATTTCCTGTTTATTTCTCTACTTCAGCTCTGAATTCTTTGAACTTTTCAAAAGATTTAGATTTGTACTTTAATAAGTACACATAACCATACCGTGAGTGATCATCGGTAAAGGTTATGAAGTATGAGAAATCACCTCTGGCCATTTCACTAAACGGACCACATACATCACTGTGTATCAATTCAAGAACTTCATTGGCTCTATTCCCTTGTCTAATAAAGGGCGATTTGGTCATCTTACTATGAAGACAGGATTCATAAGTTGGGTAGGGTTCAAAACCCAATGGACCTATTAGTCCTTCACTACCCATCTTCATAATCCTCTTGTCTCCAATGTGACCTAATCTATGATGTCATATAAGTTTTAAATTAAGTTTATTTTTAGATCTTTTCTTATTAATAGTACTAATCATGTTAATTTCATTAGTCTCAAGAACATATAAACCATTTACATTCAAGCTAGTGCCAATCAATTTATTTCTCAAATAAATACAACATTTACATCCATCAAATATAAAAGTGTAACCTTGTTTACACATTTGATGAACAGACAAAATGTTTCTATTGGCAATATCAAAATACATAGTTTTATACAATACAAAAACATGACCCGAATGTAGAATAATTCTGCACGTCCCTAAGTAAGTGGCAGCAACTGTTGCTCTATTTACCATCTTCAGTGTCACTCCATCCTCTTCCAGTAACTATTTACTGTGAAAGTCTTCTAACGACATACAAATATGAGAAGTGGCAGATGAATCAATTATCGAGCTATTTGAATCTGAACTAACACTTAATTCAGCTTCTATAACATGACAAGAAAGCGTACCTTGCGTCTTCCTCTGTCTCAGGCTCTCCATGTAAAGAAAACAGTTCCTCTTCTAATACCCAAGCTTCTTACAATGATGACACTCATCATTGGCTTGACTATCGGTAACTCGTTTACCTTTGCCCTTCTTCTTGGAGAATCCTCCTTCGGGTTTAACCCTGGAGGACTTCTTACCATAAGATACCGCAGCAAGAACGGTCTCATTCTCTTTACCCTTCGAAACTCTCTTATGAAATGAAATAATTTCATTTATAAGTTCAGGAAAAGTATGTTCAAGTTTGTTCATATGATAATTAGTAACAAACTGGTCAAAGCTAGACGGGAATGACTGAAGGATCAAATCTTTCTGTAATTCGAAGTCTATAAAAAACTCCAAAGAGGCCAACTGACCTATGAGGTTTATCATCTTCATAAGATGAGACTCCGGAGGCACTCTTGGACTAAGCTTTATTTCAAACAAAACAGTGAACAACTTGCATCGCTTGTAACTGAAACTCTCCCCAAACAATTCTACCAAAGAACGATAGATCGATGAGGCATCCTCCATGTTCTCATGCTGAGTCTGCAAGTCATCACTCATAGACGCCAGCATATACGGTCTCACCTTGAGATTATCATCCTTCCATTTCTAGAAGGTATCTCTCTCCTCTGGTGTAGCCTCCTCTGGAAGGGACTTGGGCATAGGCCTTTGAAGAACATAGCCAATGCGTTCAGAATCTAAAACAATTCTAAGATTCTGATACCAAACCTTATAGTTAGGTCCGGTAAGCCTATGGGTATCTAGGATTTTGAGAATAAGGTTACTCATTATTCTTCCACTAGAAAATAGATCTACAAAAAACGAAAAATACATCATATTGTATTACTGTATATATCATACTATTCAGTTATGGACTTTAAACCAAATAATTCTCCCACTACTCCAATTACAAGTTTTCATGGGTGATCATATTCTCGTCAAGCTCACAAAACCTCACCTAACAAATATTGGTTAAGTAAGCCCAATGAGTCAAAAACTCATTTCTGTTTGTAACTCTTTACAAGACATGATCAATCTTCCCCTAAGAAAAGACACCTCACCTAACAGATGATGGAAGCCAAAGACCCCTTATCAAGAAACAGGTCAAGTAGACTACAATACCCCGTGTAGGACCCTCACCTAACAAATATTGGGTTATCCCATCAAAGATGACAATAACTACTGACTGCATTGAAAGGATTGAACCTAATATTATATGAGGGAGATTTTTATTTTTGGTCTCATGTAATATACACATCAATATGCATATATATTTTATTGTTTGGTAATGGAATTTAAAATCTATATCATCCAATGATATTAATTTCAAATTCATTACATTACAAATTGATCAAATCAATTTAATAAATTAACAAATTAATTTATTGGAGAGAGACATTAATTGATACAATATCAATTCGTCAATTTTATGTTTATATGTTTACTCCTACTAGAATCCTATTAATTCTTAGTTGAATCAAAATAAATTAGAATCACCATTCATTTTAATTTTAATTCGGAGTATTATTTTTCTGTTCAATTGAAACAATTTCAAGCCTGAAAAATTCTAATTTTAACAAATTGAATTTTCGAAAACAAAAAATTGACTATTCAAGATAGTTCTTGTGTAAGTTGTGGCTATTGAAATATCTCGATATTTCATGATTATGGAAGAATGAAGAAAAAATTAAAATTAAAAAAATTTTTACTTTTTTTTTTTTAAGAACAATGAAAAGGAATAGGTCGACACTATTCCTGTAGGGTGTCGATCTAATCACCCTTTTAGACACAAGTATCGATCATTTTTCCAAAGAGATCGATACCCGATCTTATTTCAACAACATGTGTCGATACCTTTCTCAAAGGTATCGATACTTTCTTAAAACTATCGATACTTTCGATCGATTTCACAAGTATCTACCTTTTGTTCGTAGAATCAATACTCAATTATGGGAAAAATTAAGTACCAATACTTTTAGCTTGCAAGTGTTGATACTTTTCTCAAAGTGCCGACACTCTCTTCTGTTACGATGGTAAGTATCGATACTTTCCATCGAAGTATCAATACTCACTCATCTAGAATGATATTGGAACTCAAGTATCAACACTTTTACTGCTGGTATCGATACTTTTCATAAAAGTGCAGATACTCGCATCAAACATGTCGATACTTGGCAATCTAAAATCGTCTTCTTGCTCCAAGTATCGATACTTTCCACAAAAATATCGATACTGGGTGCATCCAGAACGATACTCTGTTCTTTTTATTGATTTCCAGTGTTTTCAAAACATATGAAATCAACACAAAACAACTTCATTCATTATCGTAGCCACAACAAACATACATATGAACATATATCAACATCCCAATACTTATTTCCAAAACATACACACATACACATGTCGATAGTGCTCTGATACCACTTGAAGCGAACAGTGCTGGAAACACAGAAAACCACGCTTTCTTTCGCACTAGTGCGACATGCGAAATCTGTTCCCAAGAGCGCTATTGCCGCTCGGAAGGCCATGCCCGTCACACAAACATGCGAAAAGGCTTCCCTTTGGATCTAGACATGTACATATGTATGTTTTTGGTATTTAAAACGTTTTCAAATATAAATGCAAAGTAGAGAAGTCTTACTTCTTTCTTTTGCAATCCAGAATAACAAGTGAACCTCTTGGCTTGCTTCCATGGGTGTACACATGTCGGGTTGGTAAAGTTAGTTCCAGCTTCGTTATAGAATCTTTAAGCTTCGGTTCTAGCTTCACCAAGCTAAACCAAGCTTTCTCTCTCTAACCAAACACTCACTAAACCTTCTCCAAGGATGGTTTACCTAAAATTTCAAAAAGAATGAAGAAGAAGAAAATTAAGTCGGTTCTGTCTCTTTTATGAATTGTGGATAACGTAGCATTCTAATGCTTGTTATCTACACTCAACACTTGAGTGTTTTTCTGCAGAATCGTCATTAGCCACTTGCCTTGTTCATTTCATTAAATGCAACAAGACAATGCCCACTTGCCCACTTGCTGACTTGCCTTTCATTTCAATATTTAAACAAAAGCAATTCATGTGTCAAGCTTACTAATGGGCATATGTGTGTGAGAGAGAGAAAATGAAAATGTATAATATACATATATCATTATATATATATATATACTTATATATATAATACAATATTATAATCATTACATATATAAGATATTATTATCATATTATTGCTTTAATCAATATTAAAGCATTATATCTTTATATACTAATATAATCTCTGTAAATCATACTTATGTTATCCCATAATTAACCAAAACATTTCCCACACTTACAAGTTCTAGTTCGTCATTGCCAAGAAATATATTTTTTACAATAAAGAATCAAATTGTTACTCAATCAAAGTATCAGAACAATATCATTAACTAATTAATGATTATTGTATAATAGCAAATGCAATCATCATCAAGTGACCGACTAATGTGTGTGACCCCCTTAGTTCACTCTGAACTGGACATGAGTGGATACGAACTTTTTAGTACCACTTTGGTATAACTCTTTGTAACCAAAGTTCTCAATGATCATGACCGACTTCTAGTAAGACATCAGACCCCCAGACATTAATGAATCCATATAGACATGCGTACATGTAGTAAAGTCCTTTTGCTGTCGACTCCTAATTGAGTGTGGGTCATAGAATCGTCAAACCCCTAACTCAATCGTAGGATCAGAACCTCAATTATATAAAAGATTCATATATCCGTGAAACATCTTTTCAAACATACATACTTTTACCAAAGACTTTATTCCCGCGTATGACAGTTCCACCTAGGATCTGATGCTCCAACATCTGAGCCAGCAGATTTCATCTTGGCTATCACTTGTCCTTATACACTTAAACACATTGCCAGCAAGCTTCTTTCACTAGACGTGGCTAGCCTAGTGCGATATACACAAGTGAACGATGTGCCTCAATGCGAAGGGCAGCCGTAATACCTCAGGTCAAAGGACTAGTGGTACACTAGTACGGCTGTGTGACGTATTGTTGACTGTGGATAATCACCTATATGATTTGTTACATTTGGTCACGTTCAATAACTCATTCTCCAACGTATTACCCATGTTTCTACTCTTGTGACATGAAACTCGTCACCTAACTATTAGCATCCAATACTAATCCTTGGCAGCATCAAACATACCAGTCATGCAATGTCATAGTCCCATATGACATTACCTCAACCATAAACAGATTCGGATGTATTCAAATCAAAACTTTGTACTCATATCTATAACTCTTTACAGATAGAGTCCTAACATCATAATACATCACGGGATCTCATTCTGCATTTTATATATACAATATATATTACCAACTATACATGCAAAATGATATGAAAGCTATTTTATTAATCGTAAACAAGTTTAAAATTTGTTACAGAGTTATATATACATAAAGATGATATTCATGAACCGTATGACACGATTGGTTTTAGGGCATATCTCCAACACTTAAAGGGCTTAGATTCTTCTTGTCATTCAAAAAATCTCTTCTCGAACGGCAATAGGCCTCGGAATGTTACTTATTTATTCACACAGTCATTCTAGGCCTGCAACCTTTGGGCTTTAAGTAACCTGAGCTATTAACTCCAACAGACATGCTTGTTCGTCACACTTAAATGCTCTACTTGAAGCCTATTCATTTTTGAAATATAGCAGATAATGATTGGATCTAGGGATCGCGACGCCTCGGGCTTGTAGAGATCTTATTGTCCCTAATGATGGCAGCCCCCTTTTTCACAAATAAGAAACATCCCCTCAGCTTCTATTTTGAAGTGGCATCATCTTGTCCCTTAATTTGTAAACTCCATCGATGGTTGGAGTTCCTTTGCTTATTTAAATACTCCTTCTTTTACCTTTTTACTTCTTTTGTCTTCACCTTTACGTCGTCATTCTTTCTTTGCAAAAAACTTCAATAGTAGCTCGGTTTCAAATCTTTGACAACTTCAAGTTGTTCCTTCTAGCAACTATAAACAATAAGTCTTTTTTTTCTTTCCTTTATTCATTTGTGATTGATTTTGTGGCATAATTGATTGACTAAGAAAATTGGTAAACGTTTTCTTATATTTTGAAGCCTTTAAACCTACTCCCCTAAGTTGTTGATGAACTTAGAATGGCCTTTAACCATCTAGTTTTCTTCTGTGAAAAATAAAAAGTGGCTTCTAAGGGAAACGACTCTGGTGAGGGAAAAGCTATCATCCCTGTTACTTCTCATATTTTGGTGAGGTGTAATACTCCGAAATTTAAATTTAAGGGCATTTTAGTCATTTTACACACTAGGGGTAATTTGGTTATTTTATAAATTACGTTGGGTTAATGATAACCGAGTAAATAACTTTGTATTAATGTTTACTTAGTTAATGGGAGTGATTTAATAACAATTTACTAAGTTTAGAAA
>JAXCLQ010000007.1:12687541-12705164 GCA_035584115.1 Cedrela odorata
AATTAAAAACTAAATGTACGCATTCATACATGTAGAGAGAGTGAGGCTTAGGGTGACGGTGGAGTCCGTTACCTGCCGGTAGCATCTCCGAGTAGGGGGTGTTATAAATTCAATACAATCGATACTTGATGAAAATGTTACATTCTCAAATTTGGACGATTTAGCATTGTCTAAAATGCCCAAGTTGCTGCATTTGTGGAAAGAAATACAGAACACTGTTATATTAGGATGAAGTAAGCGAAAAAGAAACTTGAAAATGTTGAGTTAATCGAGAAGACTTAAGAGAAAGTGAAAATATTTATGAAAGATTGAAAATGGAACAAAACAAATAAAAGTCAATATATAGACCACCTAAGAAGATTTTTCAAATTTGATGTAGGTGATATAGTATTTTTAGAGGTATCACCTTAGGAAGGCATGATTCGATTCAGAAATCGAGAGAAGCTCCATCCTCGATATATTGGGTCTTTCACAATCATTGAGAGAATTGGCTCAATAGCATACATACTAGAGTTGTCTTTAGAGATGCAATAGATACATGACGTTTGTCATATCTCGGTTTTGAAGAAATATGTTCATAACCCTTCACATATCATCAGACCTCCAATTGTTGAAATATGAAAAGATTATAACTATAATCTTCAACCAGTAGCAATCTTAACTTGACAGGAACGGAACTTAAGGAGTAAAGTAATTCTCATGGTAAACATTTTATAGCGGAGTGCCATAGTTGAATAAATTATATGGGCACCTGAACATCAGATACAACAACAATATTTCTACTTATTCTATTAAACAAGTTTGTTAAATTTTGAATTCATAGTGGTATAACATGTTGTCATTCTTATCGTGGAAAGTGAAATTTTGGGGATAAAATTTTTCTAAGAGGGTAGAATTGTTAAACCCTGTTTTTCGAACAAAATGGTAAAATGGTTATTTAAGAATATTCAGTATCATACGTGCATGATTCAAGATTTATTTGACACATTAACAAAGGTTAGGAGAAGTTAAGTTGGCGTAATAAGATTATTAATATGGATTTATAAATATTTTTCAAATTTTAAAAAGGAACCAAATTGCAAGATTTTCAAACAATGAAAAATAAGTTACTGTAGTAAGTCACTGTATCAAAGTTAGAAACGGTGGACCAACAGTAACGATGTTGGTGAACAATACCAATCTAGTCGATTAAATTAAGAAACAGTCAACCGACAATAAGGTTACGATAACTGTTCGCGGGGGGGGAGGGGGGGGACTGTAGCACTATTCATGATATTGTAGCACTACTTATGACACTATTCATTGCAAAAATTCAATTTTTTGGAATTTTTTTAAAAATTTTGAGAGTATTTTAGATTTTTTACACTTTATTTATATATACCCAAGCTCCCAATAGTGTCTTTAAGCTTCTCTCACACTAAAAATACACCCAAAAATTCCATTCTCTTTCTAAAGAATCTCTCTCACTACTCTCTTCAATTTCTCCAATTTCTTCCAATTAAATTTAAAATTTTCCCTCCAAATGACTCCCCGTCACCTCCTCTTCGATTTGATATCAATATTGAGCTAGAAAACGCAAGAAACAGCGAAGAAGAAAAATGGGTTTTAAGGAAAATTTGGAGCTTTTGTATTTAAGCAACAAATTGAAGTTTCTACGGGTTTGAACAAGTTACCGGTAAGGCAAATAACTCATTACAAGCATAATTTTAAGATTTGGAACAAATTAAAGTTTAGGGTTTACTGTTCATCCAGAAAATTGAGTTTGATTTTGTATAAGAAATGTAGATTAGTGCTTTATAGTAATGATTGGAAGTATACAAAGTCGATTTTGCATTAAATGTTGTTTGAAGTAATTATATATATATATATACACATGACAGAAATGTTGAATTGTGTATTTTCAACAAATGGAAGTGATGACGACATATATATGCATTGAATTTTGCTTAGAATGTGTAAAATCGTTTTAGACAGAAATACAAATTTGGGATATCATGAAATGATGTTTTGGAAATGATAATAACGTTAAAGTAGTGATAATTGAAGTCTTGTGATAAAAATATATGTAAAATTGAATAGTTACGGTCATGGGATTCCGTTATTGGGAATCGAATAAATGGCCTCGTTAGTAAAGCCTCGTAATGTAATATGTGTCAAACTAAGGAATTATGAACAAGTTATACATGAACATCGCATTTAGTGCATATATTAATTATTTGGAATATTGAAATTTATGAGGTTATGCATGTGTGATAATAGGTGTCGAACACACAATAGTGGAACCTAATAGGCGCGAGGAGTAATTATAGGAGTGGTGACCCTCCTTTACCTGTGAGTGGATTTTTAAACATGTTTTTATATGTTTAAATTGTTTTATGAACTTACTGTTTTATGATTTAAGTAATAGTTATTTATTGTTAATTTGAAATACATGCGATGGCCTGTTATTGATTTGATATATGAATGGCCAGAGGCCAAGTTTGACATTGAATATGCATGCTTTATAATGATATTGAAAATGAAATGATTGTAAATATTTATGTACATGGATTTATTTGTGCCATTATATTAGTGATATGGTCGAGATGACCAAGTATGTATGTGACTGTAGCTACATGGTAGTAGTCTAAGGACGGACCTATGAGAGGCCGCCTACGTAATTGCGTCGCAGGTGGGGCAGTTATATGGGTGGATATTATTATATGGAGTTGTCCACTTTCGGAATTGTCGATGACAGTCATGAGTATCACCACATGACTACTCAAGGAAAACGTTAATTATGAGCCAATTTTAGAAAGACAACATGCATTATTTATATTAAAAATGAAATGATTTTATTAAAATGAGCATTGCGTTCAGTGCATAAAGCCCACTAACGATCTCAGGATTACCACGGCCAAGGTAATCACCGAAAAGAGGAGCCAGCCCAGTAATTTGAATGACAGATCATATTTTTATCAACATAGAATTGTTTTATATGTATTAACAATGATTTTATTAAACTGTAGTTTTGTCTACTTACGGAGTATATCCTCATATACTCACCCTCATCACCTCCTAGTTTTCAGGAGATCAAGATTAAGAAGTACATTGCGCAGGTGGTGGTGATCAATAAAGGGTGTAACGCCCTCAGGTACAGTTGATACTCTCGACTCACAAACTTAGAAAGATTAGTTCACTGGGTATATTTTTTAAAACTGTTTTATGTATGTAATTATGAACAGATGTAATGTAATTTGATAAGTATTTTACATGTATATTAAATTAAATATATGCTCATGGTGGGATGATTTGAAAACTGTCTCAGAGAGACATGTTTATGTGAATGTGTTTATAAACTTGTTTTGAGATGCATATAAATGAGTATACAGCGTAAGGTACCCAAGCAGCCTTACGGGGCTGAGGGATATGTTCAGAGATAAGAATGTGTCTCGAAGGTCTGTAGCGGTTATCACATATAGACCCCACAAACGAGGCGTGATATGTGTATCGATCTCCTTAAACTCAAGTATCAATTTGATCTGCTTCGTAAATATTTTGCAACTTTCTAGAATTGCCGTGTATCAATCTCCTTAAACTGAAGTATCGATCTGGTTTGGTCTGTAATTATTTTTCAACTCTCTGGAATGCCAAGTATCGATCTTCTAAATTCTAAGTGTCAATCTTCTCTAAACGTATCGACCTGTTTTGTTTGAGTATCGATCCGTTTAACTTGATAATTTCATCTAAGACTACTGTCTCTGCAAATATCGATCTCTTTACTTTTTTGTATCAACCTTCTTTAAGTATATCGATTTGTTTGCTAATGATATTAATCTGTTTATTAAAAATATCAATTATTTATTTTCAAGTATCGATCTGTTTTACTTGATTCACACTTTTCACAAAAAATTATTTAGATTGAATATAAGTATATTCATATAAATTAAATTAACATCTCAAACACTTTGGTGATTATTAAAAACATACTTTATATATTATAATATTATTAATTTTATATTTAATAATTATTAATATGATATCATCGTAACCTTCACCATGCACTCGGCGTGCTATTTTCTCACTCAAAAAGGAGTGCTTTAGCCATATTTCTTCTTATTGAACACCCGTCACCTTTTCTTACATCCACTCACTACCCTTTCAGCCATCAAAAGCATTGAATATCCACTTCATTCTTCAATTCCAATCAAAAGATAAAGTGCAAAAGCCAAGTGTTATTTTTTACTGTTCCAATAATGAATACTGAGAAACTGGTAGTGTTGTGTAATTCTCTATCACTCACTAAGGATGAAAATAATGATTCGACGATTGGAACAATTGGCGGAGATGCTAAAATAGTTGGATAAAAAAAGTCGGAGAAATGTTTAGTGGGACAGGTTTTAACGCTAGAAGCTAGTAAACAAGGAGGCATTCAAAGCCGCCATTCAACATATCTGGCGAACAATTTATGGGGTTTCGGAAAATTAAATTTATTTTTTGATTTACATATGTTGCTGATAGACAAAGAGTCTAAAAGGAAGGTTCGTGGAACTTTGACAAAACCCTCGTAGTATTAGCAGAGCCAAGTGGATTGGGAGATATATCCAAAGTGCAATTTACATGAGCCTCTTTTTGGGTCCAGATACATAATATTCCATTAATGTGTATGGCAAACGACTTAGAAATTATACAGGTTCTCGAATGAAAATAAATCAACTGTATTGATTTTTTATTATTGTTTCAAGAATGGTTACGTTGTATAAATACTAAAGACGATCTGATTCCTTCTCATTATAGGAATATAGTAAAATCTCTTTTTAAAATGTTAATACATATTTTAAAATATTAAAATTTAAAATTGAGTCATGAAATGTATATCTACTTTTTTAAATAGTTAATTTATAAGGTCTGTAACTTACAGTGACATTCAATTTTGTGATTGGCTATTTAGTATTTATTGTTTTTGGGCCATCAAAGTTAAATTTTATTGCCATATAAATACTTTCTTGTTTCATTTTCAAGGCCTACACCATGGCTTTCTATTCTTCGTCAGAAATTATTTTCTTGCATGTGATCATTTACTGCAATATTCTTATAATTTAGCCTCCAATTTATTAACATTAGCTAGAATAATTTTCATAAAATCAACATTTGCTAGCCATGCAGTAGTGTAAACTCAATTCTTAAAACTCTGAACACATCCGGCTGGGTGCTTCTGGATGTTGCTGCTGCTGGTGGACATTATTGCTGCAGGCTGATGATGCTGCTGCTGCTATTAGATGTTGCTGGGTGTTGTTGCTGCTTCAGTGCTGCTGGAAATTGCTACTGCAAGGTGCTGCTGCTGCTAGGTGTTGGTGCAGCTGCTTTCTCACTGCTGGTGGGTGATGGTGCTACTGCTAGAACTTAGCATGCTGGGCACGTGTTGTGTTTCATGTTCTTGATTTTGAGTTCGGCTTGCTGGGTGCTGGTGCTGTTGGAACATATTGTGGCTAGCATTGTTCAGTGTGACTGCAGATTTCGATCAGTAATAACTGAAAATGAATTGTTGTTGGGTCTTCTATGTTATGTTTTATTTGCAAAATTCATTTATTTTTCCTTCTATTTTTAACATTCATTGCTGCCTTACTCTTTTTTTATTTATTTATTTATTTATTATTATTTTATTTATTTTACTATGGGGTAAGGTTGATTGCTTAATTATATCCCTCAATCTAGCTGTAACTCTATTTTTCTTTTAATATATTTTCTTCGTTCCGTCGAGATTATAAAAATAAATAAATAAAAAGAAATTCCGGAAGAAGTGGATCCCCTCACCTTTATGGCATGAAAATTCTTCCAAAAAAAAAAAAGAAGGCCATGGAAGAGAATGGACATTCCAATCCAATCATCGTTTCATGACTTTGTTTTATAAAATATAAAATGATAACTTTTCACTTTTCACTTTTTTCTGTAATTAAAATAATTAATTAACGTAAATTAGCTGCATGATTGGCCTGACAGATGAACCATCTAGATTTATCTGAACAGAGCAATGTTACTATGTTACCCTCTCCATTATATTCTTATACTCAATCGTAGCCGTTCATCATATCATTCGGCCAATTACGCTTAATATTTTGTAAAGGTAATTAACGGATACATTTGCTAAAATAACAAGAAGATGAAAGTATACGTAAAATTCACACATATCCTTACTAAATATAATAAAATTTATAAAAAAACACAAAATTACTCTTGCTCTTTGAAGATATTAATGTAATATTTTTATTTTCTTTTCTTTTATTTTCATTTTTTAGTATTAGATTAACTTATTAAAAAGTTAGGTGTATAAAAATTATTAATGAAAATATTTATACTAATAAAAACAAAACAAATTCGCTAATCATTTTATTTCTATATTGAATAACATTTTTAATAATTTATTAAAAATATATATTTATTGAGAATAAAAAATAAAAATGTGCACGTTTGATAATTATAGGTGATAAAAAAAATGTGCACATTTGATATTTGAAAACATACAAATATTTTTTTAAAATTATTAAAGTAGTATTTTATTATTGTTTTAAAAATATAAAATATAATTCTTATACTTTTAAAAAAATTAAAAATATTTTTCGATATAAAGGTAAACAATTAGTGAATTTGTTTTGTTTTATTTTTATTAATAAAATATTTTGTCAAAAATAAATTTTATTAGTATAAATATTTTTATTAATAATTTTTATACTTTTACTTTTTTAATAAGTTAATTTAATACTAAAAAATTAAAATAAAATAAAAATAATAAAAGTATTATATTAATAATTTCAAAAATCATGTATAATTTTATATTTTTAAACAATTTTTATTACATGTGATTTTAAAGAGAGTTATCCATTAATTACCTTATTTTGTAATGATGGTTAGATTGTATAACTTATTTTTAATCTTTTTTAAATAAAAATTAATGTTATGGTATATTTTATTTTCATAATTTTTAAAAAATTTATTATAATTTTTAAATTTTTTAAATAGAATGCATAATCTAATAATTTTTTTAATTATTTAATAAAAAAAACTATTATTATTTAAAAAAGTTTAAAAGATTGTACCCAACATCGCAAGAATTGAGGTCCGCGGAATATATGCTTGTACTGTATATTTCTTTAATTATTTAAATATTTTATTGTAATTTCTGATTTTATTGTTTTATTGTTATTATTTCGGTTGTTATTTTTAATTTCAAACCTAAAAAAATTAGACGTAAATTGAGTATCAATCACTACAGTACGGTGACAAACTGTTGATGATGTCGGCCCATCTGCGTTGGAGATGCAGAAACAGCATTATGAGATGATGCTGTGGCACTACATAGAAGCAAATATCGGGCCCCACATTTTCTGGAGTCGTTAATAAAGTTCACCAAAATTTCTGAATCGTGTTTCTCTCGTCATTATTGACCGATGGGTTGTTTGCCTGTTATTGTCTTCGACGATGAACTTCCATCCAACCACAGACTTCCACGTGGTTGAGCGTGCATCACGACATGCATGGATTGACATGGTATGGCCTCGCAAAGAATCTTCATAAAGTCGTCCATTGAAAGTATGGGACACGTGGATAAAAGGTATTGGACCAGCAATCATGTCAAAACTAAAAAGCGAAACCACTTTAACTTACATAGTTGGATACTACAAGGAGAAGGCAAAGGAAAATTAAATAAATATTTTATTTGCCATCTTGTCTAATAAAAAATAGAAAATTAGATGTGACATAATCATAGTATATTGTATTAAATGTTACTTTTTAACATCTAAATTTTTTTATATAAATTAACGAGTGTCTATTATTTTATTATTGTATCAATTATTGTAAAATTGTGCTTTTATTTGAATTTAAAAATCTAATAATTAAATCATTTGATTAATTTTTATTTTTGTTTATCAATTAATTAATATGTATAAACTATAAAGTTATTTATTAGTTAATAGTTTTATTTTACAATATTTATAAATTGAGATCTTATGATTTTTAATCTCAATAACAAATACTATAAATATAATTTTTTTTTATACAAATTTTTCCTGAGCATATTCATGAGAATAAATAAGTTATTTCTTAATAATTGAGTTTATATTATTATTGATGACAAGTGCTTGATGAATGACAAAATGAACTCAATCTATTATGTTTCTTATGATAAGAGACTATGATCTCGAAACATGTATTGCAAATTATTTTCAATTTTCAATTTGTTTTTATTTATTAAATGATTGTAACTATCAAAATTATTGTACAATATCCAAAAAACACACACACAATATAATATATATGAGATTGTGTGTTTTTTTAAGTGTCACGGTCATCAACTTGCACAAAATATTGAATAAAGTAAAGCAATTTGTCCTCCCAAGTCACACCCATATACTATAAACGAACTTTGAACCTGAAAAAATAAATTATATTTCTTAATTCATAAAATTAATTTTTGTGAGGTGATCTTTTTTAGAAGTACTTAAAATTACGGTCAAGAAAGTATGTGGTAGTGTTATTTAGTAGAATATAGAGAAATTAATGTCCTATTGTTGGGCAATCTATGCACAAAATAAGTGTGAAATTGAATTGACAGGAGAGACTCAGATTGCCAAAAGAAGATTTGTTTTGATAACTCAGTGAATAATATTTATGGTGAAAGAGTTGATAACATGTAAAATATTTATGTGGTTCTAAATTCAACTTTCAACATGATGTATTGTCAACTTACCTTTTGCTTTCGACCAAGCATTTGAACTGAACTTATCCAAAAGATCATTTTCTGATCAATTATTAGTCTATTTCATCTTGCTGATTCATACACTTATCTAAACATGGAATATATAAATAATTACTAAATATTAATCTCCATAACCATTAGAATTGAAATTATAATTATCTTAATCTTATTGAATATTTACACAAGTACAGTAAGTAAATGACACAAATTCTCATATAAATTTATATACCTAATTAATGAAAATAAATATTTTTGTATAATTAACTAATTTTTTGAGTTACTACAATCGGTAATACAATATAATATAAGAGAACGATCATTATTGAGATTAATTAATTAATAATAAAAAGATTTGGTCAAACCATGACCAATTGATAATCATGTTTTCTTTGATAGCATTATTCCCAAATATGCCGCATCAAAAGATTACTTTATTTATAAGCAAACCAATAATTAATTTAGGATTTTGGGATCTCAAATCAGATTTCATTCAACCCTGCATCCATCACATTATGTACATAACAAGAAGAAAGAGAATTTCATACCAACGTGTAAATTGATACATTTACTATAAAATCTAAGGATATGTTTGTTAATAAATAGTTTTAATTTTGGACAATATTATTTATTTTATAGTAATACGACACCTAAAATGAATTAGGATTATACTGTAAATTTAACGTTACAATTTTATTTAAAAATTTATAAATAATTGTGTTATTTGTACAAGTATATTTCATAAAGTGAATAAAGCTTTCTATAAACATAAGTTTGTTAAAAATTTAGAGGGTTTTTTAAAGTTCGATTTGGGTCATTACTGTTTGATTTAATAATGTTTTCAATGAAATTAGTTAGAATTTTAAATCAGACAATCCATTAGTTTTTATTTAATTTTCTTTCATAAATAAGATGAAATATGTCAATATACAAATATTGTTTTTAAATTATATTTTAATATTTTCAGTCTCTTCCAACTGATCTTCAACCCCATACATTGCTGAAAACAAAATAAATAAATAAAATTTGTGTGCAATTTCTGCTTTTAGTATCTTGCTCTAAACATCATCTATTATTTGTTATTGTAAAATGGCACGTAATTTGGTAGTTTCTAGACTACTAATAATAATTTGTCTAGTTGAGGCTGCAGATCGATTCCCATTGTATACGGGTTTGATTTCTCTTTCAATAATATATTGTGGGGTAGAATTTGTGCTGTGCTATATTTCGACCAATTTAAAGACTGGTGTCATAATACACTATTATCATTGAATGAAGCAAATTTTATTTATCATGGGATATAAACAAAAATTAAAAGTCACTATGTTGTTATTTTAAATAGAACAAAGAGGTTCAATAGATTTAGGAAGTGGATGGTTTATAGTAAATTACAAGTGACCATTTAATTATATATATATATATATATAAATACCCATTTCATATAGTTTTGCATTTGATTAGACATTTGGGCATGACAAAGATTGTATATTTCTATGTCTCTTATCAATCACATTACATGAAAATATTATTGTTGCTACTTTGGACATACAACTTAAAACATGTATTTTATCTTTTCTAGAAACCACATAATTTTAGATTCCTATATTACATAAAAATAAATTAATCTATGGTATTAAAAAGTTGGACCTTCTTTTTAATCAAACAATAAAAATAAATTTGTCTATATTGTGCTGCATAAACAACATTTTCTTTATATATTGTGTTGAACTATTGTTTATAATTTAGGAGTGCCTATGGACTACTTTTTCTTACACTTAGAAGTATCATTTTATTCTACCAACCAATTTAATAATAATGGGTAAGATTATTCAACTAATAGAATTATTGTTTAATTACATATATATATATATATATTTGCCAATACACTATTATTAAAATTAAGTTTTTACTCTATAAATTTATTTATATATTTAATAATAATATACAAAAAAAAACTTTTAATTGTCGATAGTTATAAGCAGCACGATGAGTTATAAAATTTATTTGTTAAATATAACTAAGGAATAACTAGAGTGTTGAGTTATAAAGTTTAATTGTCAAATATAACTAGGGGATGAGTGATAATATTAGTCTAATAAATATATAAAATTATTAAAATTTAATATTATAAATTATCTTACAATTATTTAATAATGTTACTTAATTTATAGTTTTTTTTTAATCTTTATAGTTGTAAGAACACATCAAAATCCAGCCAAATTCAAGAAAATTCCGTTGATAGGTTGTGGATTTAGATGTCTATACACACATATTTCATACCAATTCATAGAACATACTAGAAACAATATGTATAGTTTGTCAAGTTTGATGAAACAAACAATATGTATTGTAATTGCACATTCCGCTTGAGTTGAGTTGCTTCTTCATTCACACCGGTCTCTTGTCCCTCACTCTCTCCTTTTTTTCCTGTTCACATATTATTATGTCAGGTACAGACAGGATCAACAACAGCATCATACTCTCACGTGGTGGGTCCCACCACCTATCACCTTCAATTTGGTCCACTTGCTTAACCAAACCACCACCAACACATATCCTGTTCTGATTCTTGTCGTAATCGTCTCACCACCACCTATCACCTTCATTTTGGTCCACTTGCTTAACCAAACCACCACCAACACGTGTCCTCTTCTGATTCTTGTCGTAATCGTCACACCACCACGCTAGGTAAAGTTGTCCGTATCCACGTCATCAACCCCGCATGTACGCAACTTCTCACTTATCTCTTACTTTCGACCCTCAACTTTATTATAATTACAATTAACTCTCCATTTTTTAAAAATATAACTTAATTGCATTTTACAATAATTATTATCAATAATAGTCAAAATTGTTGTGAATTTACTTGCATAATGTTTAACAATCATTCAAGTACTTAAATTTTTAGCAGTTCAAAATCAATTTTAACCTAATGTTTAACAATCAATTTCCAACAACAATTATAAGAGAAAAATTCCTCCTAATAAAATTTATGAGTAAAAATTGCACATTTATATTCAATAGTAATAATTTAAGAATAAGTAAAAATGACACATTAATTCTCAACACTAGTTATCTCATCTGGAAAGAATTTTTTTAATAAAATATATATGGGTAGAAATTGCACATTTACTATCAACAATAACTATTTAGAAAGAATTTTCGCTAATAAAATATGTGAATAGAAATTGCACATATGTGTGGATAGATTGTAGGTAATATTGTTGATATGAATTTTCAACAAAGTCTCTACTCATATGTCAATACTAAAAATAAAAATAAAATAAAATTATTAGGACTATTATAATAACTACTTAAGTGCCAAATTTAACAATCATAACAAATAATAGGGGATACAGTGATATATCTAACAAACAAGGGATCTAACTGTTATAATAATAAATTGGACAGTGGATTTGTGATTTGCCAATGTTTAAACATAGTTACGCATATCATGTATTATATCATCATCATGATGTCACATGCATTAACATACATAAAATAATAATACTAATAAACAAACCAAAACAAAAAGTTCAAAATTTATAAAAAAAAAAAAAAAGTGTTGCCTTCCTCAGCGGATGCAGCTTTATAAGCACTTTCTCATACTTTCGCACATGCACATTACAGAAACAGAGAGGAAAAAACTCTTGAGAGAGAGGGAAAGAGAAATGGGAAGCTTTTCTTGTGAAAAAGAATCTTGGGTTTCTTCTGAAATCACAATCCTAGAAAACTTTGCATCCATTGATTTCAAGCAGGAATCGCAGTTTTTAACCCTAGCTAAAGCTGGGTCTGATGGAGAAAGTCAGTTTAATTCAGAAACCGCAGAGCTTTTAAGAACTAGAAGTGAAAGCAGGAGTTTATTGAAGACGAAGAAGAAGAAGAATCAGGTTTTTCTTGAGGGGTACGTGGAGACTGATTCTGAGGATGATTTGAAGAGAACAAAGAGTTTGACAGATGAAGATCTTGATGAGCTAAAAGGGTGTTTGGATCTTGGATTTGGGTTCAGCTATGAAGAGATTCCTGAGCTCTGCAACACATTGCCTGCACTTGAGCTGTGTTACTCAATGAGCCAGAAGTTCATGGATGAGCACCAGAAGTCCCCTGAGAATTCTCCTCTGTCTGAGCCGGTTTCTAGCCCGATTGCTAATTGGAAGATATCTAGTCCTGGTGAGTATTTTGAATTTGAGTATTATTGTTTTATTTTGGTTTGATTTGGTGTTTGATCTGATTGTGATGTTGTTTGATGGAAATGATGAATTGGGTGCTTATGAAATGAGTAATTTTGTTTATAATTACTGATTCAGTCTGTTCCGAGTCTTTTGCTGTAACTGTAAGCTTATTTGTTTACGATGATTGATGAAGAAGCAGTTTTATTGAATTCATTAAGTATGAATTTATGATGAAAGATTTGTGTATATACAAGACAAGAGGACATGGGAAATCTCTTGAATGCTTAGCATGTTCTTCATGAATGATAAATGTAATACTGTCATGACTTTTCATTGTTCTAACATCTCTTTATTTGAAAAGTAAACTATAGCATGCTACTTTTGCGGATTGAATTGGGTTGATCGTGCTTTTAATATGTTTCAACTGAATTTATTTTAGTAACTTTGATCTGAAGGCATATAAAGCGTTGTTTTTAATCTTTTGTTGTCTTTTTTTACTTGTTCAGGTGATCATCCGGAAGATGTTAAAGCTAGACTCAAATATTGGGCACAGGCTGTGGCATGCACTGTTAAATTGTGCAGCTGAGATAGAGATTTAGGAATTAATTGATTCATCATTTTGGAGGAAAATGAATGGAGATTTTCTTCACGGTTTTGAATTCAAAAGAATGGCCTCGAACTTCGTGCCGAGCTTGATATCCACTGATCTACTCCAGGACAACTAGCGGGAATGAGATTTCCAGCTATTATTTATCTGGAGATGAACCTACCATAACCTGTCAATGATGGGTTGGCTATGAAGGAGTAGAAGAAGAGGTGCAAGGAGAAGAAATGTCTCAGGTTTGAGATTAACCAAATACCCATACGAGTCTTGACTGATTTCTCCTGAGGCTAATATATATAACTAAGATTTTTGTATCCAGTGCGCTGGAAATAAATTATGCTATTGAATAAAGTTCTATATGTTATTTTTGCTCATATTATTTATGTAGCGCTTTAGTTTTTTAATATGGCTATGGGTCCCAACATTGCTGTTGGTTTTGATGCAGTGGTGAGAGCATCCATTAGAGCTTCACCAACTAGTTACAGACCTCTGCATTTGCTGAGGTAACTAATCTAACTACGTTGATTAACATTACTGGATTCCTCTTGTCTACTTTATTGTGGTCAGTAAATGAAAGTTGCACCAACTTGATGTTAACAATGCATGATAATGCTAACTAGTAACTGACTTGTGTTTATTCAGTCCACGAATATATGAACGCATGGTAGCAGAGCAATTGTTAAAGGGAGAGAAAACAAGTGAAGGAGAAGTGGGAACATGTATATCTCTTTGACTGATCAAACAATTTCTCTCCCAAAGTCCTCTTTTTGTTGTTTTCAATTTTTGGGTTAAAAACACTTGGCATTTTTCTATATGAGACTTGATAATTGATATCCTGTTTCTTTGATAATCGGGTGTCGATCGAGTACCTTAGTTGATAGGAAATCATATCTGATATTGCAAAGAAAAATCTGGAGAGTTGTACCGCAAATATGCCGTAAAAGTGTTTTGGCCAATTCTGATATTATGCTGCAGTATAATTTTCTGCATTAACTTTAATAGTAAATTGAATTCTGAATCACGACAAATCTATCATTCATTTTCAACCAAGTGTGAAAGAAAATTCACCACGCACACGCAGACCTGCATAATTTGTTCACTTGTTGCGTGTCACGTTGATGATTTTATGGACAATTTAAAATTGAACAGGCAATTGTCCCTGAGCTGGCAAATTATGACTATGTGCTGGCAAATTATAGAAGACTAATTTGCCAGTGTGGAAGACTTCACTAGGCAATTAATTAATTATAAAACCTTAGAAAGGAAGGAAGCTTGTTCTATGAAAAGTCAATACTATTTATTCTTTTTCAATTGCTGTCATTATGCTATTTATTAATTGGTAATTACACATTCATTTTAATTGTATTTTTTCAACTCTTTTATTTTTAGTATAATTTTTTTGTTGTATTTTTTAATTTTAATTTATTTTATAACTCTTAAATTGTGAATTACAAAAGATAATAAAAGAAAAGATAAATTTTATTTATCAAATTTAACAATCTCTCTTTTATATTTATTTTATATTTTTGCCAAACCGAAATACTTTACTTACATAAGAGAGTAAAATCAAATCGATCATTAAAACAACAATAATAATAAATAAATAAATAAAAGTACACACTTGGGTGAATGTTGCAAGCAACTTTTTAAACAAAAGGATGAGAGCTTGCCCCCATATATTTGTGAAAATATTTGCATTGTTCTACTACCCTGAGGCAAATAAATTTGAGATTTTAACTAAGAGTGTTTAAGGATTGTATACCAGCTACCCACTAAAATTGAATAGTTTTCTTTAATCTGTAATATAAACGATTTTTTTTTTTTTTAAAAAAAGAGAATAATATCAAATATTTTATAATTAATTAATTTGAAGCTTGAATATTTTTTAGAACAATAGATTGAAATTCGATATAAAAATAATAATTAAAAAAAGAAGAAAAGATTGTGTTGAAAAATACAAATTTGATAAACATATTTTCTTATCAAAGGATTTATTAAATAGTTATTAGTTTTACAAGAATAATCGTAATATTATTACTTAATTTAGCAGAAAATTTTCAATGAATGGATTTTATTTAAAATTGCAACATACCTTATTCCTGTTAAGAGCAGTTTAAAAAATTGTTTATATGGAGTTGTGAATGTTTAATTTGAGATCGAAATCTATTGAGTTGGATTGTGTTGATATCGGTGAACATGTTTTAAGTTCCGAATGAATTAGGTTGAATTTCTCCAACTCCTCAAACTCGTATCAAATCAGTAAAAAAAAAAAAAATATATATATATATATATATTAATACTTTTTAATTTTTATTATTTCATATATAATTAATTAAAAGACACCTTCCCTTCCCTTCCCTTTCATGAGGTTTGCTAAAATTATATATGGATGAAACTACATATGAAAATCACAAAAAGCCTTCCCACAATATAATAAAAAATTTTAATTTTCATTAGAAAATACAAAATTAACTTTCTATTTTTTTTTGTTGAAAATATTAAATTAATTCCTTCATTATTATTTTTTTGTATTTATTTTTAAATATAAAATTCAATTATAAAATTTTTTTGAAATATTTTGTCAGATATAAATATCAAACAAATATTTTTTTAATAAAATTTTAAAACTATTTTTTAATATAAAAATTAACAATTAACGAATTTGTTTTGTTTTGTTTTCATTAATTAATTATTTTGTTAAAAATAATTTTTATACTTTAAATTTTTTTTATTTATAAAAATATTTTCAAATACGATTTTTATACATTCAACTTTCTAATAAGTGAATTTTATAATTAAAAATGAAAACAAAAGAAAAATAATAAAGTAATTACTTTAATATTTTCAACCAAAAATATAATAGAATGATAATTTTGTATTTTTTTAATAAAAAATTATTTTTCTTATTATATTTAGGAGAGGTATACGTGTTTTTCATATATAATTTTATTTACCCGTTATTTTGACAAATCTCATGAGAGGTATCCATTAATTATCCTTTCATATATTAATTAGATACTTGAAACCTTGAAGTTAAAATACAGCAAGTAAAAATTTAAAATTTTATAATATATTAACATTGAATGTGTTGAGATTGCAAATATAATTATTTTTTCAAGTTGATTTTTTTAGGCTTTATTTGAGATTATGATGCTTATATTGTGTTTTGAAAAGAAAACTAAACGTGTTTAATAATACTATTTTTTAAGCGGGATTCGTCCATTTTTTAATTAATATTTGACATTTTGTTCTTTTTATCTTATTGCAATACCACCACATTCCAATACCAAACGAAATCTTATTCTATTTATTTTAGATTGAAATTTTGAGTTAAAACTTTCTACTTAGACTTAAAAACAAAATAAAATTTAAGTGAAGGCCTAAATCAAAGAAAATTAAATTGATTTGAATTATCAAATTAATTGGATCAACTTGATTTGATTTTTATGCCATCCAAATTTTTTGAATGAGTAGTGCTATTAACATCCCTATAAAATTCTTATGAAATCCCTCTTTTAAAGTTACTCTGTTAAGACTTTATTTAGTGTTGAAGTATGCTAACTTTTAAGTTACAACTATTAAAAATAAATTTTTTAAATGTAAAATATCAATTAAAAAATGAGTAAATTCTGCTAAAATTTTGTATTATTAAATATTTTTTAATTATATTTTTAATAAATAATAAATAAAAGCAAAATAATATAAAAAAATATACTGTCTATAAATACACGTATTTCAAATTTATATATCCTTGGCTCATTTTTTTTGTCTCCTAATCAAATTTTGTACTAATAGGTGTGATTTTATTATACTTTGAAAATAAAGTTAAGATAATATTTATTAAAATTAACTTTTAGTTGGTTCCACTCATTTTTGCACTAATATGCCGCATCTAATACTTCAATTTCACAGCAACAATTTCACAGCAAATATTGTTTAAAATCCACCACACTTAAATATCTAATAAAACTTTAGGTCGTTAAACTTTTAAGAACAATTTAAAAATTATGGCATTAAATATTTAGTTTTTAAATTAAAGAGTTAAAATATTTAAAAATTAAAATTTATTGGTTAAAATATAATTTTTTAAAAAATTAAAAAATATAATTTTTTAAA
>JAXCLQ010000007.1:12710846-12750211 GCA_035584115.1 Cedrela odorata
TATTGATGGGCATGGAGCCCTTAGTATGTGTGTGAGTCATGCATATGATTGGTAGTTCTCTGCATTATAGTTTACATTTACAAATTTTTTTTAATCCGAGGCTTATAGGGGTAGGATATCCCTACTTCTATGCCATCACGATACCGATTTATCGGTATGTGACATGAGGCGAGACCTAACGCAGTTTGAGGTGGATAGGTTTACCTCTATTATAATAGAATTAGACTTAGAAGTGTATATTAGGTTGTATATGATTCCTGAAGGGGTCTATATTAGAGTTTCAAGGGAAAATGAGCTTCCAAATTGTCCTTCTTAAAGTGAGATACCCTTCAATAATGAATTTTTCCATGTAAGTGTTAGGCTCCCCCTCCAAAATTATTTTACCCAAATTCTTGTTTCCTTCAGAATTCCTCCATACCAGCTGAACTTAAACAGTTGAAGGATCTTGCCAGGTCTGTACGTTGTGTGGCGTTAGATCTCAGACTTTGCTCCATCTCTCGAGAAAATTGAATATATGTACATTCTGAAGAGAAATCCAATAAGGAGTCCGAGGTGGTCTTACCTTCAAAATTAACCTAGCAAGACGAACCCTATTACTGGTAACCTCACCTTCAACAAAAACTGGAAGAAGAAGTGGTTTTTTGTTGGAGGTGACTGGAACTCCACCCCTGGCACCAATTTGCCGAGACCTTTTGGGGAGGCAATCACCTGAAGTGATTTACCTGGGTTAGATCTTTGTAACAAAGAGAGGATAAGGATAGTCAGGTTATTAGCGTCCGACCAGAGCATTTTGCTCTTAGAGGATGAGATAATTTCCTTAAGCTTCGTAGATTTTTGCATATCTAGAGACCAATTGGCCTCAGAAAAGGTCATTCTGCAAAGTAACTATCTTGAAATCACTTGCTCTTGTGTTCGGACTGCAGTGTTTAACCTTGGTTTTGTTTATTCTTACAGGCGAAATGGCCTTTGGAAATTCTACTCCTGACCCATTTGAAGTCTTGCAGAGGTTGGCTAAAGAGAAAAGAGCTGGGAAGGCTCCTCAGCCTCCAAAGGTTACCGCGAGAGGTTCAATCAAGGTCTCGGGAGCTTCGAAGACTACTGGTGCCTCCAGTTCAGCTCGCCCCCATGCCCCTAGCAAAGGGTTAATAATCTGGGGCCCAACGCCTCCCCCTCCATCTCCCCTTGTAGACAAGGGAAAGGGAAAGCACAAGGCTGTAGCTGTAGCAGCCGAGGAGAGATCTAAGAAGAAGAAATAGATGTTCGGCCAGGCCGCCAAGGAGTCGTTTAGATCGTATGAGCATCTTCTTAAGGAACTTCCTGCGGAGAAGTGAGAGTTCTTTACGCACTTCCTTCCCTACATCAACCTACAAGTTCAGAGTATTAGCCATAAATTCACCGAGGATATTGCTGGGCTCTTGGGCGAGTCACTATTGAATTTCCAACTAAAGTGATTGAGCTGGGTAAGTCTGTTTCCTTTCAATCTTGTATAATAAATTAAGCTTCTTGTAACTCGTTCCCATATGATATTGGTGGTTTTCAGCTCTTCTACTCCACCATGCTACAGCACGGCGCCCTTATGGATGATTTTTTCAGGGTGTCGAAAGTCGAGAAGAAAGCCTAGAAGGTAAAGAAGAACTTGGCAATTGAGAGGACCAAGTTTGAATCCGATCTCGGGAAATTGAATCGGGAGCGAAAAGAGCTCTAGCTCATGGTGGCCACTGCTAAATCATCTCAGTCTGAGGCCAGTATGAGGGGCGAGGCTCTAAAATTTGAGCTAAATAGCTTGAGAGAAGAGGACAAGAGGCGCTTCTGGGATTTCAACAAGGCTTGTGAGGAGCTTCAGAGGTGCCTGGATATAGAGAGACAGAGGAGCGCCAGCGGGTTAATGATAGTATTGACCTGACTTGAGAGACGTTCTAAGGTCGGTATCCTACTTGGATTTGACCTGGTTGTACGAGGCCTTAGGAAGTTAGCCTTCAAGCCGGGACAGAAACCACTATGATGGGGTGCTTCCTGAAGGGCAGGAGCACCTTAATTTCAAGACTATGTATATGCCTCCCACTGAATCTACTACCAGTCCTTTTGCTGAGCCACACCTGCCACAATAACTGAACCAATAGAGGTTTCTTCTACCAAGTGCTGGAGGTTCCTCCCATACCTGCAGGGGTTGTGGATCTTGAAACCTCTCCTGCCAACCCAATTGATCCTTAAGACAACACTCCAGTTGACCCAACCATTGCAGATGTAGTTTAGTCATCAATTTTTTTTTTTTTTTTTGGTGTAATAAACTTTGTACATTAACAAATCTATCAATCAAAATCTTTGAATTTGCTTTATTCTCTCTGCTCTGCTACCTTTTATTTTCAATAATTGGCTCCATTTGTAGCTTTAACTCCTGATTGTTCTTTATAACATTCGTCAATCTGGATCTAATTTTTTCAGACTTAACGAATTGATACAATAATTTCAACCAATCTAAAGCTGATTGTTCATAGTGCACTTTGAAAAACTTTTGGTTCAGTGAGGACTAGGATACTTTTCTCTGGGGGCCCAAAAGCTTCGACTTGCTCTGGGATTGGTGGTATTTCCAAGGTGATTTAAGTATTGTGTTTTTCGAATTATGTGAGCTTCATAACCGATTTCGTACTTAAGACCCGTTTAAGTTTTAGGCGGGAGCTGATTACCTAGGAATCCTTGGAATGGGAATGTAATTGTTTGGGAACCATGTCATCATCTCTTAAACTTTGGGAGGAGATCGTTCCGAGACGTTTGAATGTAGTCGTCCGAGAATCTCTTTCGCTCTCGTACGTCCTGAGATCGCACCCAGGACTTATTTAAGCTGAGGATATTATTACCTCGGGGTAGATGGAAAGCTAATATCTAGTAACCATGTCATCCATATATATTGGGTTTCGGGAGGGAATTATCCCGAGACGTTTGAATGTAGTCATCTGAGAACCTCTTTTGCTCTTATATGTCCTAAGATCGCACCCAGAGCTTATTCGAGCTGATGGTATATTACCTCAAGGTAGATGTAAAGCTATTGTCTGAGAACCATGCCACTTATACTTGGGTTTCGGGAGAAGATTACCTCGAAACATTTTGAGATAGTCGTCCGAGAATCTCTTGCGCTCTTGTACGTCTTGAGACCTCGCCCAAGGCTTATTCGAGTTGAGGGTACTATTACCTCGGGGTAGATGTAAAGCTATTATCTGGGAACCGTGTCACCCATACTTGAGCTTCAGGAGGAGATTACCCCGAGACTTTTTG
Source organism: Cedrela odorata (assembly GCA_035584115.1). Classification (NCBI taxonomy): domain Eukaryota; kingdom Viridiplantae; phylum Streptophyta; class Magnoliopsida; order Sapindales; family Meliaceae; genus Cedrela; species Cedrela odorata. The sequence continues at coordinate 12,714,117 of JAXCLQ010000007.1, forward strand.
AGATAGTTGCCCGAGAACCTCTCGCGCTCTTATACGTCTTAAGACCGTGCCCAGGACTTATTCAAGCTAAGGGTACTATTACCTCGGGGTATATGTAAAGCTATCATCTGGGAATCGTGTCACCCATACTTAGGCGTCGAGAGGAGATTACCTGAGACGTTTTGAGATAGTCACTCGAAAACCTCTTGCGCTCTTGTACGTCCTAAAACCGTACCCAGGGCTTATTCAAGGTGAGGGTACTATTACCTCAAGGTAGATGTAAAGCTATCGTCTGGGAACTATGTCCCCCATACTTGGGCTTTAAGAGGAGATTACCTCGAGACATCTCCAAGAACCTATTTTGCTCTTATGCTCTCTAAGACCGCGCTCATAACTTGTTTGAGCTGAGGATACTATTATCTAAAGGTAAATAATAAGCTGACGTCTAGGAACCGTGTCACCCATATTTAGGCTTTGGGAGGAGATTACCTAAAGACGTTTGAAAGTAATCCTCTAAGAACCTCTTTTACTCTTATGCTCTCTAAGACTGCACTCAGGCCTTGTTTAAGCAAAGGATACTATTACCTCGAGGTAGAAAATAAGCTAATGTCTAGGAACCGTGTCACCCATACTTGGGCTTCGGGAGGAGATTACCCCAAGACATTTCGTTGTCATGGGTTTAGATTTATCTGTTGGCCGACTTCAAAAGTGGAAAATAAAAATAACTTTATTGATTTCTAAGGAAAATTGCTACAAATTTTCTATTCTTCTAAGGGTAATACAACTTTAAGCGTTTGACATTCCATGGTTTTCGAACTCTATTTCTACTAGGGGATTCCAGCTTGTAAACTCCGGATCTGAAACCTAAATGACATTGTAAGGTCTCTCCTAGTTTGCTCCTAGAACGCCCTCTCTTGGTACCTTGGTATTCAGGGTTATTTATTTTAAAACCATTTCCCCTATTTGAAAATAACGTTGTCGAACGTGTTTGTTGTATTACCTCTTTACCATTTGCTGATGAACTATGGTCTTTATCATTGCCCAATCCCTTTTTTCCTCCAGCATATCTAACTCCAAATGTAAGCTCTGATCATTGGATTCTTCGTCATAGTTGCTAACCCGGAAAGTTGGTATGTAGACCTCGATTGGAATTATCGCCTCGCACCCGAAAGCTAGATTGTAGGGGGTTTCACCTATGGCTACCTTAGGAGTGACTTGGTAGGCCTAAAGAACCTTAGGAAGTTTGCAATTCATGCACCTTTGTGTTCCTTAAGCTTCTTTTTTATGACTTTTTTGATGACCTTGTTGCCAGCTTCCACTTGTCCATTGGCTTTTGGGTGAGCTGGTGCTACGAATCTGAGATCAATTGAAAAATTTAAACAGAATTCTCTGAAGCTTGCGTTGTCAAACTGCTTTCCATTATCCGTGATCAACACTTAAGGTATTCCGAATCTGTAAATGATGTTGTGTTTGATAAACATCGTAACCCTTTTCTCAATGGTAGAGGCCAATGATTCGGCTTCTACCTACTTTGTGAAATAGTCGATAGCCACTAAGGCATACTTCGTGTTAGCTCGAGTTAGTGCCAGTGGTCCAATGGGGTCGAGCCCCCATTAGGAGAATGGCTAAGGGCTTGTTAGTGAGGTTAGCTTCTTTGTGGATTGTCTCGGGATGCAGTCGTGCACCTGACATTCGTAGCAAGTTTTAGTTATCTGTACCACATCCCGGGAGAATATTGGTCAGTAATACCCTTGCCTCTAAATCTTATAGGTCATAGTTCGAGCTTCTCCATGTCCACCACATACTCTGCGGTAGATTTCTTCTAAAACACGAATTACTTCTTCAAATCTCAGGCATCTAAGGTATAGGGTGTTGTACCCCCGTTTATATAGCTCTCCATCAATGATGGTGTACCTTATAGACCTGTTTTTGACCTTCATTGCTTGCTCCTTGTCCCCCGAAAGTTTGCAGTCTTGGATGTAAGATTTATTTCGTTGATCCAGCATCGATGGGAGTCTATCTGGGCTACATGGGAGTGGTGACCATTAGTTTCCATACTTCTTTGTTCTAGCACTTCAATTGGGACCGAAGCGGGAACATTTCCTTTAAAGGTAAAGGCTAATTTTGCTAGCATGTCTGCCTTTGAATTTTCAGCTCTTGGAATTTGCTTGATTGTGACAGTCTTCAATGTGCTCAACAGCTGCTTAGCTTTCTCTAGGTATGCTTGCATATTACTTTCTCGCACTTGGAACTAATCGTCCAACTGGCTAGCTACCAGTTGAGAGTCACAATGAATACCGAGGCCTGTGATTCCTAGCACCTAAGCTAATTTGACCCCTGCAATCAAAACTTCGTACTCCGCCTCTTTGCTAATGACCTTGAAATCAAACTTTAAGGAATACATTATCTCAGTACCATCTGGACTTATAAGGACCACAACAGCACCTCCTCCTTGAGCATTTGAAGCTCTATCAATGATGAAGCTCCAGATCGACTCTTTTTCGTTTGGGGCGATCGGATCTTCCTGAGGAGAAGACCCTTTTACAATCTGATGGATGAAGAGATGCTTGAATACTAATCTTTCAGCCACGAAATCCGCTAAGGCTTGACCCTTAATTGCCTTTCTGGGTTTGTAATCGATGTCATACTCACTAAGCTTAAAGGACCACTTCACCAATCGACCTGAGAGATCCGGCCGATGCAAAATTTGTCTCAGAGGTTAGTTTGTTAGCACCACCGCTTGAAGAGCTTGAAAATATGGTTTGAGCTTTCTGGCTACTACCACCAATGCTAGCGCTAACTTCTTTGGTGGTGAATATCTCGTCTCAGTGTCCAATAATGCATTGCTGGTGTAGTAAATGGGATGATGAATCTTCTCGGCATCTTCCTTCACTAAGACTGAGCTTACCGAATGATCACTTACTGCAAGGTAAAGGTACAACGTGTCTCCAGTCTCAGGCTTTGTTAGGTGGGGTGGGAATGCGAGATACTATTTCAACTCCTAGAAACCACGCTCACATTTTTCTGTCCACTTAATCTTCTTTCCCTTTCTCATGATCTGAAAGAAAGGAAAACACATGTCACTAGCTTTGGACAGGAACCTACTCAATGCCGTCAACCATCCCGTCAAACTCTGCAATTCCTTGAGACTGGATGGGGATTTTAGATCCAATATGGCCTTGATCTTTTGTAGATTAGCTTTGATGCCCCGCTCACTGACCATATATCCTAAGAACTTCCCAGCTTGTACTCTAAATGCGCATTTCTCCGCATTCAGCTTCATATTGTATTTTTTTAGGTAGGAGAAGGTTTCGCTCAAATATTTTGGGTGATCCCTGGCCTTTAATGATTTAGTGATCATGTCGTCCACATATACTTCCATGGTCTCTCCAATTAGTGGCTTGAAGACCTAGTTGACCAGCCTTTGGAAAGTAGCTCGAGCGTTCTTTAATCCGAAGGGCATTACTCTATAGTAGTACAATCCCTCGTCGGTGATAAAGGCTGTTTTCTCTTGTTCTGGCTTGTGCATTCTGATTTGATTGTATCCTGAAAATGCATCCATAAAACTTAACGACTCATGACCAGCTGTTGAGTCTACCAACTAATAGATTCGAGGGAGCGGGAAACTATCTTTGGAACAAGCTTTATTCAGATCCGTGAAGTCTATGCACATTCTCCACTTCTCATTAGCCTTCTTGACCATTATTACATTCGATACCTACTCTGAGTAGTGCACTTCCTTGATAAACTTTGCTCTCATTAGTTTTTCCACCTCTGCGTGTACTGTTTCTCTTCTCTCCGTGTTAAATGGTCTCATTTTCTGCTTTACTAGCTTGTATTGGGGATCAACGGAGAGCCGATGGGAGATCACCTGAGGATCTATACCTGACATATCTTCATAAGACCATGCAAACATGTCCATGTGATGTCCTTGAGTTTCGACTCCAACTCTCTTGGGAGTTGGGCACCAATCTTAACTGTTCTCTAGGGTAATTCGTAGTTCAAAACAATGGACTTAAGTTCTCCCGCTGGTTCTAAGGTTGATGGTTTGTCATCTTGGTCAAGTTACCTCACAATCAGCTTATCCCACGGGTTATCTTCGTTAGCTTCCAAGACTTCTTTCTATGGACGCTTCAGCAAGCAGTATAAATTTCTTGAAGAAATCGCAAAACACGATCGAGCTTCCTTTTGATTCCACTTGACAATTCTAATCCCATCTCCTGCTCGAGATTTTAATTTAAATAGTGCACACTCTCTACTGCCTTCATAGTTCTAAGGAAGGGTCTCCCCAAAATCATAGTGTAAGGCATTTTGAGATCGACCACTTGGAACTCCACTATTGTAGTCTTCTGATATGGCTTTTCTTCCATGGTGATGGGTAGCTACACTATTCCCAAACGAAAAACACATGATTCTCCGAAACCATGGAGGACGTTTTTGGCAGGTCTCAGTCTCAGCTCTTCAATCTTCAAAGAGTCGAGAGTTTCTTTGAAGATAATGTTTGCTGAGCTCCCAGTGTCCACCAGGATTCGGCTGACCTGAGTCGTTCCTTATGTCAAGGTTATTACTAGTGCGTCATCGTGTGGATAGTGAACTTCTATCTCATCCTCATCTGTGAACATAATGGGTACTGAGGCGAGTTTTTGTTTATTCTTAACTCGAACATTCATGACGTGAATGTCTGAGATAGTATTGGGCATGGAGTGTCTTGAACAATTCTTTCTCGATCTGTTCGAATTCTCTGCTAATGTCACTCCGCCTGAAATCATGACGACCTGCTTCTCATGTCTCCTTTCTTGTTCGATCCCTTGATCCGATGCTCCAGATCCTTCTTCATTCCTGACTACAAAGTCCGAGAAATAATTATTGCGGATTAGCATCTCAATCTGACTTTTGAGGTCAAAACACTCGTCCATCAGGTGGCCAGCATTTTGGTGGAACTTGCAGAATTTGTCCAGCATTTTGGTGGAACTCGCAGAATTTGTTCTTAGCTTCTTTTATCGGTTTGGCTCTCAGGAGGCGGGGTTCCACTAAAATGGTCATCTGTTCTTTGATCTCCCGCCAGACCTGCGAAATGGAAGCTTTCAGGGGAGTAAAAGCTTGAACTCTTTGGACATGGACTACTCTCTTCGTGTCTTCTCTTTTCTGCGAGTGATACTTTGGGAAAAATTCCTCTCTTCCTCCTAATGTGCAACCCTGATCCTGGTCTATTTGCCCTTTCCGTCGAAGTCTCAAAAATTCCTCCTATCATCACGCCTTCTTCTAGTGTTGGTTTTGAGATTTTGTGTTCCACCGAAGGTTTGTGGTTTAAAAGCCTTTTCTTCTCTAAGCTTAAGGGCGATCTAATCTTCAATTTTAATCTCATTTAATAGCTCTCTTCAAGTTGTTTCGTAAATGGTAACAGAAGGTTTTTGTACAACGTACCATCCTTAGTCGACCCGCAAGCCTTTTCTAAGAGCTTCCAGAGCTAGGGAATGGTGATAGGCCCCTAATTCCATCAGCTCGTCATAGTATCTTTTGACGAAGCTCCTGAGGCTTTCATTCTCTCCCTGCTTCACGAGCAGCAATGAACTAGGAGTCTTGAAGTTGACAGTAGCCCTTCTGAACTCATCCACAAATACTCTGTACAGCTGTTCAAAACTATCAATGCTGCCAGGAATTAAACTAGTGAACCACTTTTTTGCTTGTCCTTCCAGGGTTAGCAGGAATAATCGTCGACATATCTGGGACTCGTCTAACTCTTGGATTAACATCATCTCCCTGAACAAATCCATGTGCAGGGAGGGGTCGGTCTTCTCTGTAAAGAGGTTGATCTGGGGCATCTTGAATTTCTTGGAAAGAACGAGATCCAGTATTTTTTACAAAAAAAATTGGACTTAGAATAAAATACTATCTCTAAAGTGGACCCGTCTCCCCTTTGCCTTTCTCTTCTCTTCTTATCCTCCAATTCCTCAACCAATTTTCGAACACGAGCCTTTAGATTCTCGACTCAATCACTATCTTCTCTAAATCTCCTTTTTCAGGGTGGACTCCACACCGAGCCTTCTCTTTGTCATTTTCGATCAAGAATTGTCCTCATGTCCTCCTGATCAAGGCCGTTACCCGATCTTTTCTTACGAATAACCATTGAATCATCAAGTGAATATTCAAACATCGGTGCAGGCTCGCCGAGGGGTTTAAAGGCATCATTATAGCATCTGGGTTCTTTAAGGGGATAGCCGGAGACTTTCCCTTTTCCCTTTCTGAGGCGGTATACCTTTTTCTAGTAGCATTCTATTGGTGCCCAGTTCCGCGATTCACGGCATGTAAGGCGTTTTGCATACTGCTTTCGACAACTTCTGTCGGTTTGGGTGTCTCCATCTCTGGGGAACTAGTTTGGAACATCTTCTTCATTCCTGCTACCTCGTCTACTAAAGCCCGAATCTGTCTGACCTTCTCCACGTACTGTTTTTCGTTCTCGGCCACCCAGGCAACTTCTGCTGTTTTCAGGCGATGGGGGAGTTGGTGCAGTAATGAAGCTTCTGAATAAGGATTTATGCCCTCTAACAATGGTGGTTGATCGCCAATATCTTGATTAAATGTTGTATTCTCCTCCATGATATTGTCATGCTGATTCCCCCTCGTCATTGCCCTATTTCTGGTTACTTACGTTCGTGAAGTAGCCATAGTTTTTTTTTCTCTCGCAGTAGTTACTAACTTTTTGTTCAAAATCCCCATAAACGATGCCAGATGTTGATGCAGCAAAAATCCCTTCCGTGGATCCCGTGCACCAACAACGATCTTCTTCCTCCTGGGACGTTTTTCCAACCTGTAATCACAATGTAACCTTAAGGGTAAAAGCCGGTTGTCTGGTGAAAACCCTCCAATGCTTAGCTTAGGGTTTTTCTTTAGAGAGAGAAAGCTTAGGCGAGAATCTCTTTCGCTCTCGTACTTAAGACCCGTTTAAGTTTTAGGCGGGAGCTGATTACCTAGGAATCCTTGGAATGGGAATGTAATTGTTTGGGAACCATGTCATCATCTCTTAAACTTTGGGAGGAGATCGTTCCGAGACGTTTGAATGTAGTCGTCCGAGAATCTCTTTCGCTCTCGTACGTCCTGAGATCGCACCCAGGACTTATTTAAGCTGAGGATATTATTACCTCGGGGTAGATGGAAAGCTAATATCTAGTAACCATGTCATCCATATATATTGGGTTTCGGGAGGGAATTATCCCGAGACGTTTGAATGTAGTCATCTGAGAACCTCTTTTGCTCTTATATGTCCTAAGATCGCACCCAGAGCTTATTCGAGCTGATGGTATATTACCTCAAGGTAGATGTAAAGCTATTGTCTGAGAACCATGCCACTTATACTTGGGTTTCGGGAGAAGATTACCTCGAAACATTTTGAGATAGTCGTCCGAGAATCTCTTGCGCTCTTGTACGTCTTGAGACCTCGCCCAAGGCTTATTCGAGTTGAGGGTACTATTACCTCGGGGTAGATGTAAAGCTATTATCTGGGAACCGTGTCACCCATACTTGAGCTTCAGGAGGAGATTACCCCGAGACTTTTTGAGATAGTTGCCCGAGAACCTCTCGCGCTCTTATACGTCTTAAGACCGTGCCCAGGACTTATTCAAGCTAAGGGTACTATTACCTCGGGGTATATGTAAAGCTATCATCTGGGAATCGTGTCACCCATACTTAGGCGTCGAGAGGAGATTACCTGAGACGTTTTGAGATAGTCACTCGAAAACCTCTTGCGCTCTTGTACGTCCTAAAACCGTACCCAGGGCTTATTCAAGGTGAGGGTACTATTACCTCAAGGTAGATGTAAAGCTATCGTCTGGGAACTATGTCCCCCATACTTGGGCTTTAAGAGGAGATTACCTCGAGACATCTCCAAGAACCTATTTTGCTCTTATGCTCTCTAAGACCGCGCTCATAACTTGTTTGAGCTGAGGATACTATTATCTAAAGGTAAATAATAAGCTGACGTCTAGGAACCGTGTCACCCATATTTAGGCTTTGGGAGGAGATTACCTAAAGACGTTTGAAAGTAATCCTCTAAGAACCTCTTTTACTCTTATGCTCTCTAAGACTGCACTCAGGCCTTGTTTAAGCAAAGGATACTATTACCTCGAGGTAGAAAATAAGCTAATGTCTAGGAACCGTGTCACCCATACTTGGGCTTCGGGAGGAGATTACCCCAAGACATTTCGTTGTCATGGGTTTAGATTTATCTGTTGGCCGACTTCAAAAGTGGAAAATAAAAATAACTTTATTGATTTCTAAGGAAAATTGCTACAAATTTTCTATTCTTCTAAGGGTAATACAACTTTAAGCGTTTGACATTCCATGGTTTTCGAACTCTATTTCTACTAGGGGATTCCAGCTTGTAAACTCCGGATCTGAAACCTAAATGACATTGTAAGGTCTCTCCTAGTTTGCTCCTAGAACGCCCTCTCTTGGTACCTTGGTATTCAGGGTTATTTATTTTAAAACCATTTCCCCTATTTGAAAATAACGTTGTCGAACGTGTTTGTTGTATTACCTCTTTACCATTTGCTGATGAACTATGGTCTTTATCATTGCCCAATCCCTTTTTTCCTCCAGCATATCTAACTCCAAATGTAAGCTCTGATCATTGGATTCTTCGTCATAGTTGCTAACCCGGAAAGTTGGTATGTAGACCTCGATTGGAATTATCGCCTCGCACCCGAAAGCTAGATTGTAGGGGGTTTCACCTATGGCTACCTTAGGAGTGACTTGGTAGGCCTAAAGAACCTTAGGAAGTTTGCAATTCATGCACCTTTGTGTTCCTTAAGCTTCTTTTTTATGACTTTTTTGATGACCTTGTTGCCAGCTTCCACTTGTCCATTGGCTTTTGGGTGAGCTGGTGCTACGAATCTGAGATCAATTGAAAAATTTAAACAGAATTCTCTGAAGCTTGCGTTGTCAAACTGCTTTCCATTATCCGTGATCAACACTTAAGGTATTCCGAATCTGTAAATGATGTTGTGTTTGATAAACATCGTAACCCTTTTCTCAATGGTAGAGGCCAATGATTCGGCTTCTACCTACTTTGTGAAATAGTCGATAGCCACTAAGGCATACTTCGTGTTAGCTCGAGTTAGTGCCAGTGGTCCAATGGGGTCGAGCCCCCATTAGGAGAATGGCTAAGGGCTTGTTAGTGAGGTTAGCTTCTTTGTGGATTGTCTCGGGATGCAGTCGTGCACCTGACATTCGTAGCAAGTTTTAGTTATCTGTACCACATCCCGGGAGAATATTGGTCAGTAATACCCTTGCCTCTAAATCTTATAGGTCATAGTTCGAGCTTCTCCATGTCCACCACATACTCTGCGGTAGATTTCTTCTAAAACACGAATTACTTCTTCAAATCTCAGGCATCTAAGGTATAGGGTGTTGTACCCCCGTTTATATAGCTCTCCATCAATGATGGTGTACCTTATAGACCTGTTTTTGACCTTCATTGCTTGCTCCTTGTCCCCCGAAAGTTTGCAGTCTTGGATGTAAGATTTATTTCGTTGATCCAGCATCGATGGGAGTCTATCTGGGCTACATGGGAGTGGTGACCATTAGTTTCCATACTTCTTTGTTCTAGCACTTCAATTGGGACCGAAGCGGGAACATTTCCTTTAAAGGTAAAGGCTAATTTTGCTAGCATGTCTGCCTTTGAATTTTCAGCTCTTGGAATTTGCTTGATTGTGACAGTCTTCAATGTGCTCAACAGCTGCTTAGCTTTCTCTAGGTATGCTTGCATATTACTTTCTCGCACTTGGAACTAATCGTCCAACTGGCTAGCTACCAGTTGAGAGTCACAATGAATACCGAGGCCTGTGATTCCTAGCACCTAAGCTAATTTGACCCCTGCAATCAAAACTTCGTACTCCGCCTCTTTGCTAATGACCTTGAAATCAAACTTTAAGGAATACATTATCTCAGTACCATCTGGACTTATAAGGACCACAACAGCACCTCCTCCTTGAGCATTTGAAGCTCTATCAATGATGAAGCTCCAGATCGACTCTTTTTCGTTTGGGGCGATCGGATCTTCCTGAGGAGAAGACCCTTTTACAATCTGATGGATGAAGAGATGCTTGAATACTAATCTTTCAGCCACGAAATCCGCTAAGGCTTGACCCTTAATTGCCTTTCTGGGTTTGTAATCGATGTCATACTCACTAAGCTTAAAGGACCACTTCACCAATCGACCTGAGAGATCCGGCCGATGCAAAATTTGTCTCAGAGGTTAGTTTGTTAGCACCACCGCTTGAAGAGCTTGAAAATATGGTTTGAGCTTTCTGGCTACTACCACCAATGCTAGCGCTAACTTCTTTGGTGGTGAATATCTCGTCTCAGTGTCCAATAATGCATTGCTGGTGTAGTAAATGGGATGATGAATCTTCTCGGCATCTTCCTTCACTAAGACTGAGCTTACCGAATGATCACTTACTGCAAGGTAAAGGTACAACGTGTCTCCAGTCTCAGGCTTTGTTAGGTGGGGTGGGAATGCGAGATACTATTTCAACTCCTAGAAACCACGCTCACATTTTTCTGTCCACTTAATCTTCTTTCCCTTTCTCATGATCTGAAAGAAAGGAAAACACATGTCACTAGCTTTGGACAGGAACCTACTCAATGCCGTCAACCATCCCGTCAAACTCTGCAATTCCTTGAGACTGGATGGGGATTTTAGATCCAATATGGCCTTGATCTTTTGTAGATTAGCTTTGATGCCCCGCTCACTGACCATATATCCTAAGAACTTCCCAGCTTGTACTCTAAATGCGCATTTCTCCGCATTCAGCTTCATATTGTATTTTTTTAGGTAGGAGAAGGTTTCGCTCAAATATTTTGGGTGATCCCTGGCCTTTAATGATTTAGTGATCATGTCGTCCACATATACTTCCATGGTCTCTCCAATTAGTGGCTTGAAGACCTAGTTGACCAGCCTTTGGAAAGTAGCTCGAGCGTTCTTTAATCCGAAGGGCATTACTCTATAGTAGTACAATCCCTCGTCGGTGATAAAGGCTGTTTTCTCTTGTTCTGGCTTGTGCATTCTGATTTGATTGTATCCTGAAAATGCATCCATAAAACTTAACGACTCATGACCAGCTGTTGAGTCTACCAACTAATAGATTCGAGGGAGCGGGAAACTATCTTTGGAACAAGCTTTATTCAGATCCGTGAAGTCTATGCACATTCTCCACTTCTCATTAGCCTTCTTGACCATTATTACATTCGATACCTACTCTGAGTAGTGCACTTCCTTGATAAACTTTGCTCTCATTAGTTTTTCCACCTCTGCGTGTACTGTTTCTCTTCTCTCCGTGTTAAATGGTCTCATTTTCTGCTTTACTAGCTTGTATTGGGGATCAACGGAGAGCCGATGGGAGATCACCTGAGGATCTATACCTGACATATCTTCATAAGACCATGCAAACATGTCCATGTGATGTCCTTGAGTTTCGACTCCAACTCTCTTGGGAGTTGGGCACCAATCTTAACTGTTCTCTAGGGTAATTCGTAGTTCAAAACAATGGACTTAAGTTCTCCCGCTGGTTCTAAGGTTGATGGTTTGTCATCTTGGTCAAGTTACCTCACAATCAGCTTATCCCACGGGTTATCTTCGTTAGCTTCCAAGACTTCTTTCTATGGACGCTTCAGCAAGCAGTATAAATTTCTTGAAGAAATCGCAAAACACGATCGAGCTTCCTTTTGATTCCACTTGACAATTCTAATCCCATCTCCTGCTCGAGATTTTAATTTAAATAGTGCACACTCTCTACTGCCTTCATAGTTCTAAGGAAGGGTCTCCCCAAAATCATAGTGTAAGGCATTTTGAGATCGACCACTTGGAACTCCACTATTGTAGTCTTCTGATATGGCTTTTCTTCCATGGTGATGGGTAGCTACACTATTCCCAAACGAAAAACACATGATTCTCCGAAACCATGGAGGACGTTTTTGGCAGGTCTCAGTCTCAGCTCTTCAATCTTCAAAGAGTCGAGAGTTTCTTTGAAGATAATGTTTGCTGAGCTCCCAGTGTCCACCAGGATTCGGCTGACCTGAGTCGTTCCTTATGTCAAGGTTATTACTAGTGCGTCATCGTGTGGATAGTGAACTTCTATCTCATCCTCATCTGTGAACATAATGGGTACTGAGGCGAGTTTTTGTTTATTCTTAACTCGAACATTCATGACGTGAATGTCTGAGATAGTATTGGGCATGGAGTGTCTTGAACAATTCTTTCTCGATCTGTTCGAATTCTCTGCTAATGTCACTCCGCCTGAAATCATGACGACCTGCTTCTCATGTCTCCTTTCTTGTTCGATCCCTTGATCCGATGCTCCAGATCCTTCTTCATTCCTGACTACAAAGTCCGAGAAATAATTATTGCGGATTAGCATCTCAATCTGACTTTTGAGGTCAAAACACTCGTCCATCAGGTGGCCAGCATTTTGGTGGAACTTGCAGAATTTGTCCAGCATTTTGGTGGAACTCGCAGAATTTGTTCTTAGCTTCTTTTATCGGTTTGGCTCTCAGGAGGCGGGGTTCCACTAAAATGGTCATCTGTTCTTTGATCTCCCGCCAGACCTGCGAAATGGAAGCTTTCAGGGGAGTAAAAGCTTGAACTCTTTGGACATGGACTACTCTCTTCGTGTCTTCTCTTTTCTGCGAGTGATACTTTGGGAAAAATTCCTCTCTTCCTCCTAATGTGCAACCCTGATCCTGGTCTATTTGCCCTTTCCGTCGAAGTCTCAAAAATTCCTCCTATCATCACGCCTTCTTCTAGTGTTGGTTTTGAGATTTTGTGTTCCACCGAAGGTTTGTGGTTTAAAAGCCTTTTCTTCTCTAAGCTTAAGGGCGATCTAATCTTCAATTTTAATCTCATTTAATAGCTCTCTTCAAGTTGTTTCGTAAATGGTAACAGAAGGTTTTTGTACAACGTACCATCCTTAGTCGACCCGCAAGCCTTTTCTAAGAGCTTCCAGAGCTAGGGAATGGTGATAGGCCCCTAATTCCATCAGCTCGTCATAGTATCTTTTGACGAAGCTCCTGAGGCTTTCATTCTCTCCCTGCTTCACGAGCAGCAATGAACTAGGAGTCTTGAAGTTGACAGTAGCCCTTCTGAACTCATCCACAAATACTCTGTACAGCTGTTCAAAACTATCAATGCTGCCAGGAATTAAACTAGTGAACCACTTTTTTGCTTGTCCTTCCAGGGTTAGCAGGAATAATCGTCGACATATCTGGGACTCGTCTAACTCTTGGATTAACATCATCTCCCTGAACAAATCCATGTGCAGGGAGGGGTCGGTCTTCTCTGTAAAGAGGTTGATCTGGGGCATCTTGAATTTCTTGGAAAGAACGAGATCCAGTATTTTTTACAAAAAAAATTGGACTTAGAATAAAATACTATCTCTAAAGTGGACCCGTCTCCCCTTTGCCTTTCTCTTCTCTTCTTATCCTCCAATTCCTCAACCAATTTTCGAACACGAGCCTTTAGATTCTCGACTCAATCACTATCTTCTCTAAATCTCCTTTTTCAGGGTGGACTCCACACCGAGCCTTCTCTTTGTCATTTTCGATCAAGAATTGTCCTCATGTCCTCCTGATCAAGGCCGTTACCCGATCTTTTCTTACGAATAACCATTGAATCATCAAGTGAATATTCAAACATCGGTGCAGGCTCGCCGAGGGGTTTAAAGGCATCATTATAGCATCTGGGTTCTTTAAGGGGATAGCCGGAGACTTTCCCTTTTCCCTTTCTGAGGCGGTATACCTTTTTCTAGTAGCATTCTATTGGTGCCCAGTTCCGCGATTCACGGCATGTAAGGCGTTTTGCATACTGCTTTCGACAACTTCTGTCGGTTTGGGTGTCTCCATCTCTGGGGAACTAGTTTGGAACATCTTCTTCATTCCTGCTACCTCGTCTACTAAAGCCCGAATCTGTCTGACCTTCTCCACGTACTGTTTTTCGTTCTCGGCCACCCAGGCAACTTCTGCTGTTTTCAGGCGATGGGGGAGTTGGTGCAGTAATGAAGCTTCTGAATAAGGATTTATGCCCTCTAACAATGGTGGTTGATCGCCAATATCTTGATTAAATGTTGTATTCTCCTCCATGATATTGTCATGCTGATTCCCCCTCGTCATTGCCCTATTTCTGGTTACTTACGTTCGTGAAGTAGCCATAGTTTTTTTTTCTCTCGCAGTAGTTACTAACTTTTTGTTCAAAATCCCCATAAACGATGCCAGATGTTGATGCAGCAAAAATCCCTTCCGTGGATCCCGTGCACCAACAACGATCTTCTTCCTCCTGGGACGTTTTTCCAACCTGTAATCACAATGTAACCTTAAGGGTAAAAGCCGGTTGTCTGGTGAAAACCCTCCAATGCTTAGCTTAGGGTTTTTCTTTAGAGAGAGAAAGCTTAGGCGAATTGTAGTTCTTTTTGCCAAAATTTCGGTAGTCGTACTTGGTTGTAGCTAGTCTCTTTTTATAGGTATTTGTGTTCCCTTATCATGGTAGAATTCTGTGAAATCTGGAAATAAATATCTCGACGTGCAAGGATTATGGAGATTCCATTGGGTCCAGATTTAGAGGGATCACGTGCCTTTTACATGAAGCATATCTATAAAATACTTATTATGTAAGAAGTCTTAATTGGAAAGAATCCTCGTTTGAGAATAATCCAGGAAAGATATAAGAAGGAAATGAACTCTTCATAAGTACATAAGAATCGAGAGGTCTCGACAACTTTTGTTTGAGGCTCTTCTATCTATCTGAGATAAACTCAAATATTGTACGTCTAAAACCCTCATAAGTTGTAACTGAGACTTTCATAAGTTGTAGCTGAGACTTTTATAAGCTATAGCCGAGAACTTTATAAGGTGTAGCCTGAAATCTCCAAATTACCTTTTGAAAGGTCTCGGCTCATGAAGGGGCTTAGATTCTCCTTGCCATTAAAAAAAACTCTTCTTGGAGATCAATGAGTCTCAGAGTGTTACTTATTTTTTCACACGATCATTATGGGCCTGCAACTTTTTGAGCTTCAAGTGACCTGAACTATATACCCAATATATACTTTTTAGTTTTTTGCATTATATTTCACGTTTATTTTAAATATTTTTCAAATCTTTCTATTGGATGTATCAATTTTTTACTGTGCATTTTAAGTTCAATCCAGCTTGTGCTAACTTTATGTTGATTTCAATATTTATGTTAGTTGTTTCAAATTTATTTTTAACACAATTAAAATTTTATTTATATGAGTGTTGACATACTTTTCGTGATTTCTAAGCACCTTTTTAGCATTATGTAGATTTTAAAGGTTTTTGTCATTGAATACCATGTTAATGAAAATTTTGTAAACTTTAAAAGTATCTAGACAATCTAAATGCACATTGTATATTATTTTTTTAATAAGTTTTTTAATAAATAAATAAAAAAGATAAATATAATATTTTTAATCTAATGTTTAAAATGTTGGTTAACACTTTCTAAAAACTGTATTATGAAAATGAGAACAGTAAAATGCATATAATAAAAATATTTTTAAACATTAAATTTTAATAATTTAATTTGCTAAATATAATTTAATAGATAATATTTTGAGTACATAAAATAATTCAACTACTATTAATTGTGTTGAGTAAAAGCTTTATTTTACAATTTAAGAAGAGGATGTTTCAAGTAAATGTACACAGTATTTTTTTTAGGATGAAAATAACCTAATTGAATATGATAAAAATAAATAATAAATAATTACTATTTCATTTCTAAAGAGAGAATTGTTTTTCACTAATAAGTAAAACTTTAAGTTATTTTACTCTTTATAACTAAAAAGTAGAATGAACACATATTATGTGTTTTATAAATATAATTTTTTTAAAAAAAAATATTATCATTTAAAAAATAATACCAAACATTCCATTAAATGACTTAAATTTGAAAATATAATTTAATGTGTCAAACTCGTTTAAAAAAAACAATGTTGTTTTTGGTATGAGTATTAGAGGTTAATTTCAAAATGTGAGATATGTATGGTTATGTCATACTTTAGGGACATAAATGAAAATGTCTTTTGGTGCGTTGTCCCAGTCCTTCACAAATACTTGTTTATAGTTGTACTTAATTTGATTGAAATATACAGTTTTATTTTATTGGATAATTCACGATACGAAATCTGTTTGGTGATCTAATGATTCATGTAAGATTTTAGTTAATTATTTGTTTTTATTGTACTTTGGTTGTCTATTTTATTAGATAATTTAGGATTCAGATCTGATTCACGTGAAATATTAATTCATTTCTTTGTTAATTGTCTGGTGTCAAATGATTAAGGTAGCATATTATTTAATTAATTAATTATGATACACATTTGATGTGGAGATCCCATCGTTCATATAAAATATTTGTGCCTCTCTTAAAAGATTTATGTCCATATTAGTATATTTTGTTAATTTTATTATATTTTTGACTTACATAATACATTTATAATTTAATTAGTGAGATGTTAATTTTTTTAAAAAATATATTTACGTTTTGAGGAAAGTATATCATAAATAAAATAAGAAAATAAGTCATTTATGTGCTTAGAAAAATATTATTTTTTCAATTAAAGTTAGGTTAGGGCATATTTATTTGCACCTTAAAATATACTATGAATATATTAAAGTAATAATTTTTGACACGATTCATCAAGTTGACACGAATTTGTGAATTCTAGTTGATATGAAATAACACGATTATTAAATAGATAATACGATACAATATAATTCACAATCGTATTATATTTGAATTTAGATTTTTTGATCCATGAATTTATTTATGACACAATTAACAATTTAAGTAATTATACATACTAATTCATTAATAATTTAATAAATTTATTTTTTTTAATTTTATCCTTTTTAAAAAATAGTTATATTTATCTTTTTTTAAAAAATATTTATTTATATTTAGAATAAAATTTATTAATATTTTAGTATATATTACCATAAGTATTATAAAAATATATTATAATATACAAAAAATATTTTAAACAGGTGACATGAATACAGTTTATTTAACTGTTTAATAATTATAGCAAGTTAAAGTTTTTAATTTTTAACACAATTATTAAAAAGATTGAGTTTGAATTGATCTCTTTTTAACAAGACACGAATACAACATAATAATTTAAATTACCACCCTAACTAAATACCCATATTATATTATAAAATACCTAAGTTATAATTTACTATTAAAGTTAATTTAACTTAAATAAAATAATATTTTTTTTTATAGTCACCCATCTTACACGCCCAATGAATATATAATTATCAACCTTAAACTCTAAACAATTTTTTTTTAATAATTTTAAATTTAATTCATTATAAATTTTATTAGTGTTGGTTTATGGAAAAAGAACAGTAATATTTTTAAGTGATCCAAAAGATTAAAAAAAAAATGAAAATTTTGCAGTTTCTAATGACATACCCCTACAAGCTAATGGAGTTAAGGATCAATTAAAGAAAATTTCGAAAAAAAAAAAAGAAAAACATTTTAATAGTTTTAATAAAATGCACTTACCCTATAAACTTTCAATATATACAAATACTTTCTAATAACATATATTATTATTTCTAAAAACAAATTAGAAAATAACAAATAGACCCAATAAGATAAGATTATTTTACAACTATTAATAAAATAAAATATTTTTATTTTTATTTAAAATATAAAAGAAAAATAAATTGATCAACATAATAAAAGTATTTTATGACTTGTAAGATTAACAAGAATATTATTATTTTTATACAAAAATTTATTTTAATATTATTATTTTTATACAAAAATTTATTTTTAAAAACATTTGATTTCAATTACTCATCAAATATACGAAATTATCCAATCGAAACTATCCAATCTTAAATCAAGTAATTCTAACGGTAATATTAAGGATATAAATTTATAAAAACTTGTATGCTATAAATATTGAGGGTTTTATTAAACAGACATGTGTCCTTAATATTTGTTTATAATTGAAATATACAGTTTATTTTATTAGATAATTGAGGATACGAATTTTGATCCATGTAAGATATTAGTTAATTATTTCTTTTTAACGCACTGCAGTTGAAAAATTCAGTCTATTTTATTAGGTAATTTAGGATACAAATCTTGTTTGGTGATTCATTAATCCAGATTTTTAATAAAAATACTACTATTATTATTATTAAATTTTTGTTTGTTTATTTATTTATTTATTGTGAACTATTACTATAAAACCAACCAAGAATAGTTGGGATTAAATTAACCATTTTATTTCTTCCCTCCAAAGTTCATAATATCATACAAACATATCCCACAAGAGAGAAAAGTAAATAGTTTTGATGTTTTTACCTGTTTAACATTTTTATTTCTCCAAGCATTATTTAAGCACACATTAAGATTTTTATGTTGATTGATGAAGCAGGCATATTTATACGATCCCACCAACATAAAAGAGGCTTCAAATCGCGCATCCTGCAAGATCAAAAATTCAAAATGATCACTAGAGAACATATCATGTATACTTAAATATATTTTCTGTGAACTAGAAAGGCAAAATCAAACACCATCAATGATCTATAAAATCTATGTTTCATAGATTATACTGCTGCAGTTAACAGTGAGATAAATAGATTCTTAATGAAACATGGACTATACCTCCAAACTATGAACCTTGTACTTAAGATGATCCCAAAAGATTTTGTATGTCTTTCTGCAAGAGGAAACGAAACAAGAAATTAGACACAGTTTACCGCCTTCCGAGAATCAAGCATTATCGAATAGGAAAGATTGTTCCAACCTTGATCTTAAGAGGTGATGTGGTAGGAGCATATCTCTCCACAACCTTCCCTTCCTTATCTACCAGAAACTTTGTAAAATTCCACTTGATGGCATCTCCGAAGTATCCCCCTTTCTCTGATTTCAGGAACTTGTAAAAAGGTGCAGCATTCTTCCCATTCACATCAATCTACAATAACAAAGTAAAACACTTTGAAAATTTGTGCACATCACTGAGTATACGGTAACTTAAATTTTTCCTTTTTCCAAACAGAAATTTGAACAAAATTATGGTTCCTGTTAGCAACATGGTAGCCACAAAAGAAACTCCAAATTTTATGGCATTTCCGACTAAAGAGATCTTTGGGCAAGAACCTCTCCCTAGCTCGTTACCTAAAGATGCAGCGACAACTTTGAGAGTCTTGTATGTACAGTACCCTATGTTAAAGTATTGGTGGATTGTTACAAAGAAAGGACAAAGGAAGCAACATTTCTTAGCCATGAGCTTTTGCTAGATGCGGGCTGAAAGCCAAAATCAAGTCAATTCATGGCATAGACAGAAGGGCATCTTTGTATTTTCATAAAATTAAACTACTGATCAAAGATCTATCAAATATTTTTTTATATGATTACGCTTGTAAACTCAGGAAACCATATCTAGAAATTGATTGGAAAACTCGTGAATTGCCTTATTTGCTGCACTCAGAGAAATCAAACTGACCCAGGAACTGCACAATACATACTGTAGGGAAAAAAGTTTATTTTATGCCAGTCATTCATTTATCAAGGATTACCTTATCAAAGATTGGGAATTCAGCTTTGAACATTGTGCATGCAACTTCCTGAATCTCCTCATTGTTTCCTGGCTCTTGTCCTGCAAACTGGTTGCAAGGAAATGCTAAGATCTCAAGCCCTGCATTAACAATGCTGGTCAAGGAGTTGAACCTCTAGCCATTGGAAACATTATGAAACTCAGCAAATCTGTGACATGGTTCGGCAAGAATGAAATACAGACCTTGGTTTTTGTATTTTTCATACAAAACATTCAATTCCTTGTAGTTCGATTGCGTTAAACCACTGCAAAATGATAATACAAAATCAAAAACACAAAAAGATACCAAACAAGAAAAACTTCAAAATTGCATATGGTCCCAGATAAAAAAAATTATTTATCTTTCTCTTAAGCTTCAGGTCAAAAACAACAACTTTCTCTGCTGAACATCACCGTGGCCAGAGTTCTATTTTAAATTGAAGAAAACCATATCAGTAATCCAAGTTATTTTACATATAAAACACCTTTCCATGGTCCTGAAGGGAAACGAGTCGCTCATAGTGTCTTATGGTATAATTTAATCCACGAGATCAAGGGAACCATTACAAAGTGTTTGTGGTTAACTTTATAATCTCTTTTCTTTCTAAATTACCTCCAATATTTAAACTCTCAAATCCATTCCTGGTGCATTTATCAACAGCAAATTATATATCTATTTCTGTTTGTGAGAACTTAGAGAAGACAGCAAAAGATCTAACGCAAGAACTTCTTCCTGCAGCAGTTCTTTCTAAGCAAGGAGATGGTGTCTAAATGACCACATCGATTTCAGTATCAAAACAATTTTGTATTTCCAAACATAATGGGAAATGCTGATATCATGAAATATTCCACTTAGAACAAAAGAAATTTCCCAACTCTATTAATGTAAAAGGACAAAAAAGCGAAAAAGAAAAGAACTCTATAAAATTAAATGCCTACTACAAAACTTACTGACAGAAACCCACTGAAACGTCAATTTACCAAGACATAGCTCCAATGCAAAACCCTCTAAGGTGTTCATTGTTTCTAAAATATAAATAACCTCAACTTCTCAATGTTAGATGATAATCATCTATAATTACTGGTTAGATTCAGAATCTCTAAGATTATAAGTGAAACTTTAAGTAGATAATCAGCTATCATAGCTAAAAGATGAGAAAATTACTATAGCGATAAAGTGATAAGAGGCTGAAACGGTAGCCGCAAGAATCCGGTTTATTTGTAAATATTCTCCAAGTTCTCAGCAAACAACTCAAACAAATGAAAAAGAGAAGGAGGAGGGGGGAAAGAGAGGGAAATCTGCAGTTATTAGTTCACGATAAAGATCAGATGCAAACATAGCAGACCAAAGTTAATTGCGATCCTGCTGATCACTAATGTTGTTCAAATCCAAACATGCAGAACAGCAAACCAGAGTACAAATTAGGGTGGGTGAATTTTAGACAGCATAAAGTATAATATCTATCTCGATTACATTAATAAAGATAAGTAGCGATCATAGCAGATTAAAAAGCTGGTGATGATGGTAATTACTCATAAGGCATTTCAACAAACACATTTTGATGTAGAAACATTAAGTCAGATTACCATTTTGAAGCAACATTCACTATCAGCAGAACCTTCCCACGGTATTCACTTAAACCCACATCATTTCCACGAATATCCTGAAATTTATCCCAATAACCATCGATGTTAAATATTGAAATCTTAATTTTTTCAAAAATAAACATGGAAAAAGCTGAGGTCATCACAGGATTAATCTCTAGTCTATCCCCAAACCAAGAGAGACCAGAAGTAAATATAAGAGCCCTTCAGAAATCATAGATAGTTTCAAAATCTCTCTACCATTTTCCTTCATTTTTTCTCCAAAAACACATATACAAAAGGAAAATATTAAATTATATACTGCTCAAATTCTGAACAAGCAAAAACCCCGAAAAGCAAATAAACCCAATAGAACAACGGAGCTTAAAATAAACCCATAAACAAAAATTGATGCTTAAATATGAATTCCCTTCAAACCATTAAAACATCAAGCATAAAATTCTAAACATTCTCTTTCCAGCATCTTTCTAAATAGCCAACTACAATCTTTCCAAAAAAAGGAATTAATAATAACCAAGCAATTAAGATAAAAGGCCAGAATACCTTGACAGTGAAGTCATAAATGGATTTTGAAGCCTCTTCAGTAGCCATATTCGTTGGAGAAAAATGAAATGGGTGTCTGTAAAAATACAAGAAGAAAGCAAAACCAAGAAACAGAAGAGAAACCCAGCGGCTATTTTTTAACAACTTCAAGGCCATACGCCATTTATTGCAGAAATCTTGCTTCTAGACAAAGAAAACAACAATTTTGTCAACAATTTACATCAATATTTTTAAAAAAACCTTTCTTGTAGAGACAGGTAAAGTTGACAATTGTCTTAATCTTTGAACGATATTCTAATTTATATATTATTTACGCGTATTTGAAGAATCTAGACAAATATAATAAGATAGATGACGACAACGGAGCTCAACAGTTTAACAGATACATGTGGATTTTCTTCCAATTAAGTACAAAATTTAGCATTTTCATGTGAAATATTGGCAGAGAGATATTAATTAAAAATTATTTTTTATATAAAATTTCTTTTTAAGAAATTGGCAGATGTTATATAAACTTGGTTGTCTTGTGTTTGGTGATGTTCGACTAATTGAAACTAATTTAAAATATTGAATTAAGTAATTATATTGATATTGAATAAATTAATTAGTATACATTTTTATACAATAAATTATTAAAGTTATCAATAAATTAAAATTGTTTTTATACTATAAATTATTAAAATTATTTAATGAAAGCTAATTATATTTTAATTTTAATATAAGAAATTGAATGTTAACAATTTAGTAAATTTTTTATGTTTATAATCTTAATTGCAACATTAAGTAAAAGCAGCGTTTATTGTTTATTTGGAATTTGAATAGATATAAAAGTGCGAATAAAAATAAAATTAAAAGTATATTCCTCAAGATTTGATTCATTGAACTCTTTAGTGCCATTGGTTTAAAAATTCCCCACCTAGAACTCCGTTAGTTGATATCATATGCTTGGATGAAAAGTTCAATTACTATTATGTCTATATAAAACAATAGTTAGTAATTATGAGAAAATAACTATTGAATTTTTAAAATTTGGTAAAAATATTATAAATATACTATAAAATAAATAAATTTATATTATAGTTAAATAATGTTATTGTAAATTAAATAAAATATACTTACATATAACAAAAACATTAAAAAAATAATAAAAAAATTATTTAACTATAATATAAATATATTTACAGCAAAGTTATGAATGCGATATTCATGATTGTCTCCATGAAGAATTTAAAAGAATTTCCATGTGTGAGGTTTTAAAGAAGATTTGGAATATTTTAGAAACTCATTCGTGAGAGAACTAAGAATGTTAAAAATTCAAAACTTAAGATTTTAACTTCTAACTTTGAAGAGATTAGGATAAAAAATGTGGAAACTTTTGATGAGTTCTATGCCAAATTAAATGATATAGTAAACTCAAAATTTAACCTAGGGGAAAGAATTCCTGAAAACCATATAGTCAGGAAAGTTCTTAGAAGTTTACCTGTAAGGTTTCGTCCTAAAATCACAACCATTGAAGAAAGTAAGAAATTAGTTGGCTCACTTCAAACCTATGAGTCTAGCTTACCTCCCTTAAAATGGTTAAAGTCCATGACTCTCAAGTTTATTAAGTTAAAGATTGAGAAAGATTCAGATAAAGAATTGTTTGATGATAAAGATAGTTTTGTTTGTTAAGAAGTTTATGAAGTTCTTTCGTGCTAAGAAAGATTCATCTATAAATAGTCATAATATTTTAAAGAAAAATAAAAACTTTCCTAAAGGAAGTAGAAAGGATAAGAAACTATCTCAAGTAGTACAGTGTCATGAGGGCAAAGATTTTGGTCATATCAAAACTGAGTGTCCAAATTTTTTGAAAGGAAAGAAGGTTATGTATGCCTCACTAAGTGATGATGAGTCTAGTAAAAAGGATAGTGATGAGTTTTCAACTAATAAGACTAATAGTTTCACTGCTTTTGTTTCTTTTGTGAAACTTGAGTCTATTGACTCACAGGAGGAAGAGTCAGATGATGACGGAGATTTAGTGTTGCCTTTGATAAATTGTATAAAGAGAGTGTAAAGGTTAAAAAGTTAATAAAGCAATTTTAAAACAACTAAATTCAGTCGAATTGGAGAAAGAATATATCATAGTTAGACTTAAGGAGTATAATGAGTTGGTAGAGTATCTGAAAAAGAAAAAGCTGACTTTACAGAACCAAGTAAAGATCTTTAATGATGAGTTGACTGATGCAAAATCACAACTCTTGAAAATTTCAAGTGGAACTAAGAAGTTAGATGAGATACTCAATATAGGTCAAACTTTATGTAATTTAATGGGTCTAGGTTTTACCATTTCCAATCCTAGTGAAGTATCTACTTCTAAGACAACTCTTAAAACTGTGTTCATTCCTTCAACCAGTGGAGGACGTATAGATATAGAGCTTACTGTGCCAAATAAGTCTCAGATTTACTTTACAGATATTCATCATAATCCAATGTCTAAAGGAAAATTAGACATGCAAATAGTTCATTAAACTTGTATGGATAATAAATATGGGAAAACGTATAAAAAAGAAGACATCTACTAGGTTTGTAGCTATATGCTATAAATGTGATAGAAAATGACACATTAGGTCAAACTGTTTTGCCCTAAGGAGAAGAAAGAAGGCTTCCAATAACTCAGTATCTAGAATTAGCCAAGATACTCTTACACGTCAAGTTGTAGAGCTAACAAAACATACCAAAATGATTAGGGGGAGACTTGTGTCTCTAACTGAAATGACACTTCTTAGAATGAATCTCTTCACATTCATAGAAATATGAGTTTTGTAGTCTATGTTGCTCTTAAGGCTAATAATAATTTTGTTTGGTATTTAGATAGTGGATGCTCTAGACACATGTGCGGAGACAAGGCCTTATTCACATCATTAGTGGAATGCACTGCTGCTACTATCACTTTTAGAGATGGAGGTCAAGCTCTAATTCAAGGTAAAGGTAGTGTGGAAATGGAAGGAATGCATATCCTAAAGAATATCTTATCTATTGAAAGACTAAAAGCAAATCTTTTGAGCATTAGTCAGTTTTCTTTGATGCAAATCTAGAGGTCAAGTTTGCTAAAGATATGTGCACTATTAATAATTATAAGGGGGAATGGGTAATGGAAGGGAAAATAACATCTGATTATTGTTATAGAATTACCCCAAACTCAACTCTTAGTTGTAATCATTCAAAAGTCAATTTAACAGAATTACGGAATGAGAGGGTAGGTCATGTAAATTATAGAGATCTATCTATAGTGTTTAGAAAGAATCTAATGAATGATCTACCCAAACTTTCGAAACAAGACACTGTATGTGGACCATGCCAAGTAAGTAAACAATCATCACCACCGATAAGACACCTTATGAACTATTGAAAGGTAAGAAGCTTACTGTTAATACTTTCATGTATTTGGCAGTAAATGTTATATCCTAAGAGACAATGAAGCCTTAGGAAAATTTGATGAGAAGAGTGATGAGGGAATTTTCAAAGGGTACTCAACAAAAAGTAGGGTTTATCATGCTTCAACAATAGAATAAGAATTGTTATAGAATTTATTAATGTTGTGATTGATGATAGTTCATCTGAACTTGTTAGTGTTGAATTAATTAAGTCTGAGGAAACTCTTCATGAGGATGATACAAATGCACCTTCTGTGAATTCACAACATAATCCTAACTCCTCTAAATAACCTTCTACTAGAGTTAAGTTAACCACCCAAAAGTCAATTTGATTGGTGATTTAAAGTGTTAAATCATTTATCTTGTGCTTGCTATGTGTCATTTGTTTAGCTCATGAAGGTTGATGAAGCCTTAAAAGTTGAGCTTTGGATTAATGTCATGCATGATGTGTGGTAATTAATGCCTAGGCCCGAGGATGTTAATGTCATAGGTACTAAATGGATCTTTAAAAACAAATATAATGAAAATGGCATCATCACTACGAATAAGGCTAAATTGGTAGCACAATGGTACACACAAGTAGAAGGGGTAGACTTTGATGAAACATTTACCTATGTAGCTAGAATTGAATCCATTAGAATTCTCTTGGTATAGTATGTAACATGAAATTTAAATGTATGAAATGGATGTCAAAAGTTCCTTTTTGAATGGTATCCTACAAGAAGTTGTGTACGTTGAATAGCCTAAGGGATTTGTTGATTCTAAGTATCTCAATAATGTGCACAGGCTTAAAAAAGCTTTTTATAGACTGAAACAAGCTTCTAAGGCTTGGTACGAGAGACTAACCACATATCTTGTGAGTCATGGTTTCATACGTGGTGGAGTAGACCGAACACTTTTTATTAAATAAATAGACAAGCACATAACTATTGCACAGATTTATGTTGATGATATTGTGTTTAGTTCTCTTATTAAATCATTGGCTCTTGATTTTGCTGAAGATATGAAATGAGCATGGTAGGTGAACTAACATTTTTCTTAAGTCTTTAGATAAAGCAATTCAAAAATAGGATGTTTATATCAATCTAACTATGCCAAAGACTTAATTAAACGTTTTGGACTTGATAGTAAAAATCATACTAGAGAACTCCTATAAGTACTATTATCAAGTTAACTAGCGATCCCTCAAGTAAAAAAGTTGATCAAACACATTATAAGAGTATGATAGAGAGCCTACTATATTTAACTGCTAGTAACCTGACATTTCCTATAATTTTGGTGTTTGTGCTAGATTTCAAGTAAGTCCAAAAGAGTCTCATCTGAGTGTTGTCAAGCTCATCATACCATTTGTAAATGGCACTGTTGATCATGGTATTTTGTATAGTAGAGATTCATCTACTAGTCTTTGTAGATATTCTTATGTTGATTGGGTATGTAATGCTGATGATAGAAAAAACACTCCAAGTGGTTGTTTCTATACTGGCACTAATCTCGTCTAATGGATGAGTACAAAATAAAATTTCATCTCTCTTTCTACTGTTGAAGTATAGTATATTGCTGCTGATGACACAATGGTTGTTTATTGTGACAAAACCAGTGTAATAAACGTCTCTAAAAATTCAATTCAACTTTCACAAAACAAATATGAGATTAGGCATCATCTTATTCGAGAGCTTGTAGAGACTAAAGTAGTAGTTCTAGAATATGTACGACTGACAATCAACTAGCTGATCTTTTTACCAAACCTTTAGATTCTCTTAGGTTTGAGTCTCTTAGAAATATTATTGGTGTTTGTGTTCCTTCTTAAGCATAAGTAATATTCTCTCATCTTATGTGTGTGAGTTCCATTTTATTTTGTTTTGAGTAGTCATTTATTTTCTATCTATTATAGATATGCCTTAGAACCAATCGTGTTATACGATTTAGGGATATCATCCTTATGTATATATAACTTTCTAATTAATTGTAAATTAGTTTATGATTAATAAAATGACATTTATATCATTTTGCATATACGGTTGCGTATATATATAAATATTATATATAAAATGCAGAATGAGATTCTGCGATGTATTATGACGTTAGGACTCTATCTGCAATGAGTTATAGATATGAGTACAGAGTCTGATTTAAATACATCCGAATCAGTTCCCGGTTAAGGTATTGTCATATAAGAGTATGACATTGCATGACTGGCATGTTTAATGTTGTCAAGGATTAGTATTTGAGGCTAATAATTGGGTGACGAGTCTCATGTTACAAGAGCATAAACATGAGTAATACATTGGAGTGCGTGTTACTAAACGTGACCAAACGTGACGAATCACATGGGTAATTATCCACGGTCAATGATACGTCACACAACCGTACTAGTGTACTATTGGTCCTTTGACCTGAGGTGTCACGACTGCCCTCCGCATTGAGGCACATCGTTCACTTGTGTATATCGCACTGGGCTAATCACGCTTGGTGAAAAAAGTTTGCTAGCAATGTGTTTAAGTGTAAAAGGACAGGTAATGACCAAGACGAATCTGTAGGCTCAGATATTAGAGCTTGAGATCCTAGGCAGTAATGTCATACATGGAAAATGAAATCTCTAGCCAGAGTATGTCTTTTCGAAAAGGTGTTTTTCAGATACATGATTCCCGTATATGATTCGAGACCCTGTTCCTATGATTGAGTTAGGGGTTTGACGATTTCATAACCCGCACTTGATCAGTAGTCGACAGCAAATGGACTTTACTACATGCACGTACGATTATATGGATTCATTAGTGTCTAGGGGTTGTGGCATCTTACTAGAGGTTGGGCATGATCATTGGAAACTTTGGTTACAAAGAGTTATACCGAAGAAATATGAAGGAGTTCGTGTCCATGTCCAGCTCACAGTGAACCCAAGTGGTCACACATATAGTCGGTTACTTAATGATGATGGCTATTGCTACTATGCAATAATCATTAATTGGTCAATGATATTATACAGATATTGATCGAGTGGCAATTTAATTCTTTATTGCAAAGAATATATTTCCTAGCTCTAACGCGCTAGCACGCATATGTGTGGAAAATATTTTGGTTTAATTTTTGGATACCATAAATATGATTTGCGGATGTAATAATATTAATATATTAGTATTATATTTTAATATGATTAAAGTAATCATAAAATATAATTATTAATTATATTAATATAATAATAAATATCTAAAATGAATTATAGATATATATATTATTAAAGTAATGATATATATATATGTAAGATATTTATTAATATATGTGTATATATGTTAATTTGATTAATGTATATATATATATATATATATTATTAATGTATTAATGAATATGTGTATTATTGTAATGCATGCATTTGATTAAGAATAATCAATGCACACAGCCTACATTAACCATGACTCACGTTTTGCATTGAATTCATTTTGATGATTTGGAAATGCAAGTGGGTTAACTAGCTTAGGTAGAACGGTGGATGTTTATCTAAATGGGATTTGATAAACATCAAAGCTTAAGTGTTAAGTTTATATATACAGAATACGTAATGATATAAACATACACTTCTCTATTTTTAAAAGTGTGTCTTTCTTCTTCTCTGTTTTTGTAAAAATCAAAAGTTTCTCCTTCTTTAACCGTGAGATTGCTTGGTTGTGAACTAAAGCAAAGACAGAAGAGAGAAGCAAGCTTAGGTTGTGAACCGGAGCAAGAACAGAAGAGAGAGAAGAGGAAACCGTAGAGAGAGAAAGCTTGGTGAGCTTGTTGAAGCTCAAACCGAAGCTTGCAAATCCCAAACAAGCCGGAACTGGTTACATCACTCCGATGAGTGGACCACCTGAGGAAGCAAGCTTGTTGCTATCCCGGATTGCATAATCAGGTGAGACATCTAATCTCTGTTTTGAGTTTTAAAACTAGTTTTAAAAGACGAAACATGCATGTGTGCATGTCCAGATTAATTTGGAGCCTATTCCGCAGGTTCATGAAGATGGTCATGGCTCCCCTGTAGCGGTCGCACACCCGAAAGTTGATTTCATGCGTTGCGCTTCTGCTGTTCACGAAAATAGAGCATGTGAGCTCACTGTTTTGTTCAAGTGGTATCAAAGCCATATGGATATCTACATGCATGTATTTTTTGGTTTCAGTGTTTGGGATGTTGATATTAGTTCATATGTATGTTGGTTGTAGTTTTGGATGATGAATGGAGTTTGTTATGAAGTATTTTGGAATACTAGAATTCGGTTGAAAGAAATAGAGCATCGTTTTGATGCACTGAGTATCAAATTTTTTTTGAAACGTATGATACTTGATGCATGAAAAATGATACCTATTGCTCAAAGTGTCGATCTGAATTGGTTTGAGTGTGAATACTTGCATGCAATTAAGATCAACACTTTCGGCTTAATGCACATAGACGTCGATTTTTTTTCTGTTTGAAGAGTGCCAATACGTGATGCATGAAAACGAAAGTTGATGCCTAAAGTGTCGACCTGTTTTTGGTTTGATTATCAATATTTGCATGTAATTGGCGTTAACAAACAAATGAGAATGGTCGACATTTTCAATATAATTATGTTTGTGTTTAAACCAAAATGACGGGAACAAAAAATGCAGGAACAGTAACGATTTGTTTTCTCCATTCACATATAATCGCGAAATATCGAGATATTTCCGTAACCACAACTTATACAAGTACTATTTTAAATAGTAAATTTTCTATTACCGAAAATTTTGATTTATTGAAATTAAATTTTTGGACTTGAAATTGTTTCAATTAAATAGAAAAATAATTACTACTAATTAAAATTAAAATAAATAGTGATTTCAATTAAATTTTGATTCAACGTAGAATTAATAGAATTCTAGTGGGAGTATCCATATGAACATAAAATCAATAAATTGATATTGTATTAATTAAATCTCTCTCTAATAAATTAATTGTTAATTTATTAAATTTAATCAATAAGTAATATAGAGAATTTGAAATTAATATCATTAGATGATATGTATTTTAAATTCCATTACTGAACAATATAAGATATATACATATTGATGTATACATTAAATGAGACCTAAAATTAAAATCTCCCTTTTTAAAAAATATTATGTTCAATCCTTCTAATGCAGTTAAATAGGTGGTAGACATCTTAGATGGGGCAACCCAATATCTGTTAGGTGAGGGTTCTTACGGGGTGTCGTAGTCTATCTGACCTGTTTGTTGATTAGGGGGTCTTTGGCTTCCAATATCTGTTAGATGAGGGGTTTGATTTCCACTTCTCTTCAAGAAAAGGCATTGGGTCTAGCCTAACTAGGATGAAGTGCCAATATCTGTTAGGTGAGGTGTCTTCTCCTAGAGGTAGATTGATCATGTCTTGTAAAGAGTTACAAACAGAAATGAGTTTCTGACTTGTTGTGGGCTTGCTTGACCAATATCTGTTAGGTGAGGTCTTGTGAGTTTGATGAGAATATGATCACCCACGAAAACCTGTAATGGGTTACAGTTTTCTTATTGAGGGAGTATGAGATATAATTGAAGTAGTGGGAGAACTATGTAGTTTAAAGTCCATAACTGAATAGTATGATATATGCTGTAATACATTCTGATGTATTTTTCCTTTTTTGCAGATCTTTTTTTTAGTAGAATAATAATGAGTAACCCTATTCTCAAAATTCTTGATACCCACAGACTTACTGGATCTAATTTCAAGGTTTGGTATCGGAATCTTAGAATTGTTCTAGATTCTGAGAACGTTGGCTATGTTCTTCAGGCGCCTATGCCCATATCCCTTCCAAATGAGGCTACTCTAGAGGAGATAGATACCTTCCAGAGATGGAGGGATAATAATCTTAAGGTAAGATCATATATGCTGGCGTCTATGAGTGATGACTTGCAGGACATGCAGGATGCCTCATCAATCTATCGTTCTTTGGTGGATTTGTTTGGGGAGAGTTCTAGTTACAAGCGGTGTGAGTTGTCCACTGCTTTATTTGGTATGAGGCTTAATCCGAGAATGCCTCCGGAGTCTCATCTTATGAAGATGATAAACCTCATAGGTCAATTGGCTTCTTTGGGGTTTTCTATGAACTTCGAGTTGCAGACGGATTTGATTCTTCAGTCGCTCCCGTCTAGCTTTGACCAATTTGTTACCAATTATCATATGAACAAACTGAAGCATACTCTTCCTGAACTTATGAATGAAATCGTTTCATTTCATAAGAGAGTCTTAAAGGGTAAAGGGAAATAGACTATTCTTACTGCGGTGTCTTATGGTAAGACATCGAAGAAAAAAGCTAAGAAGTCCTCCGGGGTTAGACCCAAAGGAGGATCCTCTAAGAAAAAGAAGAAGGGAAAGGGCAAACGAGTTGTCAGTAGTCAAGCCAATGATAAGTGTCATCATTGCAAGAAGCTGAGGCATTGAAAAAGGAAATGTCTTCTTTATTTGGAGAGCCTGAGACAAAGGAAGGCGCAAGGTACGCTTTCTTGTCATATTATAGAAACTGAATTAAATGTTAGTTCAAATTTAAATAGCTGGATAATTGATTTAGCTACCACTTCTCATATTTGTATGTCATTACAGGACCTTCACAGTAAATAGTTGCTGGAGGAGCGTGCAGTGACATTGAAGATGGAGCAACAGTTGCTGCCACTTGCTCAGGGACTTGCAGAATTGTTCTGTCTTAAGGTCATGTTTTTGTATTGTATAAAACTATGTATTTTGATACTGCCAGTAGAAACATTTTGTCTGTCCATCAAATGTGTAAGCAGGGTTACACTTTTATGTTTGATGCGATTAAATATTATATTTATTTGAGAAATAAATTGATTGGCAATGGCTTGAATATAAATGGTTTATATGTTCTTCAGACTAATGAATTAACATGACTAATACTATTAATAAGAAACGATCTAGAAATGAACTTAATTCAAAACTTATATGGCATCATAGATTAGGTCATATTAAAGATAAGAGGATTATGAAGATGGGTAGAGATGGACTAATAAGTCCATTGGGTTCTGAACCTTATCCAACTTGTGAATCTTGTATTCAAGAAAAGATGACCAAATCGCCTTTTGTTGGACAAGGGGATAAAGCCAATGAAGTTCTTGAATTGATACATACTGATGTATGTGGTCCGTTTAGTGAAATGGTCAGAGGAGGTTTCTCATACTTTATAACCTTTACTGATGATCACTCAAGGTATGGTTATGTGTACTTATTGAAGTACAAATCTGAATCTTTTAAAAAGTTCAAAGAATTCAGAGCTAAACTAGTGAAACAAACATGAAAGAGTATTAAGACTCTACGATCTGATTGTGGAGGTGAATACTTAAGTACTGAATTTCTAGAATTTCTTAAGATTAATGGTATACTTTCTCAACTTACACCTCTTATACACCACAACATAATGGTGTATCGGAAAGGATGAATCGTACTTTATTAGATTTGGGACGATCCATGATAAGCTTCACGGATTTACCTATATATCTTTGGGGATATGCTTTTTATACCGCAATATACATCTTGAACAGGACTCCATCGAAAGCAGTTCCCAAGACACCGTATAAGATATGGCATGGAAAGCTTCCAAGCTTCAATTATATGAAGCCTTAGGGATGTCCAGCTTATGTTAAAGTAGTTTTACACTGGGAAGTTGGATGTTAAGTCTAAGAGAGGCTGATTCATAGGATATCCTAAAGATAGTTTAGGATATTATTTCTACTTTCATGCTGATCGAAGAATTTTGATCAATAGACATGCTAAGTTCCTCAAGAATGAGTTCATTGAGGACGGTAGTGTAGGTAGAAAGATTGAGCTTTCAAAAGAGTCTGGAAAGCTTAATGATGATCAACCTCAGATGGATGAGCCTGTTAATACAAATTAACCAATTCATGTTGATAAACTAGTTCGATCTGATCCTCAATCTTCTGTAGACCAAACTCTTCGTAGATCTAATAGGATATCACGCTCTCCTCAGAGATATTATTTTCTTTCTGAATATGATTTTGAATCATTTATGATATGAGAAGATATACAGAGGAAAGATCCTATAACTTATGAAGAAGCGATATTAGATATTGATTCAAGAAGATGGCTTGAGGTCATGAAATTCCAGATGGAATCCATGTATGCTAATCAGGTGTGGTCAATTGTTGATCCACCAGAAAGAATTGTTCCTATCAGTTGTAAATGGGTTTACAAATGAAAATTAGGCAAAGATGGAAAAATAGAAACTTTTAAAGCTAGGTTAGTGGCAAAAGGTTATAATCAGAAACAAGGTATTGATTTCGATGAAACCTTTTCACCTATAGCCATGCTTAAGTCTATTCTGATATTACTTGTTATTGCAGCTTATTATGACTATGAGATATGACAGATGGATGTGAAGACAGCCTTCCTTAATGGTTTCATTGAGAAAACTATATACATGCAACAGCCAGTTGGGTTTGTCGCATCTTATGATAGTCATAAGGTATGTAAATTGCATAGATCCATTTATGGATTAAAGCAAGTTTTTAGAAGCTGGAACATACGATTCGATGATGCAGTCAAATCGTTTGGCTTCATTAAAAATATTAATGAACCTTGTGTTTAAAGAAAAGAGAATAATAATGCCATCACATTCCTTGTATTATATGTAGATGACATACTACTCATAGAAAATGATGTAAGCATGTTATCTGATGCTAAATTGTGGTTATCTAATGTTTTCTCCATGAAAGATCTGGGAGACGCGACCTTCATTTTGGGTATTCGGATCTATATAGATAGAGCGAAACGAATGATAGGTCTTTCCTAGAGTCTGTACATAAATAGAGTACTGAAGAGGTTCAGTATGAATAGCTCTAAGAAAGGGTTCTTACCTTGCAGTCATGGTGTCCATCTCTCTCGAGAAATGGGACCTAAGACTGAGGCAGAGCGCGAACGTATGCAGAAGATTCCTTATGCTTCGACAATAGGTAGTCTTATGTATGTCATGCCATGTACTAGGCCTAATATAGCGTATGCTGTGAGTATTATGAGTCAATATCAGGCTAATCCAGGAGAAAAACATTGGACTGTGGTCAATCGAGTCTTAAAGTACTTGAGAAGAACTAAAGACTTAGTTTTGACTTATGGGGGAGGTAATGAGTTAAAACTTGAGGGTTACACAGATTCTGATTTCCAATTAGATGTAGATGATAGAAATTCTATCTCTACATTTGTCTTCATATGTAATGGAGGTGCTATCTATTAGAAGAGCTCTAAACAAACTACCACAGCTGACTCCACTACAGAAGCTGAGTATTTCGCTGCTTCTGAAGCTGCGAAAAAGGCTGTCTGGATCCGTAAGTTTGTTACAAAATTCGAAGTCGTTCCTTCCATAATTGATCCAGTAACTTTGTACTATGACAATAATAGAGCTATAGTTCAGGCTAAGGAACCGAGGTCTCACAAGAAGTCTAAACATCTTCATAGGAAATACCACTTGATCAGAGAATTTATATCAGATAAACAGATCTCTGTGCAGAAAACGCCGTCCGCGGATAACGTGGCAGACCCACTGACTAAGTCAATGACACAGCAGTAACTGGATTACCACCAGAAAAGGATAGGTATTGGATACCACAGTGATTGGCTCTAGTGCAAGTGGGAGTTTGTTAGAGATATACCCTAGAACCAATCGTGTCATGCAATTTAGGGATATCATCCTTAGATATATATAATTTTGTAATTAATTATAAATTAATTTATGATTAATAAAATGACATTTATATCATTTTACATATACAGTTGCATATATATATAGATATTATATATAAAATGCAGAATGAGATCCCGTGATGTATTATGACATCAGGACTCTATCTGCAAGGAGTTGTAGATATGAGTACATAGTCTGATTTAAATATATCCGAATCAGTTCCCGATTGAGGTATTGTCATATGGGAGTATGACATTGAATGACTGGCATGTTTAATACTGTCAATGATTAGTATTTGAGGCTAATAGTTAGGTAATGAGTCTCATGTCACAAGAGCACAAACATGAGTAACACGTTGGAGTGCCTGTTACTGAACGTGACCAAACGTGATGATTCACATTGGTGATTATCTACGGTCAATGATACGTCACACAGCTGTACTAGTGTACCATTGGTCCTTTGACCTGAAGTGTCACAGCTGCCCTTCGCACTTAGGCACATCGTTTACTTGTGTATATCACACCGGGCTAACCGTGCTTGGTGAAAGAAGCTTGCTGGCAATGTGTTTAGGTGTAAAAGGACAGGTAATGACCAAGACGGAATCTGCTAGCTCAGATATTAGAACTTGAGATCTTAGGCAGGAGTGTCATACATGGGAAATGAAATCTATGGCCAAAGTACGTGTTTCCGAAAAGGTGTTTTTTAGATACATGATTCTCGTATATGATTCGAGACCCTGTTCCTATGATTGAGTTAGGGGTTTGATGATTCCATGACCTGCACTCGATCGGGAGTCGACAGCAAAGTGACTTTACTATATGTACGTACGACTATATGGATTCATTAGTGTCTGGGGGTTGTGGCATCTTGCTAGAGGTTGCACATGATCTTGAGAACTTTGGTTACAAAGAGTTGTACCGAAGAGATACGAAGGAGTTCATGTCCACCCATGTCCAGCTTACAGTGAACCTAGAGGGTCACACACATAATCGGTTACTTGATGATAATGGCTATTGCTACTATGCAATAATCATTAATTGGTTAATGATATTGTGCAGATATTGATCGGATAGCAATTTGATTCTTTATTATAAAGAATATATTTTCCGGCTCTGACGCGCTAGCACGTGTATGCGTGAAAAATATTTCGGTTTAATTTTGGAATACCGTAAATATGATTTGCGAATGTAATAATATTAATATATTAGTATTATATTTTAATATGATTAAAGTAATCATA
>JAXCLQ010000007.1:12751878-12866497 GCA_035584115.1 Cedrela odorata
ATAATCAATGCACACAGCCGACATTAACCATGACTCACGTTTTGCATTGAATTCATTTTGATGATTTGGAAATGCAAGTGGGTTAATTAGCTTAGGTAGAGTCAGTGGATGTTTATCTAAATGGGATTTGATAAACATCAAAGCTTATACAGAATACGTAATGATATAAACATACACTTCTCTGTTTTTAAAAGTGTGTCTTTCTTCTTCTCTGTTTTTGTAAAAAACCAAAAGCTTCTCCTTCTTCAACCGTGAGATTGCTTGGTTGTGAACTAAAGCAAAGACAGAAGAGAGAAGCAAGCTTGGGTGTGAACCGGAGCAAGAACAGAAGAGAAAGAAGAGGAAACCGTAGAGAGAGAAAGCTTGGTGAGCTTGTTGAAGCTCAAACCAAAGCTTGCAAATCCCATACAAGCCAGAACCGGCTTCATCACTCCAACGAGTGGACCACCTGAGAAAGCAAGCTTGTTGCTGTCCCGGATTACATAATCAGGTGAGACATCTCATCTCTATTTTGAGTTTTAAAACTGGTTTTGAAAGACGAAACATGCTTGTGTGAATGTCCAGATAAATTTGGAGCCTATTCCACAAGTTCATAAATATGGCCATGGCTCCCCTGCAGCGGTCGTGTGCCCGAAAGTTGATTTCGTGCGTCGCGCTTCCGCTGCTCACAGAAATAGAGCATGTGAGCTCACTGTTCCGTTCACTATCATAGTATGTTAAACTTGTAAATGGTATCTATGTCAAAGTTCAATGAAATTTGTTACATGTATGATGTTTCGATGAGCAGTCACAAGCTATTCATTGTATAATATTTTGATAGGAAGCAACAAGCAGGTGATATTCAAGAATTTCATGCAAGTTTTTCCAACGGAATCAAACATGTACGTGAAAACAAGTTCAATTTCGTTGAAGGTAGAAGAATATTCAAATGCAGTTGTTGTCAAGAATCTGTATTTGTCTTGTGATCCTTACATAAGATTCCACATGACTTTAATGAAGATCCTGAGTTTTCTGCCTACGTATCTGGCTTTGTAAGTAATTCAAACACTTATTTCTCATTTTTTTTTCTAAAAAATTAATATTGCTGAGTTGCAAAATTTTTGTAAAGTACTATAGATTTTGAAAGTTCGTCATAAATCTCTCTCTAATTTCAAATACGGTGAGGATATTCTAATTTGTTAGACTTATTAAAGTAAAAATAAGAGGTTTAGTAATATGAGATTGCATACACAAATTTTAGAGAGGGATTAAAATTTTATTTTATTATTATTATTTATTTTGTGTGTTTGGTAAGATTGGATGAATTGTCTGATAATCAAAAACTTAAATAAAGAGAGGCCACTTAACAAATAAGGGAAAAGAAAAACTTAAGAGCAATGGATTTGGTCCTATATCAATGGAATATTCAGAGAAATTAATGAAATCAAATTTTTAATGGAAATATTATTGTGAGATTAATTACTTGATGATTGGTTAAATGGTAATGGGCGTACCAAATGGTTTATTCTTCATTGACATCTTTATCTTTATTTAAAAGAGTTTATTGAATTTATTTTTACATTGATGTGAGAGTTATTTTCAAAGACTTAAAGTTTGCTCAAAATAGACGAACCCAATTTATTCAATTATAAATTTAGAAAATTGATGACACTGTAAAATGTAGCCAATAGAAGGGTTTGGAGTGACTAAAGCAGTGGATCCAGGTCACCCAGATTTTAAGAAAGGCGATTTGCTTTGAGGAACAACGGGATGAGAAAAATACAATCCTCTCAAAAATCCTCAATACCTCTTTAAAATTCATCACACTGATGTTCCACTCTCCTACTACACTGGAATTCTTGATGAGTTGTTCTATTTCTAACTCCGATGAATTTTTTTATAATTACCAATCATCTATCCACTTATATATGCTAGTGGTTCTATATTACAACATTTATTTTTGTTTGTTAGTTTTCTTTTTGCATTCAAATCCAACATTCTATTACTATTTTCTATATCTATTAGTAATATATTTTTCTACGAGTTTCCTCTTGAAATTTATTTTTAAAAAAATTTCACAGCAATAAATTACAACATTTTGAAATCTAAATTTACACTCGATGGAGCCTTTCACATGTGCTTTATTTGTAAGTGTGCAT
Organism: Cedrela odorata; assembly: GCA_035584115.1. Taxonomy (NCBI): domain Eukaryota; kingdom Viridiplantae; phylum Streptophyta; class Magnoliopsida; order Sapindales; family Meliaceae; genus Cedrela; species Cedrela odorata. Next base: position 12,754,017 of record JAXCLQ010000007.1, read on the forward strand.
ATGTTTTTGCCTGAAAGTATGCCTAATATAATAGCCTAGGCTGGTTTTTACAATGGTTGTGTTGCATATAAATGACTTAGGGGTTTGACTTTAAAAATGTTGCATATAGGTGGACATTTTCAGAGTTGGTGGCTTGACAATTGGAGGAGTTTTTACATACATTGATCAATATTAATTGGCCATGAATTGTCTATAAACAAAAGGCATTCTTGCTGCATTTGCTCATCCCTTCTAAATTCTCTCAATCCCTTAGTTTCTCAATCTCCTAAAGAGAAATATCAAAGCATTATATTTTAGTGTGGTTTTCTTAATACTTGAAAGAGGGATTTACAACTGTACTCTTTTTGTATTTAGAAAGAAGTTGTAATCCCACTTTTCATAGTGAATTCTTCTACTTTACCCGTGATTTTTTATCCTAATTAATTTGGAATTTTTTTACGAAAATCTGTGTATTATTTATTTTCATCTTCATTATTTATTGTTATGCTTATATGGCAAGCAAGCATATATATATATATATATATATATGGAAAGTTAAGTCTCCTATTTATATAACAATTGTTTGGGAATTCTATTTTAAGTTGTAGATAAAAGTCTCCAAACATCCTAGTAGTGGTATCAAAGCTTCAAGTTGTTGCAACTCGTTCACTGAGGTATTATTCAAGTATGTATCACTATTCACATATACGTGGAAATATTGAGAGCCTAGTATAGGGGTGCAAGTAACATATATGAATGGTGGCGTACATGTCAGGGAAAATTCTATTAAAAGGGAACCTAAGGAGTATAGGTTTTAACTGAGACCATTGTGACTCCTCTAGTCTTTCTTGAGAATTTTTTTGATGTACTTTTGCATATGTAGTGCACTTACTACTATTAAAGGTTTCAATATTATTCATAATGAAATAGTGGAAGTGAGTTCAAGTAAGATAAGGACTATGATAGCAAAGTTTGAAATTTAGAAATTCAATGGGAGCAATTTCTGATTGTGGAAGATGAAATTGAAGGCAATCTTGAGAAAATATAAATGTTTGGCGGCTATAGAATAAGATTTTCCTCATAAAGTTACATGAGGCAAAATCACTTCATAATAAAATTTTTATCAAGAGAAGACTCTACACTCTTCGGATATCAGAATCAATAACAGTGATGAAGCACATCAACACTCTAAAAACTTTATTTTCGCAACTCACATTGTTGGGTCATAAAATAGAGAAAAATGAACATACTGAACTTCTACTTCAAAGTCTACCAAATTCGTATGATCAACTCATTATCAACTTGACAACTCAAGGCACCTGCTCTGATAACCTAGTTTTCGACGATATAGCAGCGACTATATTGGAAGAAGAAAACAATCATAAAAATAAGGAAGACATGTTGACAAGTCAAAATCGTAGTAGATTAAAATCAAGAGGTAAGAAAAATGTTAAATGCTATAGTTGTGGCAAGGTCGGGCACGTGAAAAATGAATGTTGGAATATAGATACAAGTTTTCAAGGAAATATGGCAAGTACCTCGGTAAATGGAGAAATCTTGTATAGTGAGGCGACAATAGTCACTAAAGGTATAAAGAAATTTGCTGATGTACGGCTCGTGAATTCAGCAACGACATGGCACATGACCTCTCGGAGAGAATGGTTCTATCAATACAAATTTATCTTAAGAGGATTTGTATTCATGAAAGATGATCATAACTTGGAGATTATTGGTATTGAGACTGTCAAATTAAACATGTATGACTGCACAACTCACATCATTCAGGAGGTACAACATGTGAAGGGCTTTAAGAAGAATTTATTGTCTTTAAGATAAATGGATGGGATTGGGTCTAAAACTCATATTAAGAATGGGATAATGAAGATTGTAAAAAGAGCGCTTGTAGTAATGAAGGAGAAAAAGGTAGCTGCAAACTTATAAATGTTGCAAGGAGAAACATTGCAGGAAGCAGAGGCATCGGTCTCATCTTCAAATTATGCAAAAGAATCAATGATGATATGGCATCGAAAACTCGAACATAATGTACTCTTTGAAGTTCAATTTCAAAGTCACGAATATCGAGGCTGAGTACAAGGCCTTGATCGCGGGAATTAATCTAGCTTGAGGTTTGGGGATCACAAGCTTAGACATCCATTGCGACTCTCAACTAATAGCTAGTCAAGTTGACAAACAGGTTCAAGCTCGTGAGGGCAACATGCAAGCTTACTTGGAAAAAGCTAAGTAGCTCTTAGAAACTCTCAAAACTATCACAATAAAGCAAATCCCAATGTCAGAAAACTCTAGGGCAAATATTCTAGCAAAATTGGCCTCTACTTTTAAAGGAAAGACTCCAACCTCAGTTCCAATTGAAGTACTAAAACAGAAAATAACTAATGTGATTTGCGATCAACCCCGCAAAGCTCAATTCGACTCTCGCCACTGCTGGATTGAAGAAATAAAATCTTACATCTAGGAAGAGAAGCTCTTAGACAATAGAGGTGAGGCGAGAAGGATTAAAAATAGATCAGTAAGATATACCATCATCAACGGAGAACTGTATAAGCAAGGTTTCAGCATCCCTTACCTCAAATGTCTCAGACTTGAGGAAGCAGCACGAGTTCTAAAAGTGGTTCATCGAGGAGTATGTGGTAGACATAGAGAAGCCCGTTTCATGACACATAAGATCTTAAGGCAAAGGTATTACTAGCCGACCCTCTCGCAAGATGCAATTCAGATTGCAAAGACATGTCATGAGTGTCAGGTGCATGATGACATACCAAGACAGCCGCCCAAGAAATTGACATCCTTGGTTAGCCTTTAGCCATTCTCTTAATGGGGATTAGATCTTATCGGCCCCATGCCACCCGCTCTAGCTAATACAAAGTATGCAATAATGGCCATTGACTATTTTACCAAGTGAGTAAAAGCCAAGTCATTAGTCGTCATCACTGAGAAAAAGGTCACCTCATTCATCAAGTAGAATGTTATTTATTGGTTCAAAATATCTCAAGTCAGATCTCTCTTTGAAGCATTATTAGCCTTTACTACAGCCAAGTTATGTAAATTAAACTAAGTACCAAAAATAAAAGGAAAGCCAAGCAACGCAAGAATTCATATAAACCAAAAGTATTTTATTAATGATTGTACAAGGATCATTACATTCTGGAAAAAAAATGACTAAGTGTATTTTTCAACGAGTTGGGTCGACTAGATGGCTGGATGAATCTCAAGGAGCAGCAGTCAGCTCAGCAGAAGTGGCTTCAGACGGCTCGGCAAGATTGGCTTTAATCGGCTTGGTAGAAGGCGCATCAATTAGCTTAATAGGAGGAATAAAAGCGACCTTCAGGTTAGAGTGAGTGTCCCCTTTAAAGAGAAGGTTAGTCGAAGAGTCCTCACTGTTAGTGTAATATACCCTAAAACTATTAGTGTTGTTAGTTTTGGGCATTTTGTATTGAATCACAGTTTATAATATGTACTGTACATATTCATTTATAAAGAAACTATTTCTTGTTCATTTGCATATGTTGCTTCCTCTGTCTTTTCATACTAGTGGATAAAATATGCATACGAATTGCCTAGATAATTTGATTATCAACTGGGCATCGATATCGCATAATGGGCAAACTGAATGCCTCTGGTGAATATCATGAGATGATATTAGTGCAGATGTCAATGATAGTCATGTCAATGATAGTCATGTCATTAGGACATTAGTATGGATTAGCAGTTAGAGAACTGTTTTTCAAACATAACCAAAGCAATGATGAATCGCATGGAATATATGTGGTCAATGATTCATCATTTGATTGTAATACTGTGTGAAGTAGTCCTTCGACCTGAGACGTCATAGTCGACATCCAACATGGATGAACATGATTCATATGGTGTATAAGTGCAAGACTAATCACGTCTTGCACAATAAGCCAGTTTGGTCATGTGTTGTTTATGTTGATATGCAAGTAATTGTCAATATGGGATTCGTTGACTCGATACATAGGATCTTGAGTTCTCATTGACTCAATCCGGATTTGAGTTCCTAGTCGAACGTCGCTAAATGCCTGAAAACAAAACTTCTATCCATGGAACAATATTAGTCACATTAAAGAGTTTTGTGGTGACAAGTTCAGGGCATAGTGACCGATGATCTGAATGGATACTGAGTTTAGGATTTTGACTTCAATGAGCCCTAACTTAGTCAAGATTAGACGAACGGAAGGATATCAGCCACATGGTATGTACAATCGGTAATAATTATATCAATAAAGATTTTCTTTATTGTGGTTTAAGGACTATGCCATATTGCTAGATGTTAACCATAGTCGTTGAGTTTTGAAAAGTTCGAAATAGGATCGAATAGTTCAGTTCCGACTCATGGCTAATACCACAGTAAACCCGAGAAGTCACAAACAATAACTTAAACTTATTCTTGCTAATAAATAAAATAAATATTATCCGCAAGAGAGTTAGCATTCTTAGAGATAATATTTAGCCGAAAAGTGTAAACAATTTAATCGTTAAATAGTTTAACGGATCCAAGAGCTTAATTAAATGATCCAAATGTAATTTAATGTAAATTACATTATTCTATTAATATTAGAGAATATAAATATAATTAAATAAAGTTGATCAAAATTAGTTTGACTAGTTTTAGGACAAGTTTGGCATTAAATTATTTAATGAGGGCAAACTTGTCATTTTATTTATTACTATTACAAAGCTTGTTGGACGAGCTTTGGGAGATATTTGTCTTTCATTAAGATGATGAGGGCATTTAAGTAAATGAGATAAAAATATATAAAGAGGTCATTTTCCACTTTTGGGTGGAATGAAATGATATTTTCCAAATTGGAAAAAAGAAACAATTTCTCTCTCTTCATTCATATTCGACCAAGCTTGATTTCAAAGCTCAAGGGTTTAATTTCTTGAAGACCTAGAATTTGAGAGGTTGATCTTCATCACACATCGCCAAAGGTTGGTGATTAAATTTTAGTTTCATTTAAATTGGTGAAATGAAACATTAATTGCATGTTTAATTTGATTAAACCCTAAAATGCATGTTAATTACTTAATCAAAACCTTCACTCACCAAGGGTGGAGGTGCACATTCCAAAGCTTCATATAGCCAAGTCAGGTCTAGATCTGGATATCGGCTTTGGAACATTTCGCAGGTCATATCAATTCCTTCATTGACCTGCTCACGAATAACGCATTCGACCACCTTCTCTACCTTTTCGAGTTTGGTGGCCAAGAGCACAGATCTCTTCTTCTCAGCTTCAAGGCATTGCTCCAGCTCCTAGCACTTCTTTTCAGACTCTCGACAAAGCCTTTGGCACTCCGCCCTCGAATCGTTCAAGTCAAACTCAAAGGTGTTCACTCTCCTACTAGACTCAGCATGGAAAGACTCCGCCGTCACCACTCTGACTTGAAGACCAAGCCCTTTCCAAAACCAAGTCATGTTCCTCCTTCTCAGCCAACTTGCTAAACTCCCTCAACTTTGAGGAAACATCCTCAAGAACGTCTTTGTACAATACAGTCGCATATTGAATTTGAATTAATCAATACAAAAGTGATCAAATGTTAGAAGAAATAAGAGGAAAACTTTCTTTTTCAGACATAAAATGAAAATCAACTCACCCAGCTCAGCCACTTTATTAAATAATTCATTGGTCCTAGAGCCAAGATACTAACAAGAGCTTCGGATTATTTGGGACTAATCTCTACTACCTGTTGGTTAATGCAGGGAAGGAAATAGGCAAAGAATTCCCTTTTGTCTTAGGAAAGGTCGTCTTGGATAAGTTGAGGCATCACGATGGCCTCCTCAGCTCTCTAACCCTTAACCAATCACCCTTTGCAGCTACAATAGCTTTTCTCTTTCCTTTTTCTTTGTCTACCTTAGGGGTAGGAAGAGGTGGCAAGTCACCTCGAATCATAATTCCTCTGCTAAGAGTTAGAGTTTTGCCAGAGTTAAAAGACCCAGCAATATTAGAGGGAGCTAAAGTCCCAGCAAAGCCCTTGGGGGTAGAAGATCTAGCCCTAGTCTTTGGAGCCTGGCGGGCTTTCTCAACCTTCTTCCCCTTTGCTAATTGCCTCAACATCTCAAGAAGGTTCAGCACAGACTTCTTTGGGGTCATTTCTGTTGCAAAACAAGTGGCACCGAGATCAGACAACGCAATTCAACACATGAAAGAATAACAAAAATATGTTTACCAGCTTGGGTCTTCTTTAAAACCAACTGGCTCTTAGACACACAAAAATTTACAAGACCTAATGAAATCAGGTCAACGTCAGAGAGAAAAGATTCCTGGCTAGATGCTAAGGACTTAGCAATCTCAACCCACTCTAAGCTTTAAGTATTCAGCTCAGGTAACTCACTCTACGTAGTTGCATCCTCAAATAATATGAACACCTAGATGTTATTGTTAGGGTTTCAGTCACCACCAATGAAAAACCACTTGTTCTTTCAGTCCTTATTGCATGACGGGTTGCCTATTATCGGATTGCGCTTCCCAAGTCAAGTTTCAAAGTAGTACCACCCAAGGATCTTTACTGGGTTTTTTTTAAGACATACATATACTTAATTTCTTAAATTGAGGGAGTAGAATCTAAGATCTTACTCCACAAAATGAATAAACCCAATAAAATCCTCTAACTGTTGAGGTTCAGTTGGTAAGGCGCAATTGTAACAGCCCGGGCCCAACAACCGAGTAGATATTGTCCACTTTGGGCACATAGCCCATTACGGGTTTGCTTCTGGGTTTTGTAACCCAAAACACGTCTACTGAGTTATGAGAACCCAAACTCTATAATCTATAGCGCAAACTCACTCGCTAGCGATGTGAGATGTGACATTTTACAGAACATAAGACATATCACAAAACATCCATACATCGGGTCGCAGATCAGCTCTAATACCAAATATAACAACCCGGGCCCAATAACCGAGTAGATATTGTTCGCATTAGGCACACAACCTATCACGGGTTTGCTCTTGGGCTTTGTAACCCAAAATGCGTCTACTGAGTTAGAAGAACCCAAGTTATATAACCTATAACCCAAGCTCACCCGCTAGCAATGTGAGATGTGACAACAATGTTGAAGGACTCCAAAACTCTGGCAAAGTAATCCTTACAGAGGAGTCTAACCCCAAGGTGGAATAACTCCTCATTGAAAGAGATTTCCCCATCAGAAGGACAGCTAGAAAGTTCATCCTCCTCAGAAAGTCTAAGGTAAATTCCCTCAGGAATGTCATAGCAATGGGTATAAGCTCTTAAGTTTAACTCTGTAATAGAAGAAGGGAACCAATCCGCTTCATAGGATGTTAAGCTCCTTCTCTCCGGAATAAGGGGAAGGAGCAGAGACGACTGCTAACTCTTCTTTAGAGTTGTTTCCCATAGAGGCAGTCTTGTTATCGTTTGAAATAGAATTCATCTCTGTTCATAAGATAGAAAAATAAAACATCAAGAGCTGCTCAAGGTTATAACAACTCATAAAGTATCTACCTAAGGTCTCTAACCCTAGAAAACTATCAAGTATTTGCTTTAATCAACCAAAAATCCAATAGAAATGAAAAGTTACAAGGGATAATAGAAACTTACCGATTATTAGTTGAGGAAGAAGAGGAGCTTAGACAAAAAATCATTGTTGAAAGTTTAAAGTTTTGTTACTGTTGAGATTACTTGCAATGAGAAAAAGTTGCAATATGAAATGAAGATGAACGGAGTGAAGAGTGAAATAAAATGTATTTAAAGGAGCAGAGAAACCCTAGCCATTGATACGAAGGGTAAATTAAGGAACGAGATAATGCCGCGTGGGATGAAAGGTTAGCAGGTGGTCATCATTAAATGAAAAAGGAGGTGGTCATCATGAGGACTAGGAAGATCTCTTGGGGCCCAAAACAACATAACCCTGAGGACTAATTGAAGGTTGCCATGTGGATAGAGGCTGGCAGATTTCAAGTTGAGCATTTAAATTTGAAGGACAGGCTTGTCTTTTCAAATTGAAATTTTTTAGTTTTTATCAAAAAAAATATTTTTTTACTAAAATTAAGGGGCTTGATGTTAGGGATGCAGTCTGAGGCATAAGTAAAGCCTAATAGGCTGTGAGCCTAAGTTAAAGTTTTACGAATGATAGAAAAAGAGCCTTAAGCCTAACCCGATCCCATAGACATTATCCAGGGGATAAGAAGAACCCCAGGTATAGTGAAGGACGAGACCTCCTAATGTTAGATAAAAGGCCTCGGGTTTATGTATCAATTCCAAGACCTCTCCCAATGTAAAGGTCTCGGCAGCAGTTTAATAGTGGTCTTAGATATGCAACATAGTCTGAGCTCATCTCATATGAATAAAGAAGTCTCAAACAAGAACTTCTGAAACCTCAACAATTACGTATCAAGAGATGATTCATTTCTTTCCTAAAATATTTTTTGATTATTCCATAATAAGGATTCTTAGCATAGTAGATGTATTCTGCAAGTAAGGCTCATTCTATAATAAGGATCCTTAACCTAGTTGACATATTTTGCAAGAATGGCTCAAAATTTCGTAAAATTTAGAAAGTCAATGCTTATTGAATGGAATTTCCATGATTCTCGTACGATGGGATCATTATTTCCAGATTCTATGAACTTCTACTAAATTTGGGAGACTTGATATAAAACAACATCTATAAAAAGGGAATAAAGGGCAACTAGGTATGCATGACTATTATTATTATAATTATAAAACCCTAGACATATCGCCTATCATAGTCTTTCTCTTGTTGTTCTCTCTCCCTAAAAAATTAACAAATAAAACCCTAACTTAAGCATAGGAAGGTTTTTGTCGAACCCCCGGCTTTCACCCTTTTTGTTCTTATTGTACTTTCAGGTTGGACGTAATTCAGATCAAAGAAGACAATTGAGGCTGGTGCACGAAGTTCATATAAGGATTTTTACTACATCAACAAAAGCAATCTGGGTTAGAAGGCTCATGGAGGAACTCGGGCACAAACAAAAAAAGATGTATTTGTTTTGTGACAGTCATAGTGCCTTACACATCGCAAGAAATTCAGCCTTTCATTCCAAAACAAAACACATAAGTGTTCAACACCATTTTGTTCTAGAATTAATAAAGAATGAAAGTGTAGACATGCAAAAAATGCACACCAAGGATAACCTAGCAGATGTTTTGACTAAGCCAATCAATACTAATAAGTTTAAATGGTGTCAATCCTCTTATGGCCTAGCAGAAACATAAGCGACATAGAATGGCAAGGTAGAAAGATTGATGTGGAGACGTGATTAATTCTCAACCAATTCTCTAAGTAGGAGAATATTGCATATAAAGTTGTTGGGTGCTTGACTTTAAAATTGTTGCATATAGATTGCCATTTCCAAAGTTGGTAGCTTCAAAGTCGATGGCTTCAAAGTTGGCGGCTTGACAATTGGAGGAGCTTTCATATGCATTGGTCAATAGTGATTAGCCATGAGTTGCCTATAAATATAATGCATTCTTGCTCCATTTGCTCATCCCTTTTCAATTCTCTGAATATCTTAACTTCTCAATTTTTTAATATTTGATAGAGTATTCTGCAATTGTACTCTCATTGCATTTAGAGAGAAATTGTAATCTCACTTTTTATAGTGAATTATTCTACTTTACCCATCATTTTTTTATCTTAATTAATTTGAAATTTTTTACGTAAATCTGTGTGTTACTTATTTCCATCTTCATTACTTATTATTGTGCTTCTATGGTAGACAAAATCATCTATACAAACAATTGTTATGCAAAGCCTTCTATTTACATAACAATTGTTTGTGGATTTCACTTTAAGTTATAAATAAAAGTTCCCAAGCATCCTAGAAGTCACAAAATCAATCAATCTTTACATATTGCCAATATTTAATCAAATTATGTATAAAAATTGTATTGTGTTGGATATTTGTCTAAATTTCATGATTTGAATTTTATTGTTATTAAACTATTATTGTTCTTGCACGAGTATTTTAAAGGTTTTTTGTTAAACGTTAATTAATACGTTAAATTGGTTAAATTATTATTTTTATAGCAATTATTTTGTTATAATTTAATAATTTGAATGTTAAATTATTGTTTTAATTTTTAAATTTTTAATTGTTTTTTTTTATGTAGGAATTGGGTTTAATTTTTTAGATTGGATCGGTCTAGTCCAAACCAAAACCGGTAGTTTTGAATCGATTTGAATTTTATACCAAAACTAATCCATACACTCCTGTATACAATTGTAATGTAACACTATGAATGCAATTAACATTCACAAAGAACATAAGAACAAAATGACAAAAGAAAAATGTAAGTATCCATAATTAATGTTAAAAGAAAATAATCAGCAATCATCATCTACATGATTTTAAACCAATAACACTTTTCTTCAATAACGTCTCATCTGCCCCAATTGCTTGCTTAGAAATAATAATAAGAAGAAGAAGAAAAAGGAGGTGGTGGAGGCATTCAACATACTCGACCAAAGAAATATACTTAGAAATTGCATGATTTTATTTATTTAAACTGTAAACTTTTTGGCAATTGTGTCAAGTCTCAGTTCTGTCATATTAACTGCAACATATAGAAAAATATATAAAAAATAATAATAATAATAATAATAATAAATAAAAATAAAAAGTAGAGTTGGCGTATTTATTTGCACAGTAGAAAACACACTGTTGCCATGGTTGGTCTAGATTCTGGATTCTCATTCAAGCACAAAAGGGCAACCTCCGATTGCGATACCAGTTTGTCCTGAATGTCAAGCGATGGAGATGGAAGACGAGGGTCCAACATTTCATGAAGTGATATGTTCATGTTGGAAGATGAAGATGAAAACCTGAAAAGAAAATCTTTTGGATGATTCCCTTTGATTACTTCCAAGGCTAACACTCCAAAACTGTACACATCGCATTTTTCAGTGATCTTCATTGTGTAAGCAAGCTCTGAATGGTGAAACATAAATATGATCAATGCACGATATATTGAACACTTCAAAATAATCATATTTCATAAAAATGGCAACTAATGAATATTAATACATACCTGGTGCAACATATCCATATGTGCCTGCAAGTTCAGTCCAATTGGAGGAGTCTGGCCTTAGAAACTTTGGCAATTCCAAAATCTGAAACATGAGCTATATATTCCAAATCCAACAGCACATTATTGCTTGATAAATCCCGATGGACAATTGGTGGGAAACAATCATGGTGCAAGTAAGACAATGCATCAGCAACGCCTTTTATCACATTCATTCTCATTCTCCACCCAAATTCTTTTGCTAATGCATCGTTGCTCAGGATACCAGCCAAGCTTCCCTTTTCAAGATATTCATAAACTAAAAACGAGTGTCGGGCATGTGAGCAAAAGCCATAAAATTTCACAATATTTCGATGCCGAATTTCTGTCAATACCTTAATTTCGTTCAAGAATTCTCGTTGATCTGCCATCTGATCTGGAATTGGTGAGTGAAATTTCTTAACTGCTTGATATCTCCAGATGGTAGCTCAGCTCTGTAAACACTTCCCTGTCCCCCCTTTCCAATGCAATACTCCGTGTTAAAATCATCTGTCGCTGTAATGATTTCTTCATACATGATTGTCCCTTCAAAAGTTAATACCGAAAAAAATCCTGGATTGTTCAGACGGCTGCTTTTTTGTTCTTCTGAGTACCTATTCGATCTTCGTAAAAGAAACAACATTACAATAACCACAATTAAAACACAAAATGCTCCTAGAACGGGGAGCACAATTACAAGCCATTTTTTTCTTGAGGACTGCTTTTGTGAAGTAAAAGCATTGCAAGATGGCAATCCTTTAACATCGCCACACAATCCTTTGTTCCCTTCTAATACTTCAACAGGAGCATCTCGGAATGTTGTGCTGTTAGGAATTGGACCCTGCAAAACATTGTATGATATGTCAATGCTTGATAAGCCACGCATTCCTTCAAAGCATCTTGGAATTAAACCACTAAGGTTATTGCGGGAGAGATTCAGCTTCTCCAAGCTTTTCATATTGCAGATTTTAGATGGCATCTCACCCTTGAGAAAGTTATTACTCAAATCTAAGTTTGATAGTTGAACCAGCTTCTCTAGTATAATTGGAAATTCTTGGTGAAACTGATTGTTGCTCAAATTCAAGTAATGCAACTGCAGCAAGAATCCTAGACTTTCAGGGATTGACTTGCTCAATCTATTTGCAGACAAATCGAGATACCCAAGTTTATTGAGTGAACCGATTTCTCGAGGTAGACGCCCTGAAATTTTATTCCCTCTCAAAATGAGCTGCCTTAGAGAATTTAACCTTCCAAGTTCCATTGGAATCTCCCCAACTATATGATTTAAAGAAAAATCAAGTTCATGTAGTTGAGATGAGGTTCCAATCTCAGGCGGTATGCTCCCAACAATATTGTTCGCCGACAAATTTAAATAGCCTAATTGGGGGCATTTTCCCCAGTTAGATGAGATTTCACCATGAAAATTATTGTGACTGAGATCTAAGAAAGTCAGGTTCGGATAGATGCCAAAATCTTCAGATATATTTCCACTTAAATTGTTTTGCTCGAGACGTACTCTGACTAGGCTACTGCAATTTCTCAAGCTTTTAGGAATTGGACCTAGAAAATGGTTACCACTAATAACGAATGTCTCTAGTGATCCACCTCGGCAGATATTATGAGGTAAATAACCTGTCAACTGGTTGTCGCTCAATGCTAGATGACTTAACGGGAGATTTCCTATTTCTTGAGAAATGGAACCAAAAAGCTCATTGCTAAAGAGAGATAAAACTTTTAAGTTGCTCAAATTACAAAATGAAGGTGGAATATAACCCGTAAGATGATTTGTGCTCAAATATAGAGACTGAAGATTATTGAAGTTTTCTATTCCATCAGGAATAGAACCAGAAAGCTCATTCTCAAAGAGGATTAAAGATCTTAAACCGGTTAAATTACTAATTGAATGTGGAATGTAACCAGTGAGTTGATTCGTGCTCAATTGTAAATCTTCAAGGGACTTCAAATTACCTATAATAGGTGGAATAGAACCAGAAAGTGAGTTATCATAAAGATACAATCGAGCCAAGCTGCTCAAGTTACCGAAAGAAATCGGGATTGAACCATTGAGTTGATTTTGGCTCAAATCTAGTTCGAAAAGCAACTTCAAATTTCCTATATGTGGAAGAATAGAACCAGAAAGTGAATTATCTTTAAGATATAGTCGATCCAAGTTGCTCAAGTTACTCAAAGAATGAGGGATTGAACCGACCAAATGGTTAGAGTGCAAGAAAAGCACCTTAAGAGAAATTAACTGACTGACTTCTGGTGGAATTGAGCCAGTTAATTGATTTCCCGAAATAGCAAGGACATTCAAATGAGTTAGAAGGCCAACTTCTGGTGGAATTTTTCCAGACAATTGATTGACTGATAAATCAAGGATCTTGAGTTTCGAAAGTTTACTGATTTGAGGCGGGATAATACCGAAGAGTTCATTATAGGCGAGAACAAGGGACTCAAGTAGAGGAAAGGATGAGAATGAGAATTCCTGAAGCGTACCTTTTAAACTTGTATTTCTCAGATTAATAGCTATGACTCTTCCGGCATGGCTGCAATTAATTCCAGACCAAGAACAATGACTTATTTTGGACGTGGCATTACCAGAATGAAGAGTCCATGAAGGCAAAATAGAAGAATTCGGCTGGTTTTGATCAAGGCTTGATTTCCATTTGAGAAGAGCATGCGCTTCTTCAATAGAATCAGAAGAAACAGTAAGTGAAAAATTTAAAACAAGAAACAGGATCAAGAAAACAAGTAAGAAAACTGTATTGTTATTCAAAGATGACGACTTCATTGATTTTGCTATTGTGTTATGCATTGAAAGAATGAAAACACGAGATCAATTAGGCTTCATAAAACTTATAGAAAACAAAGCACACAGAAAGTCTAATTTATAGAGCAAATGAATGAATCAGCGTGCAGGTCAACAAGTCAATGCATTAAGATTTTTCTTCTCGTTTCAGAGGGAAGCATTCTACAAAAAGCAATGAATTGTTGAAATATCATGTAGAGAATAAAAGCTTCCAATAACATAATATTGCACTGTTTATAAATTTTAATATTAATTAATAGCACATAAATTTTTTTATCAATTAAATAAATAATGAATAAATTTTATTTATTTATTTATTTATTTATATGTCAATTCCGAAATTATCAATTTTCTTACGTTTATATTTAGATATTATATACGAATGAAAAATAAATATATTAATTATATTAGAAGATGTGTATGTAAAAATTTCGTAGTTAAGACTTGCTGCTGATCTAACGCTCCGGAAAGGGAAAGGTCTACAATGCAATTCATACGCTACAATGATATATGGAAATTTTGGTTTTCAAGTCAACACTGCGTCACCCTGAAGCCAAAGCTATAACTTTTTTTCTTTCTTCTCTCGAAGGATTGAAGAAGAAATTTAAAACGGGTTATGCATGTTAACGTATATTTGAGAAATAAATTAATAATTAATCATTATAAATTTAATAATAACAAAATTGTTTTTATTTAATAATTTATTTTAAATATATGGTTAATTACTTCTTTAATTTTTTTAATTTATTTTTTGAATTATTGATTTCATCGTTTATTCGACATTATCTTTCACTTGTTAATATATATGAATAGTATCAAAGACTAAGATGATATCTACATAAAATTATTTAAAAACAATTACTAAACAATAGTATTTAGAATTTGCAAGAGGTCAACAAGTCGATGCACAAGACTTCTTCCAAAATATACTTGTCAACCCAAAACACGTACAAAAAAAGAAAAGGGAAAAGTCTACAATTGGTTCATATTGTATATGTATGTTTCTCTTAGCTTCAAAGAATTTCTCATGAATGAGCCGTCACGGTAGTTCTAAGTATTAATATTCAACTCAGAGAAGGGAAAGTTGTTTATGTGAAAACATAGTTGATGGTCTAGGTAATTTTCCTGAGACATGTAAAAATAATATATTTTTTATATATAAATAGAATTAATATAAGTATTTGTATCCTTAATATTAGAAATTTTATAATTATAAATGTGGGAAAGGTAAAATTAGGAGAGTCTTGTCCATTTATAATTGATTATAATTTTCAATTATATATTTATCTGTATTTTAATTAGATCATATGGTATGCTGGGAGATCATAGGTAGGCTAAGCCCAAGAGTTTACATATTTTTTTACTTCCAAAATATACTCATGGCATCATTTTACTCTCCACACTCTTGTAAGAAATTTTAAAAAGTAATATTTACTTTATGGAATTGATTATAGTACATTCAATGTAAGGTCTATTGAATATAAGTTATATTTAACTTTTTTTTGTTACACAAAATTTAAAAACTTGAAATACTAAAATTTGACAATGTTTAAATTTTTTTTTTTTTTACTTGTTTCAAGTTTTTATATATATGATATTTCAAGTTTTGTGTAACAAAAAAAAAAATGGATGTAATTTACTTCCACTATATCATAGATGAACCCTTACTATACACACTTTTATAAATGTCTAAATAACCTTTAGTTAAATATTTTCTATTATGTATTTTAGTTTTTCTTTATGCACTTAAAAAAAATATTCATTATATCCAAATAATTAATCATCTTTGAAATAAAGTTTTTTAAAACTCAAATTAAAAAATAACAACTTGTCAAATTAAAATTTTTAAATAATTATAAATGATAAGTATTTCATACCAAATAAAATTTAAATGGTTGAATAAAAAAACTCTTTAAAATTTATGTTATAAAAAAAAATTGTGATTTGAAGGTTACAAAATAATAATTTACTTCTCAATAAATCAATACTTGTCCGAACTTATGACGGATTATATTTAACAACTAGAGCAACTAGACTAGTGATCAATGGTGGTTGTGAATTGAGAATCACAATCTTTTCCTATTCTGAATTCTCTTAAAAGTTTTAAAATTTTTATACGCGTGTTTATTAATAATAATAGATAATTGAGATTTAACTTTTATATATATATATATATGATTGTATTTAATTAATAGTTAATATAAGTTTAAATTTTGTTATAGCTGATGTTGGTGTTAAGTGAGAATGTTATTTGTAAATCCTGTTTATGTTCATTAATTAACATATTTTTAAAGTTTATGTGAGTTTAAACTCAAAAAAAAAATATACTAAAAATTTATACTAACTCATATACAATGCAATATAAAATATTTAAGAATGAAGTGTTGTATCTTCTACTGTAATTTCAAGGCTACCGATATTGTAAGATAAAATCATCAAACGCAAATATAAATATAAAAGTGAGTGATTTTTGCTTAAAGTTGATGATTACTTCAGTTATTGTACTTTTAAAATTAAATATATACATTACTTGTTATATTTTGAATAATTTTTAAAAAAAAATTTGATTTTTTTTTAACCAGACAATAATTTATTTATGTTCAAAAAATAAAACCTTGATGCTAACAAATGTTTGGTGCAGGACAATATGTGTCACTTACTAACAAAACAAAATGGGGTGAGAGAATTGCACTAGCATTATACCCCATTAGCAATATCAAACAAGTATTGCAATTATCAATATACCAAGTTTCTGAACATTCCACAAATTGATTTTAATATGTAGAAAGCAATTTCTGGCAGCTCATCCCAGTAGCTGTAGGGTTTCAAAAATCCAATCATAAACCGGCACATCTGCATTTTCTTCCTCAACAATACTTTTTAATTAATTTGTTTAATAAATTCAGGAAAACAATGTTTATCTGTTACACTTGTCTGCACTAATTGCTATATAACAATAAAAGAAAGATCAAGCATATCTAATCGCCGTTGATGATTCGTATGATAAAACAAGAGCAAAATAATTGTAAAACAAAGCATTTAAATATTGTCGGCAACTACAAAATTATGGGAATTGTTGTCCTGCTGGCTTCTTTTTAAAAGTAATCAGAAAATATATACAGAACGTATACTCTTACGAGATTATTAGAGAGATCATTCTCAAACTTGATGTCATGGCTTATTTCATTTCCAATGACTATTATGCAGTTACATTCTTATTATACATGTATATTCTTACGAGATTATTCTCTTAAAATTATTATTATTTTGTGTATTTTTCTAAAAGGTATTGAAAAAGTTTATAGAAATATTTATTTGTATGCTAGGAAAAATATTTTTTTAATTTATAAATATTTGAATTGTAAAAAATTTGGTATTCGTGATAGTAAATGGGTAATTAGAAATCGTATGTTGTATTAAGGTAAAAATGTAATAAAAATTTGATCCACATGAATACAATACGTTCAGTATTAAAGAAAGAAGTGACAATACACCATGAAACACATTTAACACATTCAAACAAGCAATAAATGAACGTGTTTGAAGTCTTAAATGAGTAACACGACGTACACTTTAATTGTGTGGTGATAAAATCGCCTGCAAAAGCAAGTTCCGTAAGCAATGACCGAATTATAGTTGTGAAATCGACATTGCTTGTTCATTGAATTTGAATCCAGACTTTTCGGATTCAAGCACACTAGTCGCACAAATTTTAAGGTAAAAAAAAAAAGAAAATTCAACTGAAATTTAACTATAAATTGAAACGAGAGTCAGGCTAGCAGAAGAAAAAGGAACTGAGAAAAGCAAGCTAGGTTAAGCAAAGCAACAATGGCGGGCAATGGTGAAGTGATGAGCAACAAGCAGGTGATTTTGAAGAACTTCGTGGAAGGGTTTCCAAAAGAAACAGACATGTACGTGAAAACAAGTTCAATTTCTTTGAAAGTAGAAGAAGGTTCAAATGCAGTTGTTTTAAAAAATCTGTACTTGTCTTGTGATCCTTACCTAAGGAATAGGATGAAGTTTAATGAAAATCTCGAGTTCCCTTCCTACATACCCGGCTCTGTAAGAACTTCAAACACGTACTAGTTTTATTAAATTCTGATAATCATGATGATTATTTTGTTGATAATGCTGTAAAATGCAGCCAATTGAAGGATTTGGAGTTGCTAAAGTTGTAAATTCAGGACACCCAGAATATAAGAAAGGCGACTTAGTTTGGGGAGGAACAAGATGGGAAGAATACAGTATCATTAAGAATCCTCAAGTCTTGTTTAAAATCCATCATACCGATGTTCCACTCTCCTACTATACAGGAATTCTTGGTTAGTTCTCTGTTAATTTCCAAACTTCATCAAACTAGGAATCTAGGATTAGTATTTGATAATCCGTATAATAACTCTGTGTTCTTGTTTTCTTGATATAGGTATGCCTGGTATGACTGCTTGGGCTGGTTTCTACGAAACTTGTGCTCCTAAGAAAGGAGAATATGTCTACATTTCAGCTGCATCTGGTGCAGTTGGTCAGCTTGTTGGCCAATTTGCAAAATTGTTGGGTTGCTATGTTGTAGGAAGTGCTGGAAGTAAAGAAAAGGTGGGAAATTAATTTTTCAGAGATTTTTCTTGCTAATCTCATCCGCCAAACTAATTAGTATTGCCTTTTCTCTTTTTGTATTACACTAGGTTGAACTATTAAAGGTCAAGTTCGGATTTGACGATGCTTTCAATTATAAAGAGGAGAAGGACTTGAATTCTGCTTTGAAAAGGTTAGTACCAGAGGAGAAGGAAGGCTGGGGATATTTTACGTTTATTTTCACCTTATGTGTTGAAATGTCACAATATTTTTTCTTTTTTTAATTTACCAGGTACTTTCCTGAAGGCATTGACATTTACTTTGACAACGTAGGAGGGAAAATGCTAGATGCAGTACTCCTAAACATGAGAGTTCGGGGACGCATTGCGGCTTGCGGAATGATCTCACAATACAATCTTACTCAGCCTGAAGGGGTGTACAATTTGATGAACATTGTTTACCAACGAATTCGCATTGAAGGAATACTTGTTTTCGATTACTTTCCCCAGTGCTCCAAGTTTTTGGATGCTGTGTTGCCTTCAATCAGAGAAGGAAAAGTTGTTTATGTTGAAGACATAGCTGAAGGTCTCGAAAATGCTCCTGCTGCTCTTGTAGGTCTATTCAGCGGCCGCAATATTGGAAAACAAGTAGTTGTAGTTTCACAGGAATGAGTCTAATTTTCTTCTGTGTATCTTATTTAATTTCAACTCGACGTGTATTGAATTCTATACGTAATAATATTCTGCAAGAGGTTTTTGTGGTTCTCATCCTGCCATTTGACATGAAATTTAAGCGCCGTACAATTTGGTTAATTCTTTTGCACCATGAATTCTCTGTGGTCCTGGTGTTGATCTAGAATGCCCTTAAAATTCCGTGCCAAGTTTTTTGATTGCTGAACATTATGCTTGTGGAAGGGAAGATGGAAAATGGAAGCCTATAATTTGTGGTGCTGCAATGTCGGAAAATGTACAATTGTTGTTGCAATTGCGAGTGATTTCTATTTCTTTTTTTCTTTTTCCTCATAAGCCAGTGCTGTGTTGACTTCTATGTCTCTTATTATATGATGATTTATGCAGGCGATCATATTGAAAAATGAATAGTTGAATAATTAGAGTGAATCATGTGCATTGTCTTTAGCCTTCTTTATTTTATAAAAGTAGTGTGATTCTCTTAAATTTATGATAATTAACAAGGTCCGTTCCCTTTTAATAAATTCCGTCGTTTCATCCATTTTTTTTTTAAAACTCGCTTAGCCCGACCATCAGGCAACATAATTTCAAATCCACATAGGTCTTCATATGGACCGGATTAGGCCCACTAACTTAAGATTTGAGCAAAGCCCAAGAGTATTTATTTGCATATTTTTTAATTTATTTTTTTAAGTGGTTTTATTGGCCCACTACCATGAATTCTATTGTTATTTTAATATTAACACAAAATCTACAAACTTTAAAAATTAAATTAACTGACGCTCATTACGAGGGTATTTTGGTTTAAAGCTCAATTATTTTACCAAAATTAAGTAAAATTTTTAACTTGAACTATAATAAATTTTATTGTGCCCAAAAATTGGGCTACTAACTAAAAAAAAACCCTTGTTTGAATCCATTTTAAATGAGTACAGCCTTTGATGTGATGGTAATATTCAAATACTTAATTTCTTAAAAGAGACAATTAATAAGAAAATTAAGAGGCCCTTTTTTTGGAATATTTTAACTAATTTAGGTAATTAAATAAATTTATTTTTCTAATATAATACAAATATTTTGTCTTTAATAAATAAATACAATTAATTATTTTTTTATTTTTTTACTTAGCTTAAAAAATTTAATAACATCATTAAATTATTTTCTCAAAAATATCCTTACATTCCATACCCACACAAAACTTATCATATTTCTTATTTTTAAAAAATAAACGTATTTATCTAATGTCAATTCAGGGCACCGGAATTTTAAAAAGGCAACTTAGTTTGATAAATAACGGGATGGGAACAATGCATTATTATCTAAAGTCCTCAGTACCTCTTTAAAATTCATCACACCCCGATGTTCCCCTCTCCTACGACACCGGCATTCTTGGTCAGTTTACTAACTTGATCGTCCTCAATTTTAGGCCCAAAAAAATTGTCTCTCTCAATTAATTTGCTTTGCTATCATGTTGACTATAACCTGTGTATTTGTTTTGCTCACAGCCATGCCGGGGTTAACAGCTTGGGCTTTTCTGTGTCAAGTTTTTGCTCCTAAAAAGGAGAATACGTCTACATTTCAGTAGCTTGCGGTGCAATTGGTCAGCTTGCTGGCCAATTTGCTAAATTCATGGGATGCTATGTTGTTGGAAGAGCTGGCAGTAAAGAAAAGGTGTGCTTTTCTTTTTTCCTTCTGTTCCCGTTAGTTTTTGGCAATCCATTAGACCTGGAGTTTTCTTTCCTGCTTAATGCTTTTACTGTTGATGAATTTTCTTTTCCAATAGCGTTTTCATTGATAAAGTTTATTAGATTTTCTTGACATTTTTCATATTATTTACATTATCTTAGGTTGAACTGTTAAAGAACAAGTTCGGATTTGATGATGCTTTCAATTATAAAGAATAAAGAAGAGAACGACTTGGATGCTGCTTTGAAAAGGTTAGTATCATTGCATACTCGGAAGTTTCGGGAGGATATCCCATGCTTATTTTCGTCTACTGTATGGAAATATTATTGACTTTTTTTAAACGAATTTAAAGAATAGCAAATAAGAATTTCGAATATATTCGGCACTAGGACTATTGGATATGGAAGTTGACATAACTATTTAACTTCTTAGTCGACTATTATTGGAGTTGATTCGTTGTCAATTTGCTGTCATAAAGTTGGCTTAACTTTTCAGTTTTCTTCCCTTGTTTGATTTGTACAACTCATTTTTTTTTAATTCCATTTACTATGTTTTCATGTAATATAATATGCACAAGCTATGTATAAGCTGATGTATATCGTCTGAATAAATATAAAATAAAATATTATATTCTTCATCTTTTAATATTTATCATGATATCATGGCCTTACCAGACTTTTAGGTTGATGTTTGTTATATATATATATATTACCTTGTTTCACCGTGGCTTCTCAAACCACCACAAAACACATTTATACTCTGCACCATTTGGATAACTTAGGTGCACTTTTAGTTTCTTCTTTGCTAAATAGAAGTAACTATATAATGTGAAATAGGGTCATGATTAAAGTCCTCAGTGCAAAAAATAAGTTTAATTTGTCATTGGATCTATAAAAAAACCTTCTTTCACGTATCCAAATTTTGATTTATGAAAACAATGAGATCTGGTAGTGTCATGCCTCCGTCTGTGGGATCCACATGTGACAACTGTCACAAACTCTTGAAATACATTTTAAATTTTCGAATATATCTCTCAGGTTTATAAAACTTTTTGAGTATTTGTCTCATGTATAATTTTTTATAAAAATTTATCTCTCTAAGACATTTTCAAATCATTACACTAATAAAAGTATATTGATTTATAACAAATACAGGGTACATAACCAAATACATTAATTTCAATCCATCAATAATTACATACAGAAATTTTTCAAAACATACCCAATGAACTAATTAAACAAATAGATAAGTCGAGGATAAAAAAGATACCTGAGAGTTTTACACCATTAATTGATCACCACCATTATATAATATTCTGTCTTATAATTGATTTTTTAAAATTGAGAGGTAAAAGGGATGAGTATATGAGGGTATACTCTGTGAGTAAATAAAAATATATTTAAACATAAAACATAGTAATATACATATACTTTAAGAAAACATATATGCATGAAAAATAGTTTGTTTTAATGAAATTATAATCTGTTATTTAAAAATCATTAGACTGGCTCCCTTTCCCAATGATTACCCTAGTTATAGGTAATCCCGATACCATCAGTGAATTTTATATATATATAAATATAAAAAAGAAATACTCTTTTAACTTAAAATAATTTTTTTTAGAATAAATAAAGAACGCATGCTAATTATTTAAAATCTGACTCACCACTAACATTAATCTCGAATAGTCATGTAGTAATACTCATGACTGTCCTTGATAAACCCACTGGTGGGTAACTCCCTATATCATCCTCTCTCATACTTGTCCCATTTATGGCTCACTTATCTAAGAAGCCTCTTAATAGGTCTATCCCTAAGCTACTTCCCTGTAGCTATAGTATAGTACATTGGAGTGTCTATAAACTCTAAGTATTATATACACTAGGTGTTACAGACTTGAAATAAGCAACGCAAAATTTGAAACGCCATGAACAAAACTTGAAATGAAGTGTATGAAATTTGAAACATCTAGTATAAGACTTGAAACATGATACTCTCGACAATGTGTAGGGTGTTTACAGGCCATGGATACTGTATATTGCACTTTAAATACCAAGACAAAAACTTGAAACAAACAACGTAAAACTTGAAACGCCATGAATGGAATTTGAAACGAAATGCCTAAAACTTGAAATATCAAGTTTAAGACTTGAAATCAGGTACCCTTGGTACTGCATGCGGTATCCACATACTATGGGTACTGACACTATGCTTAAAATACCAAGACAAAGACGTTAAATAAGCAATGTAAAACTTTAATTTGACTTCAAATTTGAAATAATGAAAATATTATTAAGTTATTTTTTTTATTAATATATATATATGTATATTATTAAATAATATTTTTAATTTTTAATTTATTCTTTACATAATCTTTTAATGATTATGGCCTCAACACTATACAAAACCGGTTGTCCCCTTCTTTCTTTTTTAACTGTTTGGCTGCTAACTGGCGGCCAAACATTGATTAAGCATTAAATGCATCCAACGTAAGGTTACATTGGATGCACACTAGACAATCCGCGTACAATATTATTTTATATAGTTGCATGAGTTTCAAGTTCGAAGTTGAAGGTATGATTATTTTGCATCCAAATACATGGGATTTAAATTCTATATTTAAGGAATCTAGTTTTGCTTTTAAGTTGCAGTTCCATTGTCGTCCTAGATCCATGTGTACTAGTGTTATAAAATAATTATTATTATAAAAAGAAAATAATAATATAATTTTAGTTATAAAATATTATCATTACTTTTATCTAGCATCAATAATATTCCATATAATTATTATATGCTATAATGCCAATAAAAACAAAATAATCAATATAAATATTAGTATTGATAAAAACACAAAAGCTAATTATCATATTTATAATTTCTTAATGTACCCACGTAACATTCTACTATATATATTATCTGGTTCGAAGGCTCGGATATAAAAGTTACACATTTACTAATACAACCTCACATATTGCATAATAAAATAAATAACAATAACAATCACTATCACAACAATAACCAATAATTAATATTCATATTAAATAATTTTTTTGTATTATATTTAGTAACAAAAATATCATAATAAAATTATAAGTCGATAATTACTTTCTAGCAAAGAGAATATAAATTAAAAAGTATTTAAAAGTTTTAAAATTATATTTGAATAAATGTTGTTAGAATTGGCCGGTACGTTTTCACTTTGTAATTGATTTTAGTTAGTTAATAGTATTATGCTATATAATTATACATAATAGTTTAATTTTTTTAAGTTATCAAAAAACAAAAATATAATATTTAGGTTATGATTTATGGATTATGTTGGATTAATAGTCAACTAATTTTTTGTTTTATTAATTCAAATTAGTTATAATACAAATGTTATAACTAATAATATAAATATTTAACTAATATCATGGTTTAATTAACTAATAAAAATATAATTAATAATATCGATGCATTTTAAAGTCATTGGATATCTCCAAATGTTTCATTTGATGACAAACCATTTAAATCTAACAGAGGATTATATTAAGGATTGAGGGACACATAAATAAATAAACAATGTAAAGTTTACTTAATCGATATATATTATATATATTTTATTTTTATCTTTATTATTTAATATTATTTTTATTTATTATTAATATTTAAAAAGCAATAAAAAATTATAATATTATCTACCATATACATATATTTAAGTTTATTATAGAAAAAATAATAATTAAATTAAATAAATAAGAACATGCCATTAATATTTTCCTTTTATTATATATTTTAGGATTAAAAAATTATTTAAATAATATATATTTTTTATCTTAAAGAATATATCAATTACTTTTTTTTTTTTTGATTTATTAGTGAATTTTAAATTGTGGTTAGAAATAGAAGTTATTTGTCATTAAATAAAATATTTAGACAACAATATACATTTACGATGCTTCCAGGAAAATATTTTCTTATTAGTTAAAAATTTTATTCAATTTTATTTTTTATCCAAAGTTGTGACAAATATCCCTAATATTTGCAAAATTCATCATGGCAACCTTCATTTATTAGATACTTTCCTTAAGTAAAATAAAAAAGAAAATGGTAAATTAGTTCATTAACATTTTATTTATGAATAAAAACCATTATTACTAAAATCATACATTTTTTATATTCTAATTGTTCTAAATTTGACAATTATTTATATTATATGTTATTTTTCATTAACAACTACAAAAAAAAAATGGCAAAAGAAAAGAACAAAATCTAGTGGTGATCGCAACCACCACTACCGACCCCTGTCCATGTGGTCAAAGAAGAGGGAACAGGGGAGGGAGAAAAAAAAAGAATTTGAATTTGAACTTATTAAATTAATATTATTTTATTAAAATTGTAAATTTATTTTTTAAAGAAAATAATATTTATCGTAGTTAAAGGAGATGAATTGTTAATATTATATGAGAATTACTTACAGTTTAGGAATTGTATTGATGATTTTTAAGAATAAATCATATTTATCAAAATATAAGGTTAAAATCCTAGGTAACCAAACATAGTGTAAAAATGTAAATGTACCCTCTAATAGAATATCAAAATACATCGTTATCAATGACTTTTTTTTGGTAATTTTACATGCATTTAAGAATACATCATGTAACATAAAAAAAAAAAAAAAAAGTCACGTAGCATTACATAGGCCACTCCACTTTGTTTAATAAAGGCATATATTTAGTGCAAATCCCTCCAAAAACAAGCACTCCAAAATTCCATTCCAATATTTCATTAAACATAGCGTAACTTGCCCGCAAAGTTTCTTTTTAAATAATAACAAATTATTATTATAAATATAAATGAAAATTTATACAAATATTATTGATTTTTTTAAATTTATAAAATATGTGAAAATGTTATAATTTTAATTAATTTGTAAAAATAAAATAAAAAATTTTGTAACTTGTCATTAGTGTTGGTGTTAGTCACTCGGTTTCATTTTTTCTAAGCGTTTCATAAATCCTACTCTGATCTCACCCTTCTCGTTCGAAGAAGCTCCTAGTATTTGCCGTCGTTTCGTGAACCAGAATCGTCGTCTCATTTTCTCTTCCTTTCCCTCTAAATCCTTTCGATGGAGGAAGTCTGCGAGGGAAAGGACTTTTCCTTTCCTAAGCAGGAGGAAACGATCCTCGAATATTGGAATTCAATCAATGCCTTCAAGACCCAGCTTGCCCGTACTGAGAATCAGCCCGAGTATACCTTCTACGACGGGCCTCCGTTTGCCACGGGGCTTCCACACTATGGCCACATACTGGCGGGAACCATCAAGGACATCGTTACGCGATATCAGTCCATGATGGGATTTCACGTCACGCGTAGGTTTGGCTGGGATTGTCATGGGTTACCGGTCGAGAACGAGATTGATAAGTTGTTGGGGATTAAGAGAAGAGATGATGTGTTGAAAATGGGGATTGACAAGTACAATGAAGCTTGCAGGAGTATTGTTACTAGGTATGTAATTTAATTTGTATTTTTTTTTTTTGGGTTTTGATGAATGAATTGTTTCGTTTAAATGTTAATTCATTTAATTGCTTAGCGGATGGGTGCATTTATGTTAGTGATTGGATGATTTCATGAAGTTTTACCTTACGACATAGCCAATTTTTATTTTTATTTTTTAATTTCTATTAATTTAGCTAAGTATGAGGAGGACTTGAACGATTTTCATTTACGAAGCTTTAAGCGACCACCGAACCAAATTAACTATGTATTTTACTGGATGAATCAAGCACTTTTGATTTTATTTTTGTCATTTTGGTGGGTGAATAAATTATTTCATTGCTATCAGTGAGTTGTATTTCCAGCCTTTTGCAGCTCAATGTCTATGGAATATGGTTTGGAAATTTGCAGTGTTGGCTTTACTTTCTTCCATAATTTGGCTAAGAGTTTTTGAAGAGCTCAGTGAGGAAGATGTCTATTTTCTTTTTTTTTTTGTGGGATAGAGTTTGATTCCTCACTTCTCTTTCAACTTTGTTACCAAATAGCTTTGAGATACTTCTTTTTTCTTCATTCACTTAGAGTAATTCAACTAAATTGGGAAGGGGTCTTGGTTAGATATTGTAAACTCTTGAATTGTCAGAATTGTATTAAAAAAGAGGTTGGATAGAGTCAGTTTTGTTTTCTATGATTTATGTTTTTTAGCTGTTCATTGTATACTCTATATTCTCAGTTTGAACCTGTTCCTTTTTTACTTCTTTGTTCATACATATATTGTGTCAATATGTGTACTTTCTTTCTCTCCCCCTGATAAGTGAATGGATCTGATGATTTATGCGCCACTAGGTATGTGGAGGAGTGGGAGCAGGTTATTACACGGACGGGTAGGTGGATTGACTTTAGTAACGATTACAAGACCATGGACTTGAAATTTATGGAGACTGTTTGGTGGGTGTTTTCCCAGCTTTATGAGAAGGGGCTTGTTTATAAAGGTTTCAAGGTTAGCAAGTTTGTGCTTTCCCTCTTTCTGGTTTTGAATTTGTAAAGCAATGGAGATTTTTATTGAACTATTATGTTTTTGAGCTGCTTTTTCTTTTTTGTTAATTGGCTTTGGAATGTTTCATTAATTAGATATGGTTATTTAATTTGGTAGTGAAGGTTTTATCAAACGTTTGTAGCTGAACTAATGACCTCAACGTAGTTACTTTCACATTTTTTATTTATTTTGATGTCAAAATGTATGCTATTGGCTTGTTTTTTTGATTGGTCTGATCTGAGTAACTTCTTAATTGTTTAACAACTACTTTTAACTGATATGATCACCAGAAAATTAAATTGTAGATCTCTTTCTATCTCTCATGTTCTATATATCTGCCTATCTGTCTATTGATTTACACCGACAATCAGATGCATTATAGACATACATGGATATTCATAGATACATACATTAATAAATGATATTCATAGATACATACATTAATAAATGATATTCATAGATACATAAATAAATATTATTTATTAATGTAGATGTAGATTTGATTATTTGAAAGCCGTGTTTGGTGGGTGCCATGTGAGATCATGCTTGATGCTGCATTGGGCATTAAGAGAAAGTCTGTGTGATAAGGTGCATCAATTATATAATGAGTTTGATGCCTGTATGGTATTGGGCCTTGTTAGGTTTAAGCTAAAATTTATACACACAGATATGACTGTTATTTCCAATGTAGAAACTAGGTGTTGATTGTAAGTTTCAATATGCTGAACCCTGAGAACATTACTCTATGCGTATATCTTTATGCATTTTATAACAATTAGCTATTTTGTGTGCTAAACTCTGATTGTGTTGTTCGTTTGCTCGTAGAAGAAATGTAGGAATTTAAAAAGTATCAAGCTAGCAAGTATGTGAATGCTTTGTAGTAGCGTTTGAATATCACCTTCAAAATGTCACATGCAGTTTAGGCAAATGAAAGTCCATTCCAGTATATTATTTTCACAAGTGCTATATATTGGTGGACATGAGCATTGTGCCCTAGGGATACTGGCAATATATTTCAAATAGTGGCATGTCCTACAAATTATCTAGTTTAACTAATTGGAGTTTGTTATCTGTGCTTCTAAGATTTGAACATTTATGATTTCAAATCTTTTTTTCTTTGTAAATTTATCCTTACATTTATGGTAGAATGAAAGAGAGCCTTTAAACTGAATTCATACTTTATCTATAATTCCTGGTGATGGTTACCTCTAAGTTAGCCTCAAATTTATTTGCTGATAATGTTGTTTTAACAGGTCATGCCATACAGCACTGGGTGCAAGACACCACTGTCTAATTTTGAAGCGGGTCTGAACTATAAGGTTTGTTTTTTAACCTTCTTGGTGCTTGTATTTTCTATGTGTTATAATGTACATTGAGATGCTAAATTGTCTTTATTGGTATTATTTTTGTTAGTTTCTTTTTTTTTTTTGTTTGGAATAATCATAATATATATTTTTGTTCTGTTTGTCTGTTTGAGCATATCAGCTGAATAGCATGGTGAATTATGGATATGTCCGTTTTGTCATTTGCGGTTTACCTTGGTTATGATCCAAAATATTAATCATTGTGGTCTTTTCCTCATTGTTAAAGTTCAAATGTGATATATTCTATACCACTTTTTTATACTTCTTTGTGTGATATAGGATGTACCTGACCCAGAAATAGTGGCATCTTTTCCAATAGTTGGAGATCCAGACAAGGCAGCTTTTGTGGCTTGGACAACGACTCCTTGGACCCTTCCTAGTAATCTAGCCCTGTGTGTAAATTCAAATTTTGCTTATGTGAAGGTCAGTTACTTTTGTTTATCTTTCATTTCTTGTTGGGTTGTGGATTGGAGGAGGATGTTTTTGGCTTATATGTTGAAGCATGAATCCTTCTAAGTTTGTGTAAAGCACAAGTTGTTCATCAACTGCGTTTGTGTGAGCTCCTGTTACATATCTTAAGGGCTATATGGAATGATTAAGAAAGTGAGCGTATTAATGTTATTGTTTGTACGTGAATGTGTGAATGTGTGAATGTTATTGTTTGTGTGTGAATGTTATTGTTTGTATGTTCATGTGTGAATGTTATTGTTCGTACATTCATGTGCGTGTTCACACGACTACTGTGTGATTTCATTTACTCTGTTACTTAAATTTATTCATGTATTAGCATTCTGGTTATAAAAGTTATTAGACATTCCTTGAAATTGATTTTTTTTGATTGAGGCCCATCTTTGTCTATAGAATTGGGTTTAGCCATCCTATAAAACAAAAAAAAATGTTTAGCCATACATTTTGTAAACATTTTGTTCTCTTTTGGCCTCTCTGAGAGTTTGTTCTAGTTCTTGTGGATGTTCCCCCCAACAATCCCCCGCCCCAAAAGAAAACGATAATGATATAGTTTGATGAATGTGCTGTTATTTTAAAATTTGCATGTAGTCTAGTCTGAAATTAAGGGAATATGCAGGTTCGAAATAAGTACACGGGCAAAGTCTATGTAGTTGCTGAGTGTAGGTTGTCAACACTTCCCAGTGAGAAACCAAAATCAAGTGCAGCAAATGGATCAGGTGGTGATTCCAAGAAATCAGGTTCCAAGATCAAGGGATCTTCAGGTAAAAAAGGTCAAGACGTAGAGTTAGCAGGATTGGCAGAGAATAATGAATCTTATGAAAAATTGGGTGAAGTCTTCTTGGGGGCTTCTTTGGTGGGAATGAAGTGAGTCACTCTATTCACTGTGAAGTTCTTTGATATGTTTGTTGTATCTACTGTATTAGCAGTTTACTTTTAAATGACCATTGAAATTACCATTATGTTTTCTTACATGTTGCTTGCATTATATTGTCAATCTTAATTTTTGCTCAACATATATTTAGTTCTTTATCAACGTAACTATCATTTCTAATCCTTTATGGTTATTTTCAAATAAAACTTCTGTCCTTTATTTTACTAAATATGGTTTAAAGGAAGTAATAAAATTTTGAACTCTTAAATAAATCTATTAGGTTTTGTCCAAGTATAAGATATATTATTTGGAAAATAATAGAAGCTGGTCCCCAATTAAAGGATTTGAAGGATTGCACATGTTAAATCTTGGATTGCCAAAAGTTATTTTTCTTATAATTACTTTGAATTTTATTCAAGGCAATAGATCTGGTTATGTATTTTTATTGGAGGCAAATTTTGGTGAGGTTTGAAATTCTAAGAGTCAATATGTGCTGCAGGTATGAACCATTGTTCGATTATTTCAAAGAGTTCTCTGATGTAGCATTTAGAGTTATTGCGGACAACTATGTAACTAGTGATAGTGGTACTGGAATTGTCCATTGTGCTCCAGCATTTGGTGAAGACGACTACCGTGTTTGCATCGAAAATCAAATAATCAATAAGGTTTGCACTGAAAAGCTTCAAACAAAATGTTTGTCATTTTCTGATTACAAACAATCCATGATTAGTGGACAATGTTATGAGTTCTATTTTGACACGGGCATGAGGTGTTGGACACGCAACTCCCAATGATCTAGATATGGGAACTCAGGTCTTTATGTGTATGATTGAGATTCTTGAAGTATTTATGTATAATTAACCATGGTCGAATGTTTGTTATGTTGGTAAAATCATAAACTGTGAAACAAATATTAACAATTTAATTTCTGTAAGTTTCTGAATATAAATACATAGTGCCCCAAATCTAAAAATTTTTACTTGGTAAATGGCAAATCTGCAAATTTTTACTTTGTTAATGAAGTGAATCTTTTTAATTGTGCATGCAAGTGTTGGACATGGATGGACACACAAGTGTGCTGTACTCAACTGTCTGGCAATTAATTTTTAAATGGAAGAACCAACTCGCAATTAATAGTCGACAACAAAATGAGTTTGTTTGCAAAATATTTGTTTGCTTATCTATGAGAATGTAGAAAACTTTAATTGCTTTAAGATTACCATATTTTTTGGGCTCAACTTTGTTCTGCTCCTCTCTGATTTCGAATTCTTTATGTTAATATGCTAATTTCTTTGCTTTTTTGTTGCTAATTGCAATCTCGTTGCGGCTCCTTTAAAGGGCTGTTTTTGTTGCCTTTGTGGGGCTCTCACATTTGTAGCTTCTTTACTTCTCTCTCTCTCTCTCACTCATTTTAAATTTAAAGTCTTTTTCTTTCCTATGAAAAAAAGAGCATTGCACACTATTACTGTTTTCATCCTCTTAAGAGCTGTCGTGAGGGGCTTTTTGTTCTGTACTTTATTTCACAGAATTTTTTCTTTGTTTTGTTTTTGACTATCAGTTCATGTGTTCTTGGCTTGTAGGGAGAGAATCTGATTGTTGCAGTAGATGATGATGGCTGCTTTACTACAAAAATTGCTGACTTTAGCGGGCGCTATGTCAAGGATGCAGATAAGGATATTATTGAAGCTCTGAAGGTGAGGATGATTTAAGATTGTGTTATCCGACTGCGATCTTTGCTATGTTATGCAGAGGAAATGCCATTTGTGTGAAAAATATCTTCAACTATTTTGGCATTGTGATGCTTTCTTGTTATTACTGTAAGCAATTTTATATGTAATAATGGCTGCTCTAATTGGTGTTATTGGCATCTCACTTACTTTCCCGTAAATTTTTGTTGCAATTTGAAGCAGAAAGAAATGGATCTGGGTGCTTAATCTGCTCATAGTTTCTGTATATTTGTATTTGTCACCCTCCTTTTAGGTGCTTTTAGTGGACTGTTACTTGTCAGAGGAAAAAAATTGCAGGAAGGGAATTCTAAATGTTCTTGGCAGGATTTAAATTTTTTAGCCATTGTAATAATATATGCCTTTGTTCTTTTTCTTACATTTGACAAAAGTGATTTGTATGTTTTCAGGCAAAAGGCAGGCTTGTTAAATCTGGAAGCTTTACCCATTCTTATCCCTTTTGTTGGAGATCCGAAACTCCTCTTATTTATAGAGCTGTTCCGAGTTGGTACTGCTTCTTTGCCATAATCTCCTTCTGTTTCAATTACAGTGATAGTTGATTGATTATTGTATCTTATGTAACTTTTTTCTTCTGAAATTTGATTTATTTTAAGTCATTTTAGTGTGGAAAATTACTTGGTCTTAACCACCCTCTTAAACCATCAGTTGTGCTTTATTTATCAAAATAACAAAAAATGGAAGATAAAAGTTTTGTCAATCAAAATGTTGAATGTGGTAGTCCCACTTTTATAGACTACTATTTTTTATTTCCTTGTTGAAATCAAATTCTAGAAAATTGTAGAAAAGGAAACTTTATTTTACTGATATTATTTCTCTTGCCTTTGCTGTCATTCTGATTCTGAGACTTAATGTTTCTCTGATTTGTTTGAATTAATTACCGACAATAGACTTTTTGAGGACTCTATATTTGATACATGTCATTTTATAGTTAGTTATTAAATCAAGTCAATATTGTAATTTTCTTGAATCACTTTTCTTCTGCATCCAGGTTTGTTCGGGTGGAAATGTTGAAAGAACAATTGTTAGATAACAACAAACAGACATACTGGGTTCCTGACTATGTGAAGGTTTGATATGTTTCTGCAAAACCTGATCAATGGTCCCTTTTGTCTTTGTGTGGGGTTCTCCGGTGTGATAATAGTTGTTCTAATTATGTGGGTTCATGCTTCTCAAGTAGTTGGACATCATCTTCTACCGTTCTCCTAGTTATCTATCCTGGAAGAATTATTTATGTGCTCTTTTCCTGTGTGTATTTTTTGAATTGAAAGGGGAGAGGGCTCTTTGTTGACCAAATGAGCTCACTCTCATGAACATTAGCTAGCTTGTTGGGCGGGGAAAAAGTTTTCTCCACAGAGGTGGTGGTTTTTCTTCTTGATATTGATTATACCTTTTGGTGCTTGCTCATCCTTTTAGTGTGGAGTGACTGACAGCTTGTGAACACCTTAAACTATGTCCAGGCTGCATAACACTGACAAAACATGTTGACACACTGTAGAAAGCCATGAGGATTGTTCCTGAAAACGATCGTAAACCACTGAAGGCTTTAATATGCTTGAGAGATTAAATATAAAAATCTTAATATATTGAAGCCCTTGAAACGGGAAGTGTTTGCAATTAGCAAATTTTTATGTATGTTTAATAACTGAAAAATATTAAAACATGTGTCTTCTGGTAGCAACTGTGAGAGATAGAGCTGCAAGTCTTTTTCATAATAGTGGAAAATGAAAATTATAGTTTTATTTTGCTTGTTTCAGGAAAAACGCTTCCACAATTGGCTGGAAAATGCTAGAGACTGGGCTGTTAGCCGAAGCAGATTTTGGGGCACTCCTCTTCCTGTTTGGATCAGTGAAGATGGTGAGGAAGTAGTAGTCATGGATTCTGTTGATAAGCTTCAAAAGCTTTCTGGTGAAAAGGTTTGATCTCTTTTGCTTTCTTCCATCTATTTTCTCTGTGTTGGAACATTACGATTTCTTTAGCAGCCATGATTGCAATGTGCCCTATGATCAATTTATCAGATGGACTGTCTGGTCCAGTGAAAAGTTGTTTCCTCAAGTCCACATTTTCAAAAAAATAAAAAAATAAAAAATACTTTGGGTTGCATCTCTTGGAAGTTCAAAGCTACTTTTGGGGTAGCAAAAGAATAATGCCTATATTGATTTGTTGAACTTGTTTTTTTGGAGGATTAGGTTATGTTGATTTGTTAGGGTCTTTATAATAGAAGAGGAAGTGTATCCTTCATTCAGAGGAAAGATATACAAAAGCTATATATTATCCCTCTTCATGCACAGTTTGTGAACACATTATTTCTTCTAATTGATGATTTGCTTATAATTAATTATTAGAGATAATCTACAGATGTCATCTCTTGGTGTTCATTTTACTTCAATTTATGATGTTCCTGGTGACAAGTAATTCATGCCTCTGGCATTGGCTCCAGTGTTATGAAGTGGCTATGGTGGGAATAGGTCTTAGTTTGAATTTCATGAAGCCAAGAAAAAACTTTTATATTTGAGTTATTCATGCTAATATAAAATTCCATTCTTAATTGCCTTTGCTTTACACAAGTCCTTTGATCAGGGCATGTAGCCATTGTATCTTCCGCTATATTTGTACCAGACCAAGTAGGAGATGAGTTGTTGGTGTTGATTCTGTACAAATCCTTAAAAACAGATGAAGCTAAGATTTGTTATGCAGAACTCAAGTTGATTCTTTGTCTCTCATAATACCTCTTTTTGATAAGAAACAAAGTGATTAGGATATTGAATTATAAAAATGCAACAACTCTTCTTCTATCAAAGTACTCCCAGTTGAATTTAGAGAGAAAACCTGGCTTTATCCTGTTTCTTTCTATCTGTATAGCCAAAAGGATGGCTATTATTACACAATGTCCATAACACTCTTGCTTTCCTAATTCCCCAAAATCATGAATTTTTTAATGAGAACAGAACATCTAGAGATGCAAGCTGCCTGGCATAGAGGCTGAACATAGATTAGTCAATAGTTGCCTCGCAGCTGGGTGCTGCAGGCTAAAACTACATTAGGCAATTGCTGATTCTTTGTCTCCTTTTATGTTTCTATGGATGAGTGCTTGTACTACCTTATTTCAGTTTTATTTTATTTTATTGTGGAAAGAAAGTTATATTTTTTATTTTTTGCTAATATGAAGAGTATTCAGGGTTTGCGGGGCCACACTTTTATTATGTCACATTGACTGCCCTGGTTCATTATTGTACAGGTGTTTGATTTGCATCGTCACAAAATTGATCATATCACAATCCCATCCATTCGAGGTCCAGAATTTGGTGTGCTTCGACGGGTAGATGATGTAAGACCGCTGATCTGAATTAATATAATGCAGTTTGCCAATGTTTTCTTCTTGTTCACTGTTTGAGAGATGTTATTTGACGTTTTGTATTCTTTAAAATTTCTAGCAGTTCATGATTTGATTTATGGTTTTCTCTTGGCAGGTATTTGATTGCTGGTTTGAAAGCGGGTCTATGCCTTATGCTTATATTCATTATCCATTTGAGAACGCTGAACTTTTTGAGAGAAACTTTCCTGGGCATTTTATTGCTGAAGGGCTGGACCAAACTCGTGGATGGTTAGTCCTCTGTCCTTTTAGATATATAAGATCACAATAAGGATAGTTGATGTTTATCATGGCGATTATATGAGTAGTTAAATGTTCCTAATCCACAAATTATTGCGTTGCAATTATATTCTTAGATCAGTGGCAGATTAATGTGGCATTATGTGATTATTTTGGCACTGCATGGAGAATTTCTTAATCTTCTTGGAAGTAGGGGGTTGGGTGAAGTGAAACAATTTCAAAACATGCTTCCTAGAAGATGAAGTTTATTGTCTGAATTAATGCTCTTACAAACTGAATTTCTTTCACCTTGCCCTGGGGATTACTTTTTATTTGTTTATTTATTTATATACAAGTCTTTGTTATCCTTAATCTTCGTGTGGATAGTCTCTTCCTGTCGACGATGCATGTTAGTGATTGGTTAACTACCTTTAGAGATCCTAATTACTTCTTTTCCCTCTGAAGATAAGAAATATCAGAGTTAAATAAATAATTCTGGTTGTGGATTTTTATTCTCAAGGTTTGGACTCTGCAGGTTCTATACTCTCATGGTGTTGTCTACTGCATTATTTGGGAAACCGGCATTTAGGAATCTCATTTGCAATGGGCTTGTCCTTGCTGAGGATGGAAAAAAGATGAGTAAAAAGTTGAAGAACTATCCGTCACCTGTAGAAGTGATAAATGATTATGGTGCTGTAAGTTTTGATTCTGAGCTTTAAACTTAGTTTTCCATTTTTGTTTCCTTGTTTGTTGCATTCAACTTAGTTGTTGTATATATATTATTTGTAGAGTTTAAACTAGTTCCTAGAATTAGTTTCTCTCTTATTTGACAGGATGCTTTACGATTATACCTTATAAATTCTCCAGTTGTGCGTGCCGAGACCTTACGTTTCAGAAAGGAAGGAGTTTTCGGAGTTGTGAGTATTATTTCTCAGTTACTGTATCTTTGCATATACGTCTGGATTTTTTTTAAACAATCTTTTCTTCACTATTATAAGTGTGAAGAGTTTTATTTTTCAATTACTGATGTCTATTTTAATTTTCACCCAGGTCAAAGATGTTTTTCTTCCATGGTATAATGCATATAGGTTCCTTGTTCAAAATTCAAAGAGACTTGAGATTGAGGGAGGTGCACCCTTTGTTCCTACTGATCTAGCAACTGTTCAAAAGTCATCAAATGTGCTTGACCAATGGATACACTCGGCTACTCAGAGTCTTGTTCATTTTGTTCGCCAAGAGATGGAGGGATATCGACTTTACACGGTTAGCCGTTCATGGACCTTGTTATACAGTTCGAGCTTTGGGTTTCTTTCTTTAAAAAAATAGATGGTTTGTTGTTTTAGATCTGGAGGAATTCTGCTTGGTATATTAATAGATTTCAATAATTTTTGTCAACAATCCTCAAAATTGGTGTAATTTTAGCATTCCATAGCTAAATTTGGATGTTGATATGCCAGTTGTGTTTGATACCAGTAATCTGTTGACACAGCACCGTGATCAGTGGGTTACTAATAACCAGAAAGTGGTGTTACACTTTGCAATAACAAAAGGATTGCTACTTGTTTTGTGGTGGATATAAGGTCTTAGCTGGTTTTATCAGAACTTTCCCATTGAAAAGTAACCATTATTGATGACTGAAATTTTTTTCATTAGCACTCTGAAATTTATCTTTCCAGGGATTTTTGTAATTCTGTTCTCAGACTTGCTGAGCTCTGGATCTCCCTTCTCTCACTCTCTCTCACATACATGCACACATATACACATGCATGCTCGCTGTTTGATTTTCTTGGGTTGTGATAGCCAAGGTTGGTTAAGTGCTCACTTTTTTTTTTTTTTTTAATCAAAATTTCAAGTTGGAGAGCTGCTTTTAATATTGACAAAAGATGCTCATTATTTGTTAATGTTTTTGATTGGTGTACTTTTTGGGGTATAGATAATGTGGCTCTATAGATGGTACTCAGCTTTTAAAGGGCTGTTTTTGTTGTCCTTGTGTACGCCTGATTGTTTCTTCTTTTCCTTGTTTGGATAAAATTCTTTTGTCTCCTACAAAAAGATGCCACTTTAGAGATTCTTACTAAATCTCTTTTCTCTGAATATTATCATAGTTCTTGATTATTTTGTTCAACTACTGTTTATGTTTCTTGTAAGTGCCGGGTAATAGCACTAATAAATTTATATGCATGTTTTGTAGGTGGTTCCTTATCTCTTGAAGTATCTTGACAACCTTACAAATATTTATGTCCGATTTAACCGCAAGAGACTAAAAGGCCGAACTGGGGAAGATGACTGCCGTACAGCTCTCTCAACTCTTTATAATGTACGATATCACCAAGTCTAACATTCTGTTTAACTTTTTTAGATTGCATATCCTCAGGTGTCTGAAAATGTGGTCTTATCACGAGTTATATCATAAAATGTTTTAATGTTTCAATTTTTATTTTAAACAGCCTTCATAATTATTGTCCTGTGTTTTGCATGTCTGCTTCATTTGGTGCATAATTTATTAGAGGTCTAGTATGTTAATAGCCATTCAGAAATTGTGCTAAAACTAGGGGTTTAGTCAGCTTAAGTATCTCAAGATCATCCATTTTTGTGTATTTTATTTCTGTCGATATCTTGGTTGCCATTGTTTGTTATAATTATGTTTATGTTTATGATCATTGTTATTGTTAACAATTCAGCTGTTGACTAGATGCGACTATGTTAGTTCAACTTCTCTTATTTTTTTCTACATGTGTGGTTTTCAGGTGCTTTTAACTTCATGTAAAGTGATGGCTCCATTTACACCATTCTTCACAGAAGCCCTTTATCAAAATATGAGGAAGGTTTGCAGTGGATCAGAGGAAAGCATCCACTTTTGCAGTTTTCCTCAGGAAGAAGGAAAGGTTCTATTTATTCCTTGATCATCTAATCGATTGTCTGGTTAACATGATTCATCATTATTACCTGTAGTTTTTCATTTTCTTAAGCTTCAAACATGGTCTAGTCTGATGGATTGCTGTCTTGCTTTAAGTCTGTCCAAAGGGTGAGGCTATTTGAATCCAACAAAATGCTTTCTACACCCATTTTTCTAAAAACACCCATTCCTAAAATTTTTAGATATTGGATTTGGTAAATGTTTATCATCACAACACTCTTAAAGAATATTACTTAAAAGACCATTCATCCATGCTATTCTTAAATTGTAACAATTGTAATTGATTAATGAGATATTTCAAACAATTAGCACACAATCATTAAAGAAATGTAAGTCTTATGAAATAGCTTTTTATACTGATTCCATGTTGGTTGCATAAGATACTTTTGGAATTATAAATGTTTGTTGAGTAAAATTTTAGTTTTAAAATTTTTAATAATGTACTTAAAAGAGTATGGATGTGTATAACATTCTGTTGGGTTCAAATTTCCTCATCCCTCTCCAAATTCCGAATTTAGACAATCCAAGTAGTTTTCATATTTCATTTTTGTATTAGTTTTAATACGCTTCTGAACATTGCTACAATTCCGTGGTTTACTAGTAGTAAAGTTATGATTTAATTTAGGGAGTGAAGCCGAATTAGTACAAGCTTGGTTGAACTTTCAGAAAAGCTTCATTCAAACGAAACTACTTCCTTTTCGGGTTTTTTCAACTACTTAATATTTTTTAATAAATTACACAATCTCAGAGGGATGAACGTATTGAACAAAGTGTTGCGAGGATGATGACTATCATTGATCTTGCTCGCAATATTCGTGAGCGCCACAACAAGCCTCTTAAATCACCACTTAGGTCTGCTTTTAACTCTCTTTTTTGTTCACATTCCCTAATCATGTCTTTTTGGTCTTTCTCTTTGTTGTAGAGCTTTCCTGCTTATATTCTTTTCTAGTTCTTAGTTTTCTCCTTGGAACTGCAGGGAAATGATTGTAGTTCATCCAGATGCAGATTTTCTTGATGACATAGCTGGAAAACTAGAGGAGGTCTGTGAATAACATCGCAACTATAAACTCAGTTTCTACATACTTGTAAAAGTAATGTTTGTGCCATTCTGCTTGTGATTTGGTCCCAATAATGCGTATTTTTTTCTTTTCTAATTACTTTGATTACATGCGTTTTTTATTTGCTTCCCAATAATTAGAATTTTCTTTTTGCCTCATCTTTCTTTGCTTATGCTTCTTTTGTTTTCTTTGCCTTTCTTGTCCTCTATTTTGGGTAATTTACTAATTTGAAACATCTGCAGGCTCTTATATTTTGAAATCTAGATGATAATAGCATGAGAAACATTTTGGTTCTTGTTTATGATTTTCCTAAAATATTTGGTTAGCTAAACCCGTTCTCAGAATGTCAGAGGCTTTCAGGTGTTGGTGTGTTCCCTTCAGCTGAACGGATGATTTGCCTTTATATGCTTTGGATTTGGTTTTCACATAGCTTGCCATATTGTTTTGTTTTATGATCCTTAAGATTTAGAAATGATGGTTGTTGGTCTTGGCCCAAATATACTCAATAGAGTGGTTTATCATTTTTTTTCTTTTGGCTTGATAAATGCATTATTTAAACAGTATGTGCTGGAGGAACTCAATGTGAGATCACTTGTTCCGTGTAATGACACTTTGAAGTATGCTTCCTTACGTGCAGAGCCTGATTTTAGGTATGTAAATTTGTTGCTAACTTCGAAATGCTGTGAATTATTGTTTTCTGCTTACAAGTAGTCTCATGGGATTGTTCACTTGTAGTATGCTGGGTAAGCGGCTTGGGAAATCAATGGGAGTTGTTGCTAAGGAAGTCAAAGCAATGTCTCAGAAAGATATCTTAGCTTTTGAGAAATGTGGAGAAATAACTATTGCAACACACTGTTTGAAGCTGGCCGATATTAAGGTGCGTCATATTTTGTTACTTTATTTGGATGGATAGCCTACACATGCACAGATATATATATATATTTCATGCAACAAGAGTTTCCTTGGACACTACGAATGACAACTGTGTTTTTACTTATGCTTCTATTTACACACAAAAGTCTTGGAAACATTTTACCTGATTTTAGGTAGTCTTTCCTCTAAATTGACATAATTTCAGAGGAATTTCTCTCTCCTGGTATTGAATTGATAAGATGAACTCGTTACATCAACTTCTGAACCAGCAAAAAACATCGCCTAGTCAGAACATCCATGGTTCACTGATCTGCTACTTTTAATTTTGTCTCTTTTTTCTTAAACATTAGGTTGTTCGGGATTTCAAGTGCCCTGATGGTATGTCAGAGAAGGAGATTGATGCCGCTGGAGATGGTAGGGTTATTAATTACAATATGATGAAGATAATTATTTATACATGAAAAGGACATTCTGACAAAATTGACTGGTATATGCCACTTATATTTTCTGCCTGCTGCTTATGTTTTTTGGTATATGTTTCAGGTGATGTTTTGGTGATTTTGGATTTGCGTCCAGATGAGTCATTGTTTGAAGCTGGTGTCGCCCGTGAGGTACCTCTGTCTGCCTCAACTGAAAATAAGGCCCTGTTACAAAAGAGGAAAAAAATCAAACTCCAATAAACTAATAGAAACCATACTCCAATACAAACAAAGAAAATAAGTAAACCAAACATGACTCAAATACATATATACATATATGTACATATATATATATACATGTATATATATATATATATGGCCTAATCCAACTAAAATAAGGAAAAATAAGAAAAACACCAAAACTAGCTTATATTTCCTACATCAGGTTGATTTGCTACTTCAGAGATGTCAATTTATTTTCAATTGTTGGTGGCATAAAAACTCTGATATATATGAAGTTCATATAGGAAATATGTTTTCGAAAATCAATAACATGTCTTTAGCAAACAATGGCACAACTCTTGGATGATATTTTTTATGATTCCTTTTTTTACTACTTCTCTTTGTTATTATTTGAATCATTGGTGATGGTCGTTCATTGAACAAATAAAGAGATGTTTCTGATAAATGGTTTTTCTTATATTTACCTGTAGATTGTTAATAGAATTCAGAAGTTACGGAAAAAAGTTGCCCTTGAGCCTACAGACGTGGTGGAGGTTTACTTTGAAACATTGGATGAAGACAAATCATTGTCCCAGCAAATTTTAAATTCACAGGTAAATCATCCCTGATATCTGGGTTATGTTTTCTATTCACATGTTTTATTTGGATGATTCACTGGGGTTTATGTGTATTATCTTCAACTTTTCTAGATGTGTATATTATTGAAGCACTCATCTCTGAATCTGTCTGATTCTTTCGCCATCTGTTTGTCTCTGACTATTTTAGATAGTGCATCTCCTCATCTTTGGTTCTTCCAGATGTTTTCTCCCGTCTATAGACTGTATATTGTAGAAGCATTCCTGTTTCTCTATAGCGTCTCTCTCTGTTGTGTACTCTTTTCTCTCTGTTATTGCATCATTATGGAGAATTGTTTATTCGAGTGTCCCCAAATGTATTTGTTATTTTGTATATGTTTACTTAAAGTTCCCTTTGTATGTTTGTAATTTACTGTCTTCTGATGTTTGACACAGTAGCTTCTCTGAATTTGTGGTACCTATGTTTTTTGGCTAAATTGTGTATTGTTACGTACAGGAAAACTACATCAGAGATGCAATCGGTTCTCCATTACTTCCTTCCAGTATGATGCCACCACATGCTGTAAGTTGTTTTCCGTAGTCACTGCCTAATTTTGTTCGAACATTCTTGATATCTTTTATAGAATAGCACAGTGTTTTCTTGTTTGTACACAGTTTCTGTTCTGTTTGAGAAAATGTTATAAATTCTAAAAAATGCCTGTATGTGTACAAAATATATATGAAAATGGAAGGAAAGGAAGAATTTTCTTTTTGAAAATAAATAAATAAATATCTTAGTTGCATCACACTAGCTAGCTTTCATTTTCTCTATGAACCGTTTTTTTCTTTTGATTTGCATTGCCCTAACATTTTCTTTATAACTATTGTTGTATGAAATACAGGTCATCATTGGTGAGGAGAGTTTCCATGGCATATCAAAATTGTCATTTAAAATTAGTTTGGCTAGACCTGCATTAATGTTCAACTCAGATGCTGTTCTTGCATTATATTCAGGTTGGATCTCGCTCTTTATCTGTGTGCACGTTTGTGTTTCTTCATGTCTGCATGTGTTGGTGTACGTGTTATAGATTGTCATTCAATGGTTGCAGGAAACTCAAAATTCATGGAAGATCTGCAGATTTACTTGCGATCAATAGACCATTCTAACTTGAAGTCTGAATTTCAACTCGGAAATGGCAAGGTATGTGTTGCTTCCTGACTTGATAATGCTCGAGTGAAGATAATATGATAACATAAATCATTATCTCATCTTTTTGCAGATAATGGTTGATTGCATTGAAAACCTGCCTGCTGCAAATTTGGCGTTGGGAAAACATGTATACTTGTCGGTTGGCGACTACCATTTGCAGACAAAAACAGGTTGATGACAATGATTTTTATACATCTATATACTTCTTTTTGTACTAGTGGTTATTTTCTTTTATGTATTTTGTATGTCTTTTAACTTCAACTAATAACCAATTTTGCTTACGTTCAGGCCGTCAAAGCTTGACGCTTTTTGTTTATTTATTTATTTATTTTCCATGGATTTGTAAACTTATTTGTACCTTTCAATTGATAACAACTCACTCACTTAGAATGCCAGTTAATAAGGTGTTTATCTTGCTATTATAATCTTCATCAATTATATAACCTTATCCTATTTCTGGCAAATTCAATAATTTAAATTAATTATTGGATAAATGACTACTTAATTAATGTATAGATTAGTTTTTGGGTTTGAAAAATATTTATATACAATCTTAATCTGTTAGTTGTAGCATAAAAGTATAATTTTCATTTAAAAAAAAAAAAAAATTAAAGTAGTGAAAGTTTAGCGGGTTGGGGTAAACATTCCATTTCTTTGGAACAGACTAAGTAAAATTTTCTTGTTTTTGAGTTCTTTTTAAATTATTAGGACTAATATGTATATATTGAGTTAAATTTTAAGTATTCATGTTATTTATTCTTTAATTAATTGTTAGGTACCCAAACTCACTCAAACTAAACTTGTAATTTTGTTTTTACTTGTTTATTATTTCTCAAATTGACAGTAACACCCTCTTACGAATCCATGAATCAAGGAAACAAGAAAATCTGTCAAAAAACAAATATATATATATATATTTATTTTGTCTGAATTAACAACGTTTATAAATCAATTTATTTAAATAGTCATATTTATAATTTTTTTATTATTAAACAAAAAAAAAAGTATTTGGACGAAAATACCCTTCACTTCAAAAAGTTAAATAAAATTTGTTTTTTATTTTACATGGACCCTCAAACTTTTGAAATTAATGCATAATAGTAAAATATTTTAAAGTCTTGCATATTCATACCTGGTTCGTTTGGGTACCAATATACAAGATATTAAAACTATTTTATAATTTTTTGTTAATTACAAAACTTAGGAGTCTGTTCGAAATTTAAAAATGAGTTTCTGTCTCACTTTCCATCACAAAATTTGTGATCGAAAGTCTGATTGGAAAATTTTAAATGGCCTTAAATTTTAAAATACCCAATGGA
Organism: Cedrela odorata; assembly: GCA_035584115.1. Classification (NCBI taxonomy): domain Eukaryota; kingdom Viridiplantae; phylum Streptophyta; class Magnoliopsida; order Sapindales; family Meliaceae; genus Cedrela; species Cedrela odorata. The sequence continues at coordinate 12,797,950 of JAXCLQ010000007.1, forward strand.
TCCTTATATTTGTGCAATTAATAAATAATGGCCAAAAATTTTAAAATCATGCATATGGGTCCCCAATCAAAGTGTGTTCAAAGTTATTGTATCAATATGTAAGACGTTAAAATAATTTATTATTATTTATTAATTCTATAAGTATAGAAATTCATTTGAAAATTTTAAAGTTGGGTCCAATTGAAAATTTGAATTTTATTACGAACATGTGATCAAAAACTCTCTATCACAAATAATATTTATGAGTTTGGGGCATTTTGGTTCAAAAATAAGATATTTGATTTGTTTGGTAAAAAAATTATGAAGGTGACTATTTTGATAAATTAATTTATAAATGTGGTTAATTTGAAATATTTCCCAAAACAAATTAGACTTACTTGTACTTATTAATTTTTAGAAATGTATACAAATATTTGATATCTCAAGGCAAAAGTCAAGAAGATAGATTTGGAAACAATTTTGACATTTAATACAAGTATTCAACCTCTCAAGTTAGAAAGTCATGAAGGATTTCAAAACAATTTAGGTATCTCACAAATGAAGTGACTTTCATAGGTGTGTATGGAATGACAATTTTATCCACTAGCACCTAACCCTAACAGAACGAATTTGATATACCCCTTAGCAACTTTGGGATAAGTTTTTTAAAAAAAAATTCGTACAAATTTAGTACAAGTACAAGTGTGAATAAATATTCGTAAATATTTAGTTTTTAAATTTTTTTTCTTAATGATAGCATCAAAATGATACTTAGCATCTGTCTTGCAAATATATATGAAAAAGAATTAGTTTTTGAACTAATATTCTTTATAATAATATTTTATTAAAAAAGAAAGAAAGAAAACGATTACAAATGTGAACAAGAGAACTTGATAGTATTGTTTTACATTTAGTCTTTGAGAGTTGGGAACTTGACACTTAACATCTCTCTTGCATATATATATATATATATATATATATATGTGTGTGTGTGAAAAAAAATTTACAATTGAAAAAACAAGAAAAAAAAACACCTTTATTTTTGTAAAAATATTTTTTGCTCTTACTTGAAGTTATTTTGTTTCTTATAAAAAAAAACACTTCCTTTTGTTTTCCTATACTACATGCCTTACGCGGTATTTGATATTATTTTATAAATAGTATTTTTAAATTTCTTAAAAAAAAATGAAATAATGTTATTTTTTGAATTTGAATGTGTATTTATATGTATGCATGTAGTGATTAAATTGTATTTTATTAATTACTATAATTTTTAAATGATTCGATTTCTAATTAAAAATTTTATTCATAAACTATGCATTAAATTAAGTAATAAGTAAGAGAAATACAAGTGTAATTGAAAAGATAAAAAAATCGCGGAGGTCCAAATGAGTTTGATAAATATTAAGTGTTTATTTAAGTGGGTGTGACAATGAAATGTCAAATTCGTTACTAATTTATATTAAGTTTTTGTAGCAAATACAGGTTTGGAAGTGTCCTTAACTGGGTTCGTTATGATCCTTAAGTGTGTAAGATTTTAAGGAACATGTAAGAGTTTTTTTTCAATTATTTCTTTAAATCAACTTACGTGAAATACAAGAAAAAGTTAAAAAAAGTTAAAAGAATGACAATAGAAGGATTATAAAAAAAAACACATATTTGAAAAATTAGAGAATATGCGGGTACATACTTATCAACCACAACATGCCTTCAAAAAAGAACGTCGTTTTAAATCATGGGCTTGGGTAATTTACATACAACTAACGTTACATTTAACAAATTTTGCTCATTTGATTATTGTAATTTAGATTTAATGGTTGATACAAATTAAAATTTTAAACATAAAAAAAAATAGCTACCGTTTATTAGCCAAGTCCACCAGTTTAGTTCACTTTACTCTTTCGCTTCCACAACTTCTGCAACTTCTTCTTCTTCTTCACAACTTTTGCTTTGCATATTTTTCTTCTTCTTCTCTTTCACTTACACAACTTCTACTTCTTTTATTTGAGCTATGCACACCTCTTCTTTTCTTTTATTTTGTCTTTTTTCTCTTGAGGGACGATATTAACTTTTTTTTCCAAATTGGTGTTGCATTCATTATTTCCCGACGGATAAAGTTTTTTCAGATTTCTATTCTCCTTTTTTCGGCTTTGTTATTACCTCATGCCATAATTTGTTTAGGGATTTATTTTGCTGGTTACTATCTTCTTTAAAAAAGTCTTTAAAAGATTGTTATTATATTATATAGGTGGTGTCTCTTTCAAAGTGGTCTTCTTAAACTTTTTGCACATAATTTTTTTGCTACTACTATCATGATTCAAGCATTGTATTTGTAAATTACAAGAGATTTTTGTAAATGTTCAATGTTTATGTTGTTGAAATGATCCTGACCTGATTACAGGGTTACAAATTTTGAAATGATAAGTGATTTATTTTAAGAGAAAAGAAAGAGGGTAGAGAGGAGAGACAATTTGTTGAAGTAACAACTAAGTGATTATCCTTTTTTTTTTACCTTTCTTTTAAACTCACTAAGAGTTGCCACTTTATTTTATTTTTCGTTGTAGAAGTTAAGAACATCCTTTCTTGAAGTTGTGAGCTTCTAGTATTGTACTAGAGAATATATTTGATTATAATCTCATTACTTAATACAATGAAAGTTAATTTTGAACTACGGTCATGTGGATTTTCTCATTGAAGGTTTTTTTTTAATTATTTAACAAATTCGAGTAATACATTTCCTTCTTCCCCTAGCAAATCAACCATGTCACCCAAAGTTAATATATAAACTCAATTGAGCAAAAATATTCGTGTTGAGTTGTGTAAAATGAAAGAATCATATCCCAACTGGAAGCAAAAAGATCTTGTAAGTTTTAAGGTATCACAAGCAGCAATATCTAAAACTTTCAAACAATTAGTTGACATAATTCAAGAAGAAGTATTATTGAACCGAAATGCAAAACATTCAAAGATGGTAAAATACCTAGCAATGGGGTCTACTCTCTATGAATGGTTTATGTGCCATCATATCAATATGAGTAGTGAATTGTTAAAGAGAAGGGAAATATTTTTCTAAGGAATTTTTTTCCCGAAGTTACTTCCATTGAATTTTCAATTGGATGGTTGGAAAAGTTCAAGCAATTACATGCTATTCATTCATTTCGTCGTTTTAGGGAGAATAACTCAATTATATGGAGAAAATTGAAGCTAGTTCACCACCAATAAGAGACAAATTAGATAAATGAGCTTAGAAGAACATTTATAAAATGGATGAAATTGACTTATTTTATTGAATGTAAGTTGACAACTCTCTTACAACAAAATAGTTAGAGAGCCAAAAGCAAAAAAATAGAGGATTACAATTGTTATTTGTTGCAATGGTGATGTTTCTGTTAAACTTTTGCTTTTGGTTATCTATAAGTTTCTTAATCCAAGATGTTTTAATAATATTAACTGTGATAATTTTAACTGCAAGTACCGAGCAAATTTAAATGCATTGATGACATCTTTATTTTTTATGGAATGGCTTAAGTGATTTGATAGTCATTTGGTTAGAAATATCTTGCTTATCATGGATAATTTTACTTCACATGGAAAAAAAGAGAATCTCTTCAACTTTATCACAATATTGTTATGTTTCTACCACCAAATAACACTTTTAAAATTCAGCTGCGTGATGCACATATCATTAAAAATTTCAAAGGTTATTATTGTTAGCGCTTTAATCGCCTACTTTTGAAATGGATAGAAGATCGTGTCTTGGAACTAGCAAATATAAGTGTTCTTGATGGAATTTTAAATGTAGTTTCTACATAGGCAATTGATGTGAAGTCACAGACAATTGTTAATTGTTTTAAGCATTGCGAAATTAGGACCCTTGATGTTGATGAATTGCAAGTTACAAATGAAGTGGATGAAGAGAATCAAAGAGTCGTTGCAGAATTAAGTTATTAGATTTGACAACTTCACTACACTAATCAAATGGATATTAATGTCTTCCTTAATCATCCAAAAGAGTAATAAGTGGTGTACGTTTTAACTGAAGAAAAATTATTATTGCAATTAGACAAAAAGAAGAAGAAGAAGATATTCCTAAGAATGATAGTATAGAAATAAAAAAAAATTTCGTGCCAATTCTATGCATGCTTGAGAAGCTAGAAATATTTTGACTTCAATAAGAAGGTGTTCATGTTGACGATTTATTACGTACTCGCAAGTTCAAAAATGTGATAATAACTCTAAAGAATAAATCATTGTTCTAAACAACTTTAAAAAAATATTTTATTCCATATTTTCCTTTCTTTAATGTAACATAGCATAAATTTTTTATAATATATAGATAATTATTATTATGTGGAAGCAAGTTTCTTAAAATGAGATATAAAAAATTTTATAACTTATTACAATGTGAAGTTTATTCTTATTTATAAATACCCAAAATTAGGACTGAAATTTTTTATAATTACATGAAGGTTATTCCCATATATAGTATCAAATTTAATTAATACTAGAAGTAATTTTAGATTAGCATATAATTATATGTTAATTAAAATACCACTTGGAGTAACAAGTAGCATTAAGCATTTTAATGAATTTTTCTAAAATGTAATGGAAAAAAAGCTATGGAATATAAGTGCTTTCTCATTAATATTCCTAAATGGACAAAGGGTTTTAGGCAACTTCGAATAATTATGGATTGGTGACACTTGATCTTTGTGGATAGACAAAGACAATACTAAGTTTCTTTTGTTTTGTTTAAGGTAAAAATGGTATTTCCCTTAGGAGATTACAATGACAACTATGCGGATGGCTCTTCAACCAATTCATGTTATCGTACTTTTTTTCCTAATCATAGTTGGTCATGCATCAATGTGTACTTTTGGTGCCTATTTGCACTAGTAGACGACAATGTTAGCAAATGCTTATGTGAAATAGATAAAGTTTTAATGTTTCAGGATTTAGGTAGAGTCTATTATTTTTGTACATGATATGTCCATTTTTTTGTTGTTACTTAGAGTACATGTCCTGTGACATGTACAAAATGGTCTTGAAGCGTAGTACGCATAACTTGAAACAATAGTACAAATTTGATACAACTATGTAAAAGTTGGTACCTATAGGCAAAATTGGTGAGGGCAATGTTTAATCGAAATACATGACGCAAAATTTGAAACATGTTAAGAATGTACTTCGAACGCACTACACAAAACCTTAAATATCTTAAATTTTAAATTTTCTAACCTAAAACTTGAAATAAACAAAGAGTCGGCACGGTTAATAGTAAACTGAAAATAATTAATGTCGAACGTGATTTATATAACATAAAATATGAAACACATGTAAAATATAAAACCCAATATAATACACAAAACTTGAGTCGATAACCCAAAATTTGAGACAACTGTGATAGTAATAAATTATATAATTAATATTATATTATATTATATTATATTATATATATATATATATATAACCATTGTGCAAACAATTGGCTAATGGACCAATTGGCTTCAATTTTATATATAATATATGTATTCGAGTTTTTGCACTAGGTGTAACGCTACATCCGATATATTACAATCGACCACAACATTATCGATGGACTAATTATCAATGTCATCTAAGTTATATCTCATTCATTTGTTTAAAATATATTATCATTGTTTTTATACCTCTTATTACTGTTGTTGTTATTAATATTACATATTATCATTGTTACTATTATTATCATGGTAATATTATATCAGGTTGTATTAGTATATAGGTTGAGTTTATACTCAAACTTTTTGATCGGATAGTGTATATAGTAGGATACAAGATGCAATAAAAAATTATCAATATAATAAATTTGTATGTTTTTATCAATACTAAGATGAACATTGAATATTTTATACATTTAACAATTAGGGTGTACGTAATCGCTGGTGCAACAACATTGAACTTGAAAATCCCACACAAGACTTGAAACAATTAATAGGAAACTTGGTAATTGTGTGTTGAGTTTGAAAACCCAATACAAAACTTGAAACTGAAACAATTGAAGTGTACACAACAGTGCCATGGGGTGAATTTATCCATTGGTAACTGTTCGTTGAACTTAAAAACTTAACATAAAACTTGAAACACTTAACAGGTAATCGAAACTTCTATAAGATTGACTTGAAATACAAGGCACTGAACTTGAAATGTTAACGTAAAACTTGAAATTGAAATAGTTGGGGTGAACACAACAGTGTCATGGGTTGTATTTATACATTAAATTGTATGTTGAACTGTAAAATCTAATGCAAAACTTGAAACACTGTTAATTTAAAAACCCAACACAAAACTTGAAATATTCAATAGAAAACTTAACACATATATAAATTAGACTTGAAACACAAGACATTGAACTTCAAACATTAACATAAATTTTGAAACTAAGATAGTTGGAGTGTACCCAACTACGGGTGGGCAACTTTTGTTTGGGTCGGTTTTGGTTTGGAGCAAACCGATCCAAACTGATAGCAAGAGTCAAACCGATCAAATCCAAACCAATAAGTGTCGGTTTAGATCGGTTTGGTTTTTCAATTGGGGCCTAAGTCCAAAATATTAATATAATTTTAATGTCTAATTCCTACGTCTAATTACATTCATCTTTAAGTTCAAACAATTAATATAATTATAAGGCTCAATTCCTATAGCTAATTACATTACCTTTAGGTCCAAAAAATTAATCCAAATTCTTACATCAAATTATAACATTAGATTTCAAAAAATCAAAACAATAATTTAACATTTAAATCATCAAATTATAACAAAATAATTACTGTAAAAATGAAATAATTAACTAATTATCAATGAATTACTAACAATTTTTTAAAAAACATTTTATATAATAAATATAAAGTTTTTCAATAAATTACTAATAAAAAAATTTAACAAATTATTTGTCATAAAATAATTAACTAGTGAAAATGAAAAATAAAATAATTTTTTTTATAAAAAATGACATGATAATACGGATGTCTCGTCAACTTGTAAGGTGAAAGTTTTCACACACACACACACACACATATATATATATATATAATTTATATCAATGGAGATTTCACGTTAGTTTAAATTTTTATTTAAATAAATATAGTTTTATGATTGATAGTTAAGAAACAAGAATAAAATAAAATAAAAATTTGTGTTATACTTGAAAGTTTTGTTATAGTATAACATGATCTATTGTCAAATAATAAGAAAACTAATAAAAACATTTCAAATGTAAAATTTTAATTTATTTTTTAAATCTATTGTATTGTTTCGGTTTGGTGGATTTGGATAAAGTCCAAACTAAAAATCGATCCATAATTGTTGGTTTGATTTTTCTAAAACAGAAATCAATCCAATATATTTCCAAACCATCGGTGTACTTAATTGCCTGTACAAAACGTTGAATTTGAAAATCTAGTGCAAAACTTAAAATGGACTTAAAACTTAAGGCATTGAACTTAAAATGTAATTGTAAAACTTGAAATAATTAAAATAATTAAAATTAATTTTTTTATTAATATAATAATATATTTATTTTTTATATTTGTTAATTAAATATAATATATTTTAATAATGTGGTGATAACCGGTTACAAAACCGGTTGTCCCAGGTTATTTATTATTATTATTTTTAAGTGTTTAGCTGCTAAATGGCAACCGAACACAGAGAGTGCAATTAATATATATGTTGGATGCGCATAGCTTACATTGGATGTTTGATAGTTTGACCCATTACGAGTATTTACTGTACACACTCTAAATATCGCTGACATTCATTATTTGGATTAAAATAATATTATAAATAATTTTAAAAATGATAAAATTTTATTATAATCATTAATCTCACATCACATGAATGAAAATTTTAAGATAATATCTAAAAATCCACGGCCAGAAAGTATTTCTTTGGAATGACACAAAGTATACCATAGGTGAGCCCTAGAAGCCATAGCCTACCTTCTGATAGGAATTAGCATTCCAGGCCTAATTTTCCAGGACCGGGGAACTGAAATTGGGGAATCATGTCTATAAATTGCACATCTAAAAATCAGCTTTGCTCAGAAAAATAATCATCAGAAGGATTGGACTGCCAATGTAACAGGGCAATGGCACAAATAGGTAGACACTGCCCCTGAACTGGTAATCTCAACCGGAACTTGAAACAGCTTCCTGACAACTCTCAGTTTCACAAGCATTTGCTTCGTCTTCGACGAAACTTGGAGCTTTTGGAGTAAGTCCAAGAATCTTGAACATGAGTTGATCAGCATCAAAATCATTGTTACGAGTTGTTAAGAGCTTCTCGCCAGTGAAGATGGAATTTGCACCGGCAAGAAAGCACAATGCCTGCTCAGGCATGGAGAAACGAACTCTTCCAGCAGATAATCTGACCATAGCTTTTGGCATGACTATACGTGCTGTGGCAATCATCCGAACCATCTCCCATATTTCAACTGGCTGAAAAAGGCATTAGTAAATTGAAGTCTGTCAAGCTTCCAGATTCATATACAAATAAACAGGTAATCTTGTAGTGATGTTACCATGAAAAAATACATATCCAAAGTTCAAAGGGCCCGACTTCAATACCAGAGTACTACAATAACGGTCAATATCCAATGTCAGAAGTATAACATGCAACATTGATTAGTGGCATTGCAATGACTTGTAACATTGTTTTGTGGACTTATAACACGTCTTGTTAGAAGTCCAACAATCCATAGTTACAAGTCAACAATGTAATTGTGTATCAGGGATTCATTAAATGTGTATCTATTAAGAACTTAAAAAGTCAGCGGCTTTAGTTATTTCTAAATATGTAACATCGTTTTATCAGAATGCTAGTTGTAACCATACGATAGAGGAACTTTGGAGACTCTTAACAATGAGGCTACCTCTTACAATATAGAGAGAAAGCTACACGCATCATTTTTCAAACACTTCCTACTTGAGCAGAATTTTATCATCAACATTTCATATCAAACTAATTTTTCTGTATCATTTAATGCGACCTGCATTTTCCACTTGTGTCGAGACTCTTCTCTTTTACCTGCTTCTTGACCCAGTTCTAGTGACCTCATTATTACCTATTCTAGCAAAACCACACACCATCTATGCATTTTGAAATATACATGTTAACTGTTATATGATCTGCTTCTTGACCCAGCTATATTATAGGTTATTAAAAATATACAGCCACATAACAATCAGGATAGCTTTCTTTAAATAAAAGTTATTCAGTATTTCTCAATGCACAGGGCTGTAAATTGCAAAAGTTTTTCGTTTACATTACGGGGATTTCCATCCACAATTCATGTTACCCAACAGTTTACAAATTATGAGAAGACACTTTGTAAGTGAGGGACATCTATACATAACCAACACTTCAAAATGAAAAGCTAGACAGACAAGCAAAGTTGAAGACAAAGAACTTATGGCTAAAATTTTGGGATGGGTCATTCCTAAACGGTTATTTGCTAAAAACTATTGGTTTCAAAACACTTCACCAAGCATTGCAATCACGGGAAATATACAGTTTGTATAATTCTAATGAATAACAATGTAATCATTTTCATACACCAACAGTCTATATTAAAAAGCAGCAAATGAGCAAAGAGAAATAACTTGAATGACAAATATGCTTGCAGTAAAAGATTATATATAGTAAATGAAAAACATCAAAAGGTATTGTGTTAAACAGAAGTAAAAATCACCTTCTGTTCTTGAAGAGGTGTGCCTTTCACTGCAACCAGTGCATTGATGGGCACGCTCTCTGGATGAGTAGGGAGTGTTGCCAAGGTGTGCAACAAACCAACTCTATCCTCCTCTGCTTCTCCAAGCCCAATTATACCTCCTATGAACAGAAAAGTAAACAGTCACCACAAGTATTGATTTATCTTTAAATTTAAAATTAAAAAATAAAGATAAAAGGAAGATCGATTTGACATTGAGGATGAAGAATCCACAATGGCTTCTAGGAGTGTCATCCTGACATTAAAACAAGTTGCATAACCCACCAAATTACAATGGAGAAACATTTCTTCATGTATCACAAGTTTCAGTTATTGTGACAATTTGGAGCCTCAAAAAGACGTCAATTTGAATGTTAGAATTCCCACATGAGACACTTATGTTCAATTTGAAGCGATGTAAGAAAAGGGAATCTAGCTGCACAGACAATATCCTACCAGACTATAGGAAAAGCAAAGAAACGCTGATCATTGTTATATCTGTATAAACAAATTTGTTCTTTCCTTTCTAGAGTTCTACTGCCTTTGAGAGGTTATTCCAGGAATCCTAAATCAACTCAGCAAAGTGTAATTTTTTTTATCAAAATGTTTCCCTTTACGAGTAAGATGATTATGTCTTTATTTGTTATACATGCATTTAGCAAAATGTAAACTCAACTCAACCACAGGAACTTAAAAGTAAATATGTGGTTCTAAGCTATCTGTTGTCTAGATGGTATGAGTAAAATAAGAGATGCTTTGAGCTCAGTAAGAAACTTTTCAGTAACACCCCAGCCCTGTATAGGGTACAGTCATTGGGCATTACAACCCGAAATGTGGCAACAGTTTTGGGAGCTCACATGGTATTTAAACTAGCCAGGACCGTTAAATTTGGTGGCTCACATTTATCTAACTGGTTTCCCACAGATATGGCCATAAATGATTAAAAGAAGGTATCTTTATGGTTTACAAAAGAACATATCATGTTTCACTGCCTACTCAAAGGAATTCAAACAACTTAAGACATTGACCCTCCCCTTTTTCCTGCCAGTCAATATCTTAGTCAGCCCATTTAACCAGTAAGAGGTGGCAAGATAAAATTTCATGCATAAAAAATGTTTATTAAGAATATATTCAAAACCATAGTACCAAATCACCTGAACAGACATTAATCCCAGCTTCACGGACATACTTAAGGGTTTCCAAGCGTTCATCATATGTTCTTGTAGTAATAATGTTTGGGTAATATTCTCTTGAGGTATCAAGGTTATGGTTGTAAGCTGTAAGGCCAGCTTTCTTGAGTTCTAAAGCCTGCTGCTTCTCCAGCATGCCCAAGGTGCAGCACACCTCCATCCCCATATCCCTGGTACATGAAAAGCGTATAACACAAGCTAAAACATTTGATCGATAAGCAAGAAAACCTTAAACAGGTTAATCAAATATTCAAAGATATGTCACAATTAACAGCACAAGTAGTTCTACTAGGTAAAAACTAGAAAAAAAAAAATGTGCAAAACAATGACATCAAAATGTGTCACTTGGAAGGAACCAAAATGTGAATCAGAATTTGTGTTACACGTAATATTTTTTCAAACAGAAAGGACCAATAACTGTAGATTATTGAATATAATTTGATAGCAAAATGATAGAACAATATTTTGAGTGCTTGTTTCTTTTTAACAAAGTTAAATTTTCCTCCACAGAGTTAATTTCACATTATGATTAACACACTATGGTCAAACGTCCACTGACATGAGCATTATTACCATGATGTGAAGAAATGAATGCAGGGGGAAAAAATAACAAAAAGTCACATATTATGAAATACAACCACATTAGGTTATAAATAAGTTCCCTTAATGACTTTGTGGAGTTTGCACATTATAACATCACAACCACGTAATCTGCAGTAACAAAACAATGATCCAACCACAACAACAATCAAGAAATTGCCTTCTTTTACACAAGGTCTTTCTTCATGAATTGCTTTATTACCTTATTTCTTTGACATATTGAAGTATCTGGTTGAAATTGGTTTTCCTTCCTATTGTGTCTCTCCATGCAGCACCCATGCAAAAACGTGTACTACCAGCCTCCTTTGCCTGAAAAAATATACAAATATGCAGGGATGGAGCCAGGATTTTAGTTTAGGGGGAACCAACAAAAAAATAAAAAAAATTAAATATTTCCTATGATTAGTGGAGAGCAGTAGATAGGCAATTTGGTTCGCAATCAAAAGCACGGATACTTTAATTATGAAATCAGCTGCAGACAACTAAGAAATGAGATCTTTCAATGTAATGTTTTCAGAATTTGAAGAGTGTTGTAGATAATCTAGCAGCTCAAGGCAGTCCTGTTGAAGAACAGGATCTCATATTGTATTTGTTGTCTGGAGTTGGAACAGAATATGACTCTGGTTGTTAATGTCAATGGAAGAGCTGGATCTGCAGATATGGAAGCTAGGTCTATGATGCTTACTCATGAGTGTATATTGGAGCAGTTACACAAATCAGCTTACTTATCATACGGCATTTTATAAATCTACAGTAATTATTCAGGCTTCACAAGAAGATTTGTTCCATATAAACAAATATGATAATTCAACCAAAGTGTCATGTATATCAAGTTCCTCCATCATGCAATAAATATGTTCAGTTGAGACATAGGAAATAATCACCGCTGTGAGAAAAATGTACATTTCAGCATGGACACTATATTGCAAAAACTTCTAGTAAAGTAGTTAGGATAAAAATTCTGTCCGAAAATTAAAGAGCAATTAATTATGATATACAACAGTGCCATGCCAAAATCCAAAAATAATTAAGAAAAAAAGTAAGGATGCTAACCTTTTGTGCTGCCTGCATCACTGTTTCTTTGGTCATTAGCCTTTGGGCCTTTAATCCAGTGTCGTATCTTGAGGATTGAGGACAATATGAGCAATCCTCGCTACATCCACCAGTCTTAATGGAGAGGAGAGTGCACTGCTGCACTTCCCTGAAGTTATGAGCATGTCTGTGAACTTGAGCCTAAAATTACAAAGAACCTCACAGTAAGTTACCCAAATGATAACAGTATTTGCAGTAATTGCTTTTTCAATAGGAGACAACGAATTGAGTTCAGGAAATAGATAATTAAAGAAAACCATAGTTATAGCCATAACGGAAAGTTCACAATAAATTCATATTTTCCATTTTAAAAATCTAAAAACATATACAAAATAAATTTGGTTATTGTACTTGAAAGCAAGGAGTTTCTAAACACGAATTTACTCTACAAGAACCAGTGTAAAACTCAAAAACAACTCTAAGATATTTTTGATGTTTTCGGAAAACAAAATTTTGAGACCACACAAAACCCTTTCTATACTCTTCCAAAATACTAACAGCAGACACATTTTCAAGAACTGTTTTCAAGTTACATTAATAAAGCAAATTTCCAAACATTCACAGTATAAAATTCCATTTCTTGTTCTCATTTCATTAAACAATCTACAAAAAGTATATACATACATACATACATACATACATACATACATATATATATATATATATATATGTATATATAAACAACCGGTCCCAAAGAATTCACTCAAAACCCAGATACCAGCACACTAAAACTACACATAACAGAAACGTAATTAAAAAAATTAAAACTAAACAGGGGAGAACAAAAAAATTCTATTGTAAACCATGAATGCATTCACTAACAAAAACAAAAACATGAAAGAAAAGAGAGAGATAGAGTAATAAAATTGACTCACTCCATGGAACAGGAGATCGAGAACAGGAGAACCGTAGATGGACTTAATCTCATCTTTTGACCAATCATTTCTTGGACCTTCACGTATTGTTCTTTCAGCTTCAACTGCGGCAGCTGAGTAACATGAGCAAGATGAATGCAATGCCCATAATTTTGAGGGTCTTGAACTACTAAGCTGTGAAGCAAGTATTGATCGAATTGACAACATTTTTATCGTTGTTCGGTTCTATAGATAGCACTAGATTTTTGTCAATGAATATTTGAAGAAGTGAAAGTTTGATGGCTAATTCAAGAGTTTGAGAGTGTCAACCGCGAAATATATCTACCACGACCTGCCTGCCTAACTCTTTAGTTGGCCCGCTCTTTTTTTTTTTTTTTTTGTGTAATAATATTTGGGTATTGTCTTTCAATGTTTATATATTTGTGAATAAAGAAGTAATTTATCTATTTATATCAAATAAGTCCACTGAACTATCTTAACTAACTCTTGTTTAAAATGATGAAACCACTTTTATAATGTTCAGTTTTAACAATAACAATATGATAATATGTAATTTAATACTAAATGATGTTTGAATCATTGCAATAAGTATGGGTTACTTATTTGTCACAAATAAGAAAAATATATATCTTCATTTAATTTAAAAAATTAAAAACAGAAAGTATCATATTTTTTTTAATGAATAGTAATTAATAAATGACCATATTTAAAATTAAGAATCTCAATATTATTAGAGGTGAGGTGAGAGATTACTTTAGTTTGTGTTGAGTTAGAACTAACCTAAACCAATTCCAAAAAAACTTAGGTCGGTAATATTTTAACACAATTTCCATAAAATTATTGAGCAACCCAAATCAATTAAAATAGGTTTAGTTCCAAAATTTATTATATTGTGTGTTGGTTATTAATGTTATTTTATTACTTATTATTTATAAATTTTAATTAATTAATAACACATCAACTGCATAAATTAATTTAAATTAGTTTAACAAATATAAAATTAATTTATATATTTAAAAAAAAAACATAAAATACTTTAATATGTATCTATGTTCATACAATATTTAAAATAAATAAATAAAAATCTATAGTAAACTTGAAAATTCAATACAGTAAACATGAAAATTGTAGCAACATTTTTAAAAGTTTTAAGTAATTTTTAATTTTAAAAAATAATTTGCACCCCTTATCTCGTAGCATCTAATATACTACAATGACTTCCAATATTCTAGATTACCAGTAGGATTATAATAAATATATAAATGATAACAATGAGAGTTATATGGTTTGGGTTTTGGTGATTCGGGTTAATAGTTGGTTGGGTTATTCGAGTTTAAAAAAAAAAAAAATTAATCCAATCCAATCAAACCCGTCATAAATACGGGTTGAAAAATTTTAACCTACTCCAAATAAATTTTAAACTCAACACAAACTAGCAGTTAAAAAAGATAGCATTATAAATAAAAATAATATATATATAATTATTGTACAAATTAATAAATATAATATATTAAAAAAAACTAATTATTCACTCTTTAAATTGTGTTATTTCGAATTATATTATCTCGTATTTAATTTACATAAATAATTTATATGCATAATAATAATAATATAATAATAATATTATTATTATTTGTAATTAGTATATGATAAATGATATTTGTTTAATATTCACATATTTTAGTCAAGAATCTATTAGAGTTGGATTGAAAATTTAAAATTCCTTTAAAATATGGAACCCACAAAGAGGTTGCAAACACGAATAACTGAGTATTAAACTACTAAATAGGAATCGATTCATCAAATTAAATGCATATTCCGTAATAAAAACACTCATCCATACATATTTAAATTAATATTTAAATAGTTATTTAATTTTATTTAAATTAAATTAATATGGCCTAAAAAGATATTATATATAATTCAATCCAATTCAATATAATCTATCTTTAAACAATTCAATGTTGTAACTTGAAAGACACTGTCGTGTTGTCCTTCAAACTTATGATTAGAGATGGCAAAAAAACTGGGAGGGCCTAAAGTTATAGGCCCATCGTGGGCCGAACTCAGGTCCTACTTGTGGCCTACATGTCAATTTAATTTAATATTTTTTTATTATTTATATTATAATATTTATTTTACTTTTTTATTATTATTAACAGATCAATACATAGAGTTTGAATGATTGATACATATATAAGAGATTGATGTGTAGAGTACAACAGATCGATACATTCAAGTCAGAGACTTCAAAAGAAATTACAAATTTGACTAGATTGATACATATAAAAAAACAGATCGAAACATTCAAGTCAGAAACTTCAAAATAAATTAAAAATTTGACTAGATCAATACTTTTTGTCGAGAAAATTTTTAAATATTTGAAATTGACATCAACTTTCAGATTGACCTAAGCTTGGCACGTCCTGAGTGGGTCGAGCTTTATGGACTGTGTTGGGCTATATGATTTTTAAGTAGGTTGGCCCAGCATGATTACTATAAGAGCCCGGCCAAGCACGATTACAGTAGGAGCCTGGCTCGGCACGTAAGCCCTGATGGAAATTCCATAGATTTGTGTTCAAGTTATAGAGAGGCTAATAAAAATTTTAATTTATTTATAATTTTCACCAAATAATTTTCTTTTACAAAAGATACCTCTTTGCAGTTAAAGTTAACTTAATTTTAGTAATGACATAAATTAGTACTTAGTAGAATTCCTCTTTTATTTTTTTGAAACCTATATATATATTTGTAGCACTACATTATACATTATGTAGCACTTAGGAAATGTTATCAAATTGTCTTTAGTAGTAGAACGAAAATGCTGCAAATATATTACTTGCAGCACTTTAATCATGCTATACATTAAAATCTTGTAGCAATTTAAAAATGCTACCGCATTGTCTTTTGTGGCTTGGTACAAATGCAACAAATTACATGACTTGTAGCATTTATAAAATGATACCAAATTGTCTATCATAGTCTAATAAAAATGCTATAATTTTGGATGATTTGTAGCATTGTAGCATTTTTAAGATACTACAAATTAGTTACTTGTAGGATTTAAAGTTTGCTATTAACAATGGTTGTTATCATAATTAATAAATAGTGTCAAACAAATGCTAGAGAAATATACATATTATTCTTCATATTAATACAAAAATTTTCTCAAATAAAAACATGTCATCCATATGAACGAAATATAAATGAATTGTATAAAATATTATGTATGAACATTATAATTTAAAGATAGATATCGAGTACAAATAAAAATTATGTTTAACTATAAACATTAAAGTGTCATATTTCAAAAAGGCAACGATTAAACCAAAAACTACTATTTCATTTTCAAGAAAGCAAAGATTGAACGAAACTACTATTTCATCTTTAGTTTGTACCCAAAACTTATTTACAAGTAGTATTTATTAACATGATCTGCATTATAAATTGAAACAAAATATATAAGTATATACTATTACACAAAAAGAAAAAAATATAAGTATATAATTGTAAATGTTACTTCTAGAAACTTTCTTTTGAGCTTTTAGCATTGGACCATTAGCGGCAAAATTTTAAATATGCAACTATTTGCTAAAACTTTGGTGCCAGAATCTCCCCTAAAACATAAATATTTCTAAAAAATAAATACAACTTATATAACATAATATCAACAACTTAGCACTTTCAAAATAATATTTTCCAACCAACAACTACTATCATAAGTCATTACAAGTAATATATGAGGTGTGGTCTTTAAATAATGATGAAAAAAAATATGAACATCAATACATATAAAGTTAATAGATAGGAAATTACCTAAAAATATGAATGACCCAAATGTCAATTTGTAGAGTTCATAACAACCCGAACAATAGGTCACGCGACTGTACTATTGGGGATATGCCCTAGAACCAATTGTGTCATGTGATTCAGGGATATCATTCATTGTATATATATTTTTATAATTAATTGTAAATTAGTTTACG
Organism: Cedrela odorata; assembly: GCA_035584115.1. Lineage (NCBI taxonomy): Eukaryota > Viridiplantae > Streptophyta > Magnoliopsida > Sapindales > Meliaceae > Cedrela > Cedrela odorata. The sequence goes on from JAXCLQ010000007.1 coordinate 12,815,417, forward strand.
ATTAATAAAATAGTTTTTATATCATTTTGTATATTCTGTTATTAATTTATATTGTATATATATAATGCAAAATGAGATCCCGTGATGTATTATGATGTAATGACTTTATTTACAAAAAGTTGTAGATATGAGAGCAGAGTTTATGATTTAAATACATTCTAATCTGTTCCCGGTTGAGGTAATGTCATATGAAAATATAACATTACATGACTGGTATGTTTGATGCTGCCAATGATTAATATTAGATATTAACAGTTGGGTGACGAGTCTCTTGTCACAAGAGCATGAATATAGGTAATATGTTGATGAACGTGTTATTGAATGTGACTAAACATGACGAATCACATGGGTAATTATCCATAGTCAATGATATGTCACATAGTCGTACTAGTGTACCACCAGTCCTATGACCTGAGGTGTCACGGTTGCCTTCCGCACTGAAACATATCGTTCACTTGTTTATATTACATCGGGCTAGCCATGCTTGGTGAAAGAAACTTGCTGACAATGTGTTTAAGTGTATGAGGACAGGTGATAACCAAGATGGAATTTGCTGATTTAGATAATAGAGCTTGAGATCTTAGGCGGAACTGTTATACGCAAGAATAAAATCTTTAGCCAAAGCATGTGTGTCCAAAAAAATGTTTTGTGGATATACAAATCATATATATGATTGAGGTTCTGATCCTATGATTGAGTCAAGGGTTTGACAATACTATGACCTATACTTGATTGGGAGTCGATAGTAGAAGAATTTTACTACATGCACGTACGACTATATGGGTTTATCCGATATGTTAATTCATCTGTGTTTGGGGGTCATGACATCTTGCTAGAGGTTACTCATGATCATTAAAAACTTTGGTTACAAAGAGTTGTACCGAAGAGATACCAAAGAGTTAGTATCTACCCATTTTAGCTCACAATGAATCTAAGGGGTCACACACATAAGTCGGTTAGTTGATGATGATGGTAATTGCTATTATGCAATAATTATTAATTAGTTAATGATATTGCTATGATATTTTGATTGGATAATAATTTAATTCTTCATTGTAAAGAATATATTTCCCGGCTAAGACTCTCTAGCACCCCGTATTCGTGGAAAATGTTTCAATAATTTATAAGATAAAGTAAATACGATTTACAGATATTTTTGATATTGATATATATAGATATAATACTTTAATGTTGATTAAAGTAATAATAAATATATAATTGTAATAATTATAAGATAATAAATCTATTAAAGTAATTTATACAAATATCTTAACTAATAATTATTTATTATATTATTAAAGTAATAATATAATTAGATATTTATATATTGATTACATATATATTATTATAGTAATAATATAATATATGTATATGTGTATATTTGTATCTTAATATATTAATATATTAATTTGATTAATATATATTATATTATAATATTAATTTGATTAATGTTAAATTGAACAACCAATCAAAGTTTGACATATGGCTTTATGTTTTTCAAATAATTTAAAGGCATGTAAAGGTGTTTACGTAAATGAAAGAGTTCAAATTGATTTTGAATTCAATTTACAATTTACAACACACATTACAATGATTTATTTGATGAATGTAAAAAGGCAAATGAAAATGTTACATATATGGAATTCAATTTGGAATTGAATTGCTAAAGAAAGACTTAATTATTATGTTTTTAATAAAGAAATCAAACTTTTGCTTTTGCTTTTGCTTAATGCATGTGTGAAAAACTGTAAGCTTTAATTTTGAAATTGAAAAAGCATGATGCAACTTTTTATTATCAAAAATCGAGAGCTAATTTTCAACGTTGGATGCAGTTTTGACCGAGAGCTAATTTATATTGAAAAGGCTTATGCTAATTTTCCATTCAAAAACTGAGAGCTTATTTACAAAAGAAAAAGCTTTGTTTTTACTTTGTTTTGAAAAGAAACAAAAGAAAGAAAAGCCTAAATGTGTGTGCTTTATTGTGCTTTGTTTTTAAAACCAAAAACAAAAGTGAAAAATGGTATGTGCTTGTGAAACATAAGAGAGAAAAACAAATATTAACTTAGTAAAGCTAATATTCATTATTTAGTAATCCCGTCACGAAACTAGAACTGTATTTGCTAATTTGACATGTGGATACACTTGAAGGTAAATGAGGAGTTTGACTTGCTGTTTCAAATAACAACTTGAAGAAATATGACTTCTAATCCTTGTTATTTTTGTTTAAATGTTTAAAATTTTAAAATATACATAGGTATATGTCGTGGTCCTTTGGGAGCTTTTCGCAAGGTCGGTGTGACGATAGTAGCTTCCTTACGGCGGTCGCACACCTAGGAACCGATGCTGCTAGTCGCGCCTCCGTCGCATCCCCTCGTTCAAGTGGTATCAGAGCCACATGATGTGTATGTATGCATGTTTTTAAATGTGTTAGGAGTTGATTATGTTCATATGGTGTGTGTTGTGGCCTTGGAAATTGATAATATGAAATTATCATTATATATGCTCTTAATGTTATTATGTGATAATAATATTATTAAAAGCATGAGAATTTGATTTGTTATGTTTTTAAGAATATATATGTGTTAATACAATATATTAATTTGATTAAATATTGTGTTAATATGTATATGAATATATTGGGTATATATGAGAGCATGAAAATGGTGAGTTTGATTTGGAAAATATGACATGCTAAGAATGAATATTTTAATGTGATTAAAATATTTGTTGCATGAAACTATATGTACAAGTGTTGTATGTATTTTGGATGTTGTTTAATCATGGTAAATTAATTCATGAGATAAATTAAATTTTGTGTTAGTATGTTAATGCATATATTGGTGTTTTTGAATATGTATTTGTATTTAATTTGATTAAATTATAATACCATATCAAAATACATGAGATGGATGTATAATTGTATTTTTGAAATATGATTAGAATAAATAATGTTTGATATCATTTAATTAGAAATGTCATGTGAACATTTGTGAAATGATTGCAAAAATAATAATATATGAATATTTCATTAAAGTACCTATATATGTGTGGATGGGTACTTAAATTAAATTGATTATGACATAAGAATTAATTAAATATTTCCTTAACCACAACTTACATAAGTATTAATTTGATTAGTATATTTTTGTTACCAAAAATTTAATTTGTTGAAATTAAAAATTTTCCAGTTTGAAATTGTTTCAATTGAACAATAATAATAATAATAATAATAATACTCTGAATTAAAATTAAATTGAATAATGATTCTAATTTATTTTAATTCAACTAAAATTAATAGAACTCTAGTGGAAGTAATTTTATGAACATAAATCAACAAATTGATATGTATCAATTAAAAAAAAATTTCTCCAATAAATTAATTTGTTAATTTATTAAAATGAGACCTAAAATGAAAATCTCCCTCTTTTAATATTAGGTTCAATTTTTCCAATGCAGTCGGTAGATTATAAGCATCTTAGAAGGGGTAACCCAATAACTGTTAGGTGAGGGCTCTTACGAGGTGTCGTAGTATATTTGACCAGTTTCTTTATAGAGGGTCTTTGGCTTCCAATAACTGTTAGATGAGGGATTTGATTTCATTCCTATTCAAGAAAATGCGTTGGGTCTAGCCTAACTAGGTTGAAGCACTAATAGCTATTAGGTGAGGTATCTTTTCCTAGAGGTAGATTGATCATGTCTTGTAATGAGTTACAAACAGAAATGAGTTTCTGACTTATTGAGCTTGCTTGACCAATAATTGTTAGGTGAGGTTTTGTGAGTTTGATAAGAATATGGTCACTCACGAAACCTGTAATTTAATTGCAGTTTTCTTATTAAGGGAGTATAATATATAATTAAAATAGTTAGAGTACTATTTAGTTTAAAGTCCCGAACTGAATAGTTTGATATATACTATTATACATTTTGGTGTATTTTATTTTTCCATAAATCATCTCTTTTCTAGTAAAAGAATCATGATTAACCCTCTTCTTAAGATCCTAGACACTTATAGGTTTACCGGACCTAACTTTAAGGTCTGGAATCGGAATCTTAGAATCGTTCTAGATTCTGAATAGATTGGCTATGTCCTTCAGGGCCTACACCAAAGTCCCTTTCACAGGAGGCTTCACCAGAGGAGATTGAGACTTTCGAAAAATAGAAGAATGATAATCTCAAAGTTAGATCGTATATACTGGCTTCCATGAGTGATGACTTATAGACTCAGTAAGAGAACATGCAGGATGCCTTAGCATGAAAACATGTAGGATGCCTCAGCGGTCTATCTCTTTTTGGTGAAAATATTTGGGGAGAGTTCCAACTACAAGTGATGTGAGTTATCCACTGCTTCGTTTGGTATGAGGCTTAATTCAGGAGTGCCTCCAGAGTTTCATCTTATGAAGATGATAAACCTCATAAGTCAATTAGAATCTTTGGGGTTTTCTATAGACTTTGGGTTACAAACGGATTTGATTCTTCAATCACTTCCATCTAGCTTTGACTAGTTTGTTACCAATTATCACATAAATAAAATGGAACATACTCTTTTCGAACTTATAAATGAAATTATTTCATTTCATAAAAGAGTCTCTAAGGGAAAAGGGAGGGAGATTATTTTTGCCGCGGTGTCTTATAGTAAGACATCGAAAAGGAAAGGTAAGAAATCCTTTAAGGTTAGACTTAAAGGAGGATTCTCCCATAACAATAAAAAGAAGGGCAAAAGAAAACGTGTTGCCAATAGCCAAGCCAATAATGAGTGTCCTCATTACAATAAGCTCGGACATTAGAAGAGGAACTGTCCTCTTTACATAGAAAGTCTAAGACAGTCGAAGGCGTAAGGTACGCTTTCATGACTAATCCTATTAATAAAAAAAGATCTAGAAAAGAAATTAATTCAAAACTTATATGGTATCATAGATTAGGTCATACTGAAGATAAAAGAATTAAAAAGATGGGTAATGATAAACTGATAAGTCTATTGGGTTCTGAACCTTACCTAACTTGTGAATCTTGTCTTCAAGCTAAGATGACCAAATCACCTTTTGTTGGACAAGGGAAAAGGGAGTTAATAAAGTTCTTGAATTAATAGATATTGATGTATGTGGTCCGTTTAGTGAAATGGCCAAAGAAGGTTTCTCATACTTCATAACCTTTACCGATGATAATTCACGGTATAATTATGCGTACTTATTGAATTACAAATTTGAATTTTTTGAAAAGTTCAAAAAATTCAGGGCTGAAGAGAGAAACAAATAGGAAAGAGTATTAGGATTTTACGATCTGATCGTGGAGGTGAATACTTAAGTACTGAAATTTTAGAATTTCTTAAAATTAATGGTATACATTCTCAGCTTACACCTCCTTATACACTACAGCATAATGGTGTATCTAAAAAGAGGAATTGTACTTTATTAGATATAGTACGATCCATGATGAGCTTCATGGACTTACCTACATATCTTTAAGGATATGCTTTATATATCGTAATATACATCTTAAATATGACTCCATCGAAAGCAGTTCCCAAGACACCGTATCAGATATAGTATGGGAAGCTACCAAGCTTTAATTATATGAAGCCTTGGGAATGTCTAGCTTATGTTAAAATAGTTAACGCTAGGAAGCTGGATGCTAAGTCTAAGAAAGGTTGATTCATTGGATATTCTAAAGATAGTTTAAAATATTAATTCTACTTTCATGTTAATCAAAGAATTTTGATTAGTAGACACACACAGTTCCTCGAGAATCAGTTTATTGAGGACGGTGGTGTAGGTAGAAAGATTGAGCTTTTAGAGAAGTCTGTATAAACCCTGTTATTCGAATATAGGGGTAAAATAGTCATTTAAAGATATTTAGTATCACACGTGTAAGATTCAAGATTTATTTGATACATTTACGAGGTTTAAGAGAACTTAAGTTGACTTAATGAAATGATTAATATGGATTTATAAATATTTTTTCAAATCTAAAAAGGGATCAAATTGAATGATTTTTAGGGACCAAATTGTAAGATTTTCAAATAGTGAAAAATGAGTTACTGTAGCAAGTTGGAAACGGTCAACCGGATTCAGAAAACGATCGACTGACAGTAGCGATGTTGGTGAACAATACCAATTGGTCGACTGAATTGGGAAATGGTCGACCAGTAGTGGGTGTGTTCGATGATACTGTTCACGCACAGTACACTGCTCACTACTGTAACGCACTGTTTACATTACTTTAGCATATGTTCACGTCACTGTTCATCGTAAAAATTCAGTTTTTTTGAGATTTTTTAAAGTTTTTAAGGGTATTTTGGACTTTTCATACGTTATCTATATATACCTAAGCCCCCAATAATGTCTTTAAGCTTCTCTCACTCTAAAACAACCTTAAATTTGTCCTTTCTCTCTCTAAAGACTCTTTCTTACTTCTCTCTTCAATTTCTCCAAATTCTTCAGATTAAATTCGAAATTTTCGCCACCAAATAACTCTCTGTCATCTCCTCTTCGATTTGATGCTGATATTGGGCTAGAAAACGCAAGAAACGACGAAGAAGAAAAAATATGTTTCAAGGAAAAATTAAGGCTTTTGCTTTTAAGCGACAAATTGAAGTTTCTCTGGGTTTTAACAAGTTACCGGTAAGTCAAATGACTTATTACAAGCATGATTGTGAGATTTAGAACAAATTGAAGTTTAGGGTTTACTGTTCATCCGAAATTTAAATTAATTTTTGCTTAAGAAACATAGAATTGTGTTGAGTGGAGATAATTGGAAGTATACGAAGTCGATTTTGCGTTAAATGTTGTTTGAAGCAATTATATATATATATATATATATACACACACACACATGATGGAAATGTTGAATTGTGTATTTTTGACAAATGGAAGTATATAACTGCAAATATACGTTGATTCGTCATTGGAATAGTTGTATTTATATTTGTCGAAAATATAAATTGTGTAGAATTTCGATAAATAAAAGTTATGATGACATAGACGCGTTGGATGTTGATTGAGAATATGTAGAGTCATATTGAACGTAAATGCAGAATTTAGAATATTCACGGCCATAGGATTCAATTGTTGGGAATCGGATAAATGGTCTCGTAATGTAATATGTGTCAAACTAAGGAATTATGGATAAGTTATACATGAACATCGCATTTAGTGCATGTATTAATTACTTGAAATATTGAAATTCATGAGGTTATGCATGTGTGATATTAGGCATCGAACACACGATAGTGGAACCTAATGGGCGCGAGGAGTAATTATGGAAGTGGTGATCCTCCCTTGCCTGTGAGTGGATTTTAAACATATTTTTATGTTTTTGAACTATTTTATGGACTTACTGTTTTATGAAATAAGAAATAGATATACATTGTTGATTTGAAATACATATGATAGCCTGTTTATTGATTTGAAATGTGAATAGCCAGGGGCTAAGTTTAATATTGAAAATGCATGCTTTATAATGATATTGAAAATGAAATGATTGTAAATGTTTATGTACATGGATATGCTTGTGGCATTGTAATGGTGATATGGTCGGGAGGGCCAAAAGTTGTATGTGACTGTAGCTACAGGGTAGTAGCCTAAGGACGGACCTAAGAGAGATTACCTAGGTGAGTGCGCCGCAGGTGGAGCAGTTATATGGGTAGATATGATGATAGAGAGTTGTCTACCTGTGAGATTGTTGGGGACAATCATGAGTATCACCACATGACTACTCAAGACGAACATCAGTGGTGAGCAGATTTAAAGATGTGCATGCTTTCCTTATATTAAAAAAGAATATATTTTAACAAATGAGCATTGTTTTCCTTGCATAAAGTCCACTAACAGTCTCGAGATTACCACGGCCAAATTAACCATCGGGAATAGAAACCAGCTCAGTGATTTGATTAATAGGCCATGTTTTTATCAACATAGAATTGTTTTATGTGCATTAACAATTACTTTATTAAACTGTATTTTTGTCCACTCACGGAGTATATCCCAATGTACTCACCCCCTTTACCTCTCAGTTTTTAGGAGATCGAGATTAATAAGAGTATTGTGCCGGTGGTGGTGATCAATAAAAGGTGTAATGCCCTCAAGTATTGGTTTTACCCTGACTCTCAGACTGACTAGATTAGTCCACTAGGCTTGATTTTGTAAAACCTTGTATGTATATATTTGTGAGTTTAAAATAATGTAATTTAATGTGTTCCCTGTAATATTTGTAAACTAAATATATTTTTCTTTGTGAAATTATTAGAATATGTTTAATAGAGAGACAAGGTTATTTAAATGATTTATACATAGGATAAGTACCCAAGCAACCTTACAGTTATGAGGGACATATTCAGGGGTTAAGAATGTGTCTCGAGGGTCTGTGGCAGTTGTCACGTGTGAATCCCACGGGCAGGGGTGTGACAGTCTGGAAAGCTTGATGATGATCAATCTAAGATGGATGAACCTGTTGATGCAAATGAACTAGTTTGATATGATCCTCAGTCTTCTGTAGACCAAACTCTTTATAAATCTACTGGGATATCTCGCTCCCTACAGAGATATTATTTCCATTTTAAAAATGATTTTGAATCATTTATTATAAGAAAAGATATACAGAGGAAAGATCCTAGAACCCATGAAAAAGTGATATTAGCTATTGATTCTAGAAGATGGCTTGAAGCCATGAAATTCGAAATGGAATCTATATATGCTAATCAGGTGTGGTCAATTATTGATCCACCAAAAGAAATTGTTCATACTGGTTGTAAATGGGTTTACAAACGAAAGTTTGGTAAAGATAGAAAAGTAGAGACTTTTAAAGCTAAGTTGATGGCAAAGGGTTATAATCAGAAACAAGGTGTTGATTTTGATGAAACATTTTCGCCAGTAGCCATGCTAAAGTCCATTCGGATATTACTTGCTATTGTAGCTTATTATGACTATGAGATATAGGAGATAGATATGAAGACATTCTTCTTTAATGGTTTTATTGAGGAGATCATATACATGCAACAGCCCATTGGATTTGTTGCATTTGGTGATAGTTATAAGATATGTAAGTTGCATAGATCTATTTATGGATTAAAACAAGCTTCTAGAAACTGGAACATATGATTCGATAATGCAGTTAAATTATTTGGCTTCATCTAGAATATTGATGAACCGCGTGTCTACAGAGAAGAGAATAACAATGCCATCACATTTCTTGTACTGTATGTACATGACATACTACTTATAGGAAATGATGTAGGCATGTTATCTAAGGCTAAATTGTAGTTGTCTAATGTTTTCTCCATAAAAGACTTAAGAGAAGCGACCTTCATTTTGAGTATTTGCCTCTATAGAGATATAACGAAACGAATAATAGATCTTTCTCAAAGTCTGTACATAGATAAAGTATTGAAGAGGTTTAGTATGGATAGCTTTAAAAATGTTTTCTTATCCTGCAATCATTGCGTCTATCTCTCGAGAGAGATGAGACCCAAGACTGAAGTTGAGCGAAAGCGTATGTAAAAGATTCCTTATGCTTTGGCAATAGGTAGTCTTATATACATTGTGTTATGTACTAGACCTAATATAGCGTGTGCTGTAAGTATTACAAGTCAATATCAAGCAAATCCGGGAGAAGGACATTGGACTGCGATCAAACGGATCTTGAAGTACTTGAAAAGAACTTAGGATTTGGTTTTGACCTATAGGGTAGGTGAGTTGAAACTTGAGGGTTACACTGATTCTAATTTCTAATCAGATATAGATGATAGAAAGTTTATTTCTCTGCATTTGTCTTCATATGTAATGAAGGTGCTATCTATTGGAAGAGTTTCAAGCAGACTACCACAATTGAATCTACTACAGAAGCTGAATATGTCACTGTTAATGAAGCTGCGAAAGAGGCTGTTTGGATCCGTAAGTTCGTTATAGAACTCGGAGTCGTTCCTTCCATAATTGACCCAGTGACTTTGTACTGTGACAATAATAGAGCTATAGCTCAGGCTAAGGAACCGAGGTCTTACCAGAAGTTTAAACATATTCAAAGGAAATACTACTTAATCAGAGAGTTTATATCAGATAAATAGATCGTAGTGCAGAAAATCTCGTCTGCGGATAACGTGGCAGACCCACTGACTAAACCGATGATACAGTAGCAACTGGATCACCACCTTGAAAGGATGGGTATCGGATACCATTGTGATTAGCTCTAATGCAAGTAGGAGTTTGTTAGGGATATACCCTAGAACTAATTGTGTCATGTGGTTCAGAGATATTATTCCTTGTATATATATATTTTTATAATTAATTATAAATTAGTTTACGATTAATAAAATAATTTTTATATCATTTTGCATATTTGGTTGCTAATTTATATTGTATATATAAAATTCAGAATAAGATCCCGTGATGTATTATGACATTATGACTTTATCTACAAAGAGTTGTAAATATGAAAACAGAGTCTATGATTTAAATACATCTTAATCTGTTCTCGGTTGAGGTAATGTTATATGAGAATATAACATTGCATGACTGGTATGTTTAATGCTGTCAAGGATTAGTATTGGATACTAATAATTAGGTGACGAGTCTCATGTCATAAGAGCATGAACATAAGTAATATGTTGGTGAACGTGTTATTAAACATGACTAAATGTGACGAATCATATGGGTGATTATCCACAGTCAATGATACGTCACACAATTGTACTAGTGTACCACTAGTCCTATGACCTGAGGTGTCACGACTGTCCTCCCTATTGAAGTATATCGTTCACTTGTATATATTGCATAAGGCTAGCCATGCCTGGTGAAAGAAACTTGCTGGCAATGTATTTAAGTGTATAAGGACATGTGATAACTAAGATGGAATCTGCTAACTCAGATGATGGAGTTTGAGATCCTAGATGGAACTGTTATACGCGGAAATAAAGTCTTTGGCTAAAACATGTATGTCCGAAAAAGTGTTTTGTGGATATACAAATCTTGTATATGATTGAAGTTTTGATCTTATAATTGAGTTAGGAGTTTGACAATACCATGATTGTAAACCATGTTCTTCGAACACAAGGGTAAAATAGTTATTTAAGGATATTCAGTATCACAAATGTATGATTCAAGATTTATTTGATATATTAATGAGGCTTAAGAGAATTTAAGTTGACGTAATAAAATAATTAATATGGATTTATAAATATTTTTCAAAATCTAAAAAGGGACTAAATTAAAAGAATTTTAGGAACCAAATTGTAAGATTTTCAAACAGTGAAAAAATGAATTACTGTAACGTTCACTATAGTAGTTAATGTAGCAAGTTACTATAGCAAAGTCAAAAACGATCGACCGAATTTAAAAAACAATCGACCAGCAATATCGACGTTGGTGAACAGTACCAATCCGGTCGACCGAATTTGAAAATGGTTGACCAATAGTAAGGTTGTTCGACGACACTGTTCACGGCACTGTAGCACTATAGTGCACTGTTCACAATATTGTTTATCGTAAAAAAATTCAGTTTTTTCAAGATTTTTAAGGGTATTTTAGATTTTTCACACTTTATATATATATATACCCAAGCCCAAATAGTGTCTTAAAGCCTTTCTTTCACTCTAAAACAAGACAAATTCTTTACTCTCTCTCTACAAAGCTTCTCTCACTTCTCTCTACAATTTCTCCCATTTCTTCCAATTAAATTTGAAGTTTTCGCCACTAAATGATTCCCCATCATCTCATCTTCGATTTGATACTGATATTGGGCTAGAAAACGCAAGAAATGGCGAAGAAAAAAAATGGGTTCGAGGGAAAAATTGGGGCTTTCGCAGTTAAGAGACATATTGAGCTTTCTAATTGTTTGAACAAGTCACCGGTAAGTCAATTTACCCATTTCAAGCATGATTTTAAGATTTGGAATAAATTGAAGCATAGGTTTTACTATTCATCATAATTTAATTTGATTTTCGCTTAGAAAAAGTCGAATTGTGTTGATTTGTGCTAATTAAAATAATATGATGAAGAATATAAGTTGATTCGCTATTGAAATAATTATATTTATAATGTGGAGAAATTGAAGATTTGTGTAAAAGTGCGGAAAAAAGAAATATGGTGATATAAATGCGCGTTGAGTATTATCGGGAATATATATGATGTTAAATATATGTTAAATTCGTCATTAGAACGATTATATTGACATTTGCCGAAAATGTGGAAATGTCAGAAATTGTAATAATTGATAGTTTGTAAAGACCTAAACGCTTGTAATGTTGATGAGAATAAATGTAATTGTTTGTAGACGTAAATATAAAAAATAAATTGGAAGGATAACGACCATGGGATTCCGTTGTTGGGAATCGGTTAAATGGTCTCCGTTAGGAAGCCTCGTAAAGGAATGTGTGTCAAGCCAAGGAATTATAGAGCATGTTATACTTATGCGGAATGTCGAGTTTATAACGTTATACATATATTTGTATTATAGGCGCCGAACACCCAGAAAATGACTATACTAGGCTCGAGGAGTAGTGTTGGGAGTGAATACCCTCCCCATTTCAGTGAGTGGAACTATTTGCAACTTGTTTTCATGTTTTAATATGTTTTATAAAACTTACTATTTCATAAACTAAGAAATAGATTTATTACTGTTCAAAGTAAATGAAAATGACCTGTGTGATTTAAATGATATATGAATGGCTAGGGGCCAGATTTGATATTAATAAAGCATGCTTATAACTATTGAAATGAAATATTTATTGATTTTAAATGTGAATGGCCAGAGGCCAAGTTTGAGATTGAAAATGCATGCTTTATAATGATTTAAAATTGAAATTATATATCTATATTATGATGTGAAATGAAATTGATTTAAATATATATATGTTTGTGGCTTTGGAATTAGTAATGGCCGAGAGGGCCAAGTATGTATGAGACTGTAGCGACAGAGTAGTAGCCTAGGGACAGACCTATGAGAGGCTGCCTAGGTGAGTACGCCGCAGGTGGGGCAGTTATATGGTTGGATATAATAATATGGAGTTTCCCACCTGCGGGATTGTCGAGGACAATCATGAGTGTCACCACATGACTACTCGAGGCGAACGTCAATGGTAGGCAGATTTGAAAATGAGCATATTTTTTTTATATTAAAAAGAATATGATTTATGAAATAAGCATCATTTTATGCGTATAACGTCCACTGACGATCTAGGGGTTACCACGGTCAAGGTAATCATCGAGAACATGAGCCAGTCTAGTGTTTTTGCTAACAGGCCATGTTTTATCAACATAAAATAGTTTTTAGTGCATTTAGAAATGATTTTCTTAAACTGTATTTTTATCCACTCATGAGTATATCCCCATATACTCACCCCCCACACCTCCCAGTTGTGGGAGATCGAGATTATAAGCGCATTGTACAGGTGGTGGTGGTGATCAGAACAAAGGTGTAATGCCCTCAGGTTCAGGTACAATTGACATTCCAGACTCACAGATTTGTACGAATTAGTCCATTGGGTATCTTTTGATAAATTATATTATGTATATACTTTATGAACATCAAATAATGTAATTTGATAAATATTTGGCATTTATCTTAATTTAAATATATACCCATAGTGGGATGATTTAGTAACTGTCTCAGGGAGACATGTTTTTATGAATGTAATTATAACTGTTTTGAGAATTGTTTTAAGATACATGAGTATACTAGGGTAACAAGTATCCAAGCAGCCTTACAGGCCCAAGAGACATGTTGAGGGATTAAGAATGTGTCTTGAGGGTCTGTGACGGTTGTCACTGTGGACTCCACGAGCGAGAGCGTGACAATGACCCACACTCGATTGGGAGTCGACAGTATAAGAACTTTACTACATGCATGTATGACTATATAAGTTTATCTAATATATTAAATCATATGTGTTTGAAGGTTATTACATCTTGCTAGAGGTCACTCATGATTATTGAGAACTTTGGTTACAAAGAGTTGTATTGAAGAGATATCAAAAAATTAGTATATACCCATGTCTAACTCACAATGAATCTAGAGGGTCACACACATTAATCGGTTACTTGATGATGACGGTAATTGTTATTATACAATAATTATTAATTAGTTAATGATATTGTTATGATACTTCGATCGGATAACAATTTGATTCTTTATTATAAAGAATATATTGGAAGAGTTCAAATTGATTTTGAATTCAATTTACAATTTGCAACACATATGGCAATGATTTATTTGATGAATGAAAAAAAGCAAATGAAAATGTTACACATATGAAATTCAATTTGAAATTGAATTGTTAAAGGAAGACTTAATCGGAAGAGTTAATCGGAAGAGTTCAAATTGATTTTGAATTCAATTTACAATTTGCAACACACATGACAATGATTCATTTGATGAATGAAAAAAGGTAAATGAAAATGTTACACATATGGAATTCAATTTGGAATTGAATTGCTAAAGAAAGACTTAATTGTTAAGTTTTTAATAAAGAAATAAAATTTTTGCATGTGTGAAAAACTATAAGTTTTAATTTTGAAATTGAAAAAACTTGATGTAACTTTTCATTATAAAAAATCGAGACCTAATTTTCAACATTGGATGTAATTTTGATCGAGAGCTAATTTATATTGAAAAGGCTTATGCTACTTTTCCGTTCAAAAACTGAGAGCTCATTTATAAAAGAAAAGGCTTTGTTTTTGCTTTGTTTTGAAAAGGAACAAAAGAAATAGAAGCCCAAGTGTGTGTACTTTGTTTTTAAAACTAAAAACAAAAGTGAAAAATGGTGTGTTTGTGAAGTATAAGAGAGAAAAACAAATATTGGTTTATTGAAGTTAATATCCATTGCTTGATAATCCCATCACAAAACCAAAATCGTCTTTGCTAATTCGACGTGTGGATACACTTGGAGGTAAGTGAGAAGCTTGACTTATTATTCCGAATAACAACTTGAAGAAGTATGACTTATAATCTTTGTTATTTTTTTTTAATGTTTAAAATTTTAAAATATGTATAAATGGTCCTTTGACAGTAGCCTTCCACAAATTCTTCTCACGTTCTTTTGCCATATCAACCCAAATTCTCATGGCCTTTGGTCCAATAGGAATATAATGAACAAGTGCTTTGATCACTTGAAGACCAACGTCCTTCAGCTACAACAACTTCAGTCCCCTCCCCCGACCAAGCAACTTGCATTTCGTGATATTAGTCTTCATATTCACACTCTACCACAAGGAAATAATAATTAAGTTATAATTTTAATCAATATCATATATTTAAATTTATAGATAAATATTGTTGACTTTCAAATGCAAATTACATTCTTACCATCGGAGCAATATGTGCATTTAGTTCATCACCACATGCTTGACTTGCGTGATTTTGACTCTAAATTTTGAAAATTTTTAGAATTCAGTAATACAAAAGTTTGCACATTTATAAACCAACAAATTAACATTTTATTTTCCATGAACATACACTATATATATATATATATATAATTATGGTTTATATAATAGAGTTCAAGACTTACCTCTTTTTTCTACATCTCCCCAAAGAACTTCTTGTACTGTTCTAATTCTTTCTTCATTTCATCATGATCCTCAAGCACTTGAGCAATAATGTTATCCTTTTGTGATAAAATGATTAATTTTGCAAGGGTAACTACTTTTCCAAATGCTTTCACATAAGATTTGTCCGACTTATTTCTTTTGACACAACATCTTCTTTCAAATCACGTGAAGTAGGGTAAGAAAGACCTTTTTCAACTTCATTCATTTGACGCTGCAATTTTATACAAATTCAATGTTATACAGGTAAAACTAATTGGAGAAAATGAAATATTGAGACTAAGCAAATGATTATCCTTACTATGCTATCAGCAGCTACAACATTTATCGGTTTACCATTCTTTTTTGTACGTATTTGTTTCCAAACTTCAACTCCAGATACATGTTTTCCATTGGTTTTTCTCTGGAAATAAAAAAAGGTTTAGAGTAAAGTAATGATTTGACTTTCAAAATTTTAAGAAAAAATATTTGATATTACTATATCATGAATTGTCTGAGCAATTCCCCAATGACCTGATGAATGTGGAATATGCTTTTTCTTTATCTTTATGAACTTGTCACTTTTGACCTATAATAATCAAAATAATTTATGTAATCAGCTTAACAAACTAATGTCAAAAAAAAAATTATACAATTAATATTAAAATACACATCTTAATTTGATCACTAGTTTTTTTTTTTAACAAAGTCCTTCCATCCATGAACTGAATTGATGTTATCAGGTTTGAGCTTCTAATTTCTTTAGCGTTTTTTGCCTCCAATATTTTCTACACAAGTCTTGATTTTGAAGTCCTCCAAAGTCCTCCCATCTCCTTAAGTGTGTAAACTTTTTGCCATTCTTGATCCAAGCTGTACCTTAGCAACATAAAAAAAAAAACCATTAATTAATTAAATAATTACTAATGCAAACTAGTTTCATAATTGATTGATAAATAATGATCACTAATAACTATGAAATTAAAACCAACCTGAACTCATTTCCATAGAATAATTTTTTATATTCAAGGAACCTTTCTCCAATATGACAGTGTAAATGGTACAATCTTTCGAACTAAAGTTCATAAGAATCAAGACAACCTAACAAATCCTTCTTCTATAGCTAGGTTGACCTTCTCCATTAAATTTGACTTCAATTTTATCATCATCATCCATAGCAAAGTTCTTCAATTTATTTAGACCTCTCTTTCTTTTTTAATTGATGTGGCTTCTCCAAATGAGCAGTAGTTAAATCAATGGGATCTTCTACTTGGAAATTAGATGGTGCTTGCAAACATCCTCCTATTGTAGATGAATTAGGATGTAATTCTTTTATACTCGAAGTCATAATATAATATTTAATTTACTGCCAAAGCAATCTGAAAATGAAAAAAGAAAAAAAAAATAGCATTACATATATCAAATAACAAATGTTGGAAAACTTATATTAGTTATCAATCTGAATAATTAACTTATGTTAGTTATATCTTACCAGTAACCTACAAATCTTTAGCAAATATACTTATTGAAAGAAGTACTAGGAAATAAAAAGAAAAAAAAAACGTATACGTAGCAAGGAAGGAAGCATAACTGAACAATAACAATCGTTAAGTACAACATCAACAAACATTATACAGTTTGAAGATATCAAGGAAGCAAAACAGAACAATAAAAGACTAAAAAGACATAAACTAATAATAATAATAATAAGTTATACCTATATACCATCACAACTCCCTCCGACATTCGTACCCCTTTCATTTTTCAGTGTGGATATATCCTTTAGCCCACGAGTTGTATCGACATTTTAATGCAAACGAGCTTGCACAACCACGCAAATATGAGGGAGAATTTACAAGTGGGCTTGGAGAGACTTAAGAATTGTAGTCACAAGATGCATTAACTTGCTAAATGGACCGATTACAAGACTTAAGACCAAATGTTTTAAAAAAGCATTAAACTGACTGATTCAACAAGTTGATGAAACTGCAAACACGTGAAGATATAACATAATTTAAATCAGTTTCAGGGGAGCTTAGTCACTATGATTAAGGTTCTAGAAGAAATTTCTTTTTCTAAATCAAATTTCTGATTTAATAATTTCTTTTTATGAGTCAAATTTATGATTTAATAATTTCTTTTTCTAAGTCAAATTTCTAATTTAATAGTTTTATTTTCTAATTCAAATTTCTAATTTAATTGTTTTCATTTTCTGATTCAAAGGGGGAATGTCACATATCAAAATAGCATTAGCTCTTTATAATCTAGATTAAATTTTAGAACTTTGTATAAAGGATTAAGAATGATTTTTGAACTTATCAAATTTATTCTTATGATGTTAAAAAATAACCAAACTTATCACCTAAATTCTTAAGTTGTTCTTGAGATTCTTGATGTGGTATCTTCAACTACCTTAATTTTTGATTCTTATCTTATCAAGTTATGGGTCAAAGACTCAATAAACTTGCATATTAAAAATCTTAAAATTTAATACTATGTTTGATATTATGTTTTATCACGTTGTTAGTGACATTCTCATAGTATATATCCAAATCATAATAACCCATTAGTGGTGCCTTATGTAAGACATACAAATTAGATGTATCATTTTCTCTCGAATAAAATACTTGTTTTGATTTTGATGCAAGAATAAAAGGCTATCTCTCATTGATTTTGACTTTGGTGCAGATTAAAAAGTGTAAAACCATCTTCAACCCTCACATCGTGCCCTTTAATTGCCCAATCACACTCGAATATTAGAGTCTGAAACTTGTGGTAACAAAGCAAAATTATCTCTCTTATTACCCCATAATAAGAAACAACATCAACAACTTGTGCAGTATCTTTCACACTTACTTTACATATAATTGTTGCTTTAATTGAAACTCCACTGTTTTGTGTTGACTTTTCAACTTCCCGAGTGGAATCGTTGCTGATTAACAATATATCCCTTAAAACTCAAGGCTTGATTTCTATGACCATATGAAAGACATTTTAGTTCATCCATGTCATTACTTGCATCAGTGAAGAAGCCAATGTGTGGGGAAAAAAAAAAAAAAGCTAAATAAGCTAATCATAACTTTATAACAAAATTTGCAAAAGTACAAACAAAATAAAGTATTATGTTACATTTTCCTTCAACAGAAACTATTTGCATGCATTTTTCAAAATAAAATTTTATTTTTTACCAAACGTAAAATTTTATTTTTTTCCAAACTCATGTTTGCTTTCCTTAACACTTCTAGATGCATCTTAATTGAGAAAAATTAAAAAAAAAATAAGTAAATTGTAATTTTAACAATGTTACAAAAAGTGAACAATGAAAAGTTCTAAGTACTTAATCTAAAGTTTTGTTAATCTCATCTTCAAGGGTTAGCATATCTTCTCTATCAATAGTCATTCGGCATAAATTGCAAAAAGATGAACACATTCGACCATTAGGTAATAACTGTTGCATTAAATCATGACAATCAAGTGATTTGAGACCTATAACCTTACATTCATCTACTGATACATAATTTCCAATGTTTTGAGTTGTACCCATAAGGTAATTTTAAGCGAAATAACCTTTTACAGAAGGTTCTTTTCTCATCTTTCGTTAATTTAAATGAAGTTGCTGGAAGGCATAATCTACCACCTTCAATTTTGGGCTGCATTTCTTCTTGAATTTTCATGTCTTCTAAATTTTTGCGAGCATTCAATCTCTCCTTTGTTTTTCCATTTATGTCTAACAATGTACCAATAATACTCTCTCAAATATTTTTCTCTATATACATCACATCCAAATTATGTCTCAATGAAATGTTGGCCTCATTAAATCAAAATAAATTAGAAAATCATTTGGCCTTAAAATATATCTAAAAAATAAATAAACAAATATGTTCAGAGCCATGTACCTTCCAATATGGTAAATAAATAAAAAAATTGACCATTTGTTCCAAAGTTGGGTAATGTTGTAAGGTATACAAGTTGATAGAAAGAAAAGCCATAAACAATCATGAAAGGACTTTTACCTGTAGACCAATGATTTACATTATTATACTTGCAAAGTCAGTCATAAGAAAAAAAAGATCCCAATTCCCAATTACCAAGTTTACCTCTTACCACAAAACATAATAAATCTCTCAAACTAAAGTTAACAACCTTAGTTTGTCCATCAAGTTTGTGGATGAAAAGTAAGGAAAAATTCAAGATTGCCTATTTACATCACTCCAAGTATCCCAATTACCAGACTTACCAAAGAGTTTCAAAAGTGTTTTCTAAAAGTAATTGAAAAACCAAACATCTAGATCAGACACAATGGTAACAGACATACCATGCAATATAACAATTTCTCTAAGAAATAACTCCAAAACATGTGAAGCATTAATAGTCCTAGTATAAAGGATAAAGTAAGTCATATTAGAAAATGTGTCTACTACAGAAAAGACATAACTATGGTTTCATGCAAACTTTAGCAATCCCAAAATAAAAGTCTTTCTACGGGGAGTATGGAACAGACAAAGGTTTCTATGATCCATAATTATGTTTCTTAGCTTTAGGTAATTGACAAGTACAACATTGAGACACAATCCTAACAATATCTTTTTTAAGGATGACTAACAAAACCTATCTTAAACTAAGGTTGTGGTTTTATCTCTACCCAAGTGATCAGCTAATCCTCTAATATGCATCTCCGAAACTAGAAAGTTGTTAAGAGCCTTACAAAGAATGCATAAGTGAACTCCTCAAAAAATGTATCTGTCACGAATAACAAAAGAGTAATGATCTCAATAATGACTTATCTAAAATATTTAAGAAACAATCCCAAAGTCTGGAAAAGAAGAGTACTCAGTTTAAATTATATCAAAACCTATAATTTGGACACTCAAAAGTCTGTAAAATGGTGGCAACACGATTAAAGCATCAACAATTTTATTATTGTAACATCCCCAAATCCAGAAATGCTACCAACAAGTGATAGAGTCCACCGTCACCCTGAGTCTCTCTCTCTCTCTCTATCTATCTGAATGCATTTACAATTATAATAAGTCACAATAACAATTGACATAATACGTAAAATGCATAAGGGTAATATGCCAAATCATGACATAAATGTCAACAAAGAATTCTACATATGTTACATCTTAATACTATCTAATAACCACCCAAGACTAGCCACGACAAGACTGTGCATGGCAAACCCACATGCCCTAGTGACTGCAATGCGTATCCTTGCCTCCACAGGCATCACCCCAAGTTTCTCTCTTTCTAATTAAGTATCCATCCTGCAAAACTGAAAGCGTGACGGGTGACTACAGTGCGTATCCTTGCCTCCACAAGCATCTTCCCTATACTATAAGTTTCTCTCTTTCTAACTGAGTATCCATCCTGCAAAACTAAAAGTATGAGGGGTGAGTCTTGGAAGGTCCAGTGAGGGATTATATCGTAGGAAAATGTACATGTAAGAAAAATTAAGTCTACTGTAAATAAATAAAACTCATGCTATTGATAAACTTTAATAAAGTAACTTAAATCTGTAGTAGCGAAAAACTGAATTCAATACGATGTTTAAAAACTGCTCTGATCTGATAAAACTAATTTCAAAAAAATGATTATAAAACTAAAAAGTTTGTGACTCTGGTATCTTGGCCCGCGATGTGTAACAGTCCGCCAGGATACGACTTCTGGCCCCGTAGGGCAAAAATCTCAAAAATCAAGTTTCAAACTCATTTTAAAACAAATTCACCAATAGCTCTGAAGTCGTAAACTAAAATACTTGCATGCAGTCTATGAATGCACATAAACTCTATTACAAAGTCTATGTTTTAAATTTGAAAATCAAGAGAAATTTATATAAATTTTCATCAGATACAACATACTCAAGTATATTAAAATACTCATCATTTCTTAAATTCATAAAAAATTACTTCCAAGCCTAGACAGAGTTTTACCTTATTCAAATCATATGATAATAAATAACGACTCACCATGTTACCGTTCACGGTTTGAACCATAATCGAACAAATTAAAACCGTTTCTCAAAGCATTCATAATTCAAATAATATATTCAAAAAATATATTCAAATAATATAATCAAATAATATTTTAGAAAAGTAAAAAAATTCACTCACTGATTTACACTTAACCATATCCGAGCCGCGGTACCATTCATGGTTGGTTAGATCGGCGATCTACAAATATATTTTTCTCTCGTTAAAACTTATAATATCATGCACTTATCATATAAACAAATATTCAATCCTTCACTGCAACAAAGAATACACTTTCTTGTATCCCTTATGAAAAAGTACAATCAGCAATTTCTACATAAATCCCACATTACCTATTATTTGTCTATAAAATATTTGTTCAATATTAATCATATAAGAGAGAATACTACAAGAACCTGATCGAAATCCTCACAATTGCCTATTTTATCAAAGGTTGAACTGAAACAACACTAAACCAAACTCAGATGTGTAATCATTGAAATCTTTGGTTCTCGAAAAATTCCCATGCCCTATTAGACCATCTTTCACCAAATAATATTAGACCTTACAAAATTTAAACACTGACCATCATCTAATTTAACAAGTGCAAATCATTTCCTTTTACCTTGAGTTTTCAAATCTATTGTCCATTTATAGCTACACATTTATACAATATATCATTTATGCAGTAATTCTAGCTACTACGAATCCAACCTTAGCAGCCCAAATCGCCACATAAAAGTCAAAACAAAGCTTAAAAATTGACATTATTCGTGTTTCTCTACATTGATGGAAAACTCCACAGAATCTATCAATTGTTCTGTCCAATAAATAACAACTAAATCTCACAAAAATAATCAAACCCACAAATAATTCTGTTCCTCAAAACACTCAACTTCATGACACAATGGAACAAATCCATTTCACCAAATGCAATGACTGAAATAAAATCATAAATTTGAGGCCTCCAGACTATCATTAATACAACCAATTTACCAAACTTCAGTATTGCAAAAAAAAACCAATCAATACAAATCTTGATGCTAAACCTTCAACAGCTCCGGCTCTGAATTTCAATAGCGGTAGAACTGAAATACCCATAACCAACGTATTACAAGTAACCCGAGTTGGCACCAACTTTCTCTTACACATTTTATCAAACAGCTTCTTAACATCCCTCATTTTCTTCTCTTTACAAAATCTACTAAGCTAAACATTATAAACAAAAGCGTTAGGACTCGTTACCCACTTCTTCATAGAATCAACAATCTCGCAAGCCCTCTTCAAATCGCCAATTTCACCGCAAGCTTGAACAGCTTTCCCATACGTAAATTTATCAGGTGTAAAAACCCAAATAAAAACTCTCCTCAAACAATTCAAGAGTCTTATCAAACTGGTTAATACTCACCAAACATTTAAGGAAAATATTAAGAGAAGCTAAAGACGGAAGCGTACATAACAGACAAATGATACAAAAACAATTCTTCAACACAACTTCGAAAAGAGGAGAATAGAAGAATAAACGTATTACCTCTGTTCGTTACCACCCATTCGTATCTGTAAACTCAACTAGCGCGCTTGTTTCCCGTCAAGCCCTTTTTCCTCTTCACTATCGTTTCTCCGTTTGTTTTCTCTTCCCCTCTCCTCTTTCGGCCAAGATCACTCTCTCTTATCTCTCGCCAGTCTCCCTTTTTTGCTCCTTTCTCTTCTCCCCCTCTCCCCCTCTTTCTCTTCTTGTTTCTTCTTTTTCTCCCCTATTTTTCTTCCAGCTTCTCCATTGTTCTAGAAAAATGACTAAGGTTAAGAGATAACATAAATAAATAAATAAATACATTTCTTTTAATATAAAGGCTTGGGCAGGGTCATGTATACGTTGTTGGGGTTGAATTTTTGTTTAATTTCATCAAGCTCAATTCTAAATGATTTTGTGTCATTTTATTTGAAGTCCAAAATTTATTTTGTAAAATATTTCAAAATTGTTTAATTAAAGGTATTTGTATTTATTTTGTATTTTCTAAGCCCAAATTGAAGTTGTAACAATCTAAAATTTTAACTAAATCTTTAAATTATTTATTCTTTATGTTTAGAAAGAAAATAATAATAATAATAATAATAATAATAAAATATTCCGATCACCAAAACTTTATTATAATAATCAAGTGAATTTTTAGTCATTATGAAAAACCTTCCATTCGAGTCATCGTCTTCTTGCATTAATTTTTATTAAAATCTCTGGACTATTACAATTATCCTTATTAGGACGATGCCTAAGTATAAAAAGGCCTAACAAATTCAATCCACTTCACATGTCTAACATTTATGCATTTTTTGGACTAAAGATACTTTAATGCTTGTTGGTTTAAGAACAAAACAAACTCATTAGACAACAAGTAGTACTATTAATGATGAAGAGCCCTAACAATGAAAAAAGTTATGAGATGTCCCTCTTAATTAAGCACACCTCATATTCCTACCCCATATGCATCACAAGCCACCTCAACAACTTTGTAAAAGTCAAGGTATCATAAAACGGGTGCCTAAGTCATTCTAAGTTTAATTTCTTTAAATGTTTTAGAAGATGTATGAGTTCATTAAAACCCACCCTTTCTCGTACATTTGCTAAACTTTAAGATCAATAAAATTTTAATATAATCTAATTACTTCTTCCGAGACTTACTGTAAATGAGGATGTCATCAAAATAAACCACTAAAAACTTTGCAATAAAAAGGCATAAGATATGGGTCATCACTTTGATGAAGGCATTATGATCGTTGAACATGCCAAAAGAAATAACTAGCCACTCATATAATTCATCTAGAAACTTGAAAGTTGTCTTCCACTCATCTTCGGGTCTAATCATAATCTAATGAAATCCACTTCTTAGATATATCTTAGAAAATCATTAAGAACTAACAAACTCATCTAACAGGTCTTCAAGACTAGTTATTAGGAACTTATACTTTATAGTGACTAATACAGGTAAAGCACAAAAACTAAGACTATGATGAATAAATCATTTTTCTTAAAGTTTCTATATTGTCTATTTAGTTCAACTCTATTAAAGGGTACATCCTATAATGTGGGAGATTAGGTAACTAAGATCTTAGAACTAGGTTAATAACATGTTGAGTGGATCACATAAAAGGCGACTCATTAAGTAGCTCCTTGGGAGTAACATTTTGGAATTCTTCTAATGGGATAATAACCTTAAGAGAGTGGTCTACATTAAGCTCTATGATATCTATAATACTTTCTTTTAACATTAAGACATACATAGCATGTGTTTTTTCCATGTCAACCAAAGTGTTTAAGAGTTAAGATACATAGGTTGTGTTGCCTATGAGTACTAGGTGATAGTTGTTATTTTGGTTGATCACCATTGGATTTCGTGGGTTGATTCACTATATCATCAGGCTTGGCAAATTTCGAGATAATAGTTTTATCGCTATCGGTGAACATATATGCGTTGTTACATTCAAAATTTTTAACATTATGATCATAAAGCTAAGGTTTTTTAAGAAGATGTGACTGAAGGGGGACAAGACATCTTTGAGTGATTGATAATAATGTCTTATCTACCCAAGCTACTCTATAAGGGGAAGGTGAGATTCTTGATGATATTATGTTAGTAGTTTTTAATATGAAATTAATAATATCATAATATGTGAAGTGTGTGTTTACGATGATGACCAAAGTTATTGTAATGTCAATTTAATTTATGGATAATAAAATTGAATTAAACATGTTAAGAATCAACAAAATTATATATGAATGTACTTGTGATCAAACTAAACAATTTTCTGTAAGAAATATGATTTAAGCTTAATAAGATCGATATTTAGAGCCAAAGAATTGACACTTTTGCTAAACGGATCGATACCTTTACCAACCGGATCGATACACTTTAAAAATGTCAATACTTGGATGACAAGAGATCGATATCTTGCAAGTCAGAAGCCTCAAAGAGAATCACCAAGCCAATCAGATACTTAAAAAACGCAGATCGATATGAATAGAGAAGATTGATACCCATAGTTGAATAAATCGACACTTCACATTCTAGAGAGCTTAAAAATATTTACGAAGTGAATCAGATCGATACCAAAACTAAAGAGATTGATACTTCACATTCCAAAGAGTTTAAAAATATTTACAGAGTGAACCAGATCGATACCACAGTTGAAAAGATCGATACTTCGCCAACCCGAGAGTTCAAAAATAATTATAAGGCGAACTAGATCGATACATATATTAAACATATTGATACGAAGCAAGTTAGAGACTTCAGAAATATTTACGACCACGACCAGATCAATACGTGAAGGAGAAACGATCGATACTCAAAATTCAAGACAAGCTCAAATTCAAAATTTTGCTTAAATAGATCGATATACTACTAAAACAGATCAATACTTCCTAAAGTTTTAAAGCTCGACGATAACTATTGCAACATTTATGGCGAACATTTAATGCGCTTAATTAATTCGTTAGACACAAGCGTATTCACAAAGAGAATAAATATAAATAGAAGAATTTCAAAAGAAGTGATATACTGAATATATTTGGCTAATCATCGAACATTTTTTTCAATCTTCAACAACTTAAAAAACTCACTTTCTCTTACTACTGCAATTTTATTTGTGTGAGCCTATTGATATATTCACTCTATTGAGAGAGTTAAAAATATAATTCTAGTTCTGATCAATTTAGGTTTATCTTTACTCGAATTAAATGAAGATTAAATTAGATTTCTCTTCACTCGAAAAAAGAAGTTGTACAGTTGCCTTTCACCATAGAAGGAGTTATACTGGATTTCACTTGACCCGAAGGAACAAAAAAATTGTCAAACCTCAGAGTTGATCCAAAACCGAAAGAGTGGATGTAGGTAAAGCTTGTCGAACCACTATAAAATCTGTGTTTGTTTTCTCTCTTTCTCTCTCTATTGTTTTATTTATTGCATTGCATTAAAAAAGCTTTTAATTTTTAAATTACCCAATTCACTATCCCCTTGGGTACTGGGACAACAGTTCTGACTTTAAATAAAACCTAGCAACTATGAATTTAGATATGACATTCACAATGTTACCTTCATCAATTACTAATTTACACCTCTTTTCTTTGCATGGAATAAAAGTGTGAAAGATCATTGTTCGCTTCCTTGCATCAAAACGCACATGAGTAGATAAGATACATCTAATGACAACATTTATTAAGACATTACACTATACCTCCAACCTAACTTATCAATCTCATTCATAGGCTCAATAATCTCTCTTTCATCTCTCTCTCTACTAGTGAGTCGTTAAATGTCTGGTCAATGGTTAAAGTACAATAAAGAGAATGAGAGACAATTTCTCTTATATTATAACAATGGAAACATTATTCTATAGAAGGTTAGGACGAGAACTAGAGAAAACTGAGGTGTTTATCTAGACGTACTAGCTTGAGGTCGATAGTTAACATTAAAGGAAGACACAATAAGATCTAGTGAAATGACTGACTGAGATATAGTAGGTGGTCTGTTCGTATGCAAAGGACAAGCTAGATGAGTGCCACTAATCTAACTAAAAGTTCAGCAATAGTTAGGATAATGAATAAAAAGTTCACCTATAGTTAGGATAACAAAGATACCTCTATACTTCTATTACTTTTTAATATTCATCTTATATAGTCCCAAGTTTATGCATTTCTAACTTATGTTTTATGTCTACTCTCAACCCATTGTTACATGCTAATCTTCTATAATATCACATTGTAACATAAACTCGTTAAATCGATTATAGTATTTAGCAACAGTAGAATGGATTTGCTTAAGGTTTATCCATTGGTTAATCAAGTCTTATGTGATAGGCTTTTGACTAATCCAACGCCAATTGGGTTCTAGCATTACTAGTTAGCCTGAATTTAGCAAAACACACTTGTATAGGTTCTCTCATGTCATGCCACTCAAAATAATATTTTATCTCCGTTACACAGTTTATGGAAACAATAAAATCATATCTACCATCAAAACGAGAAGCTTCTACCTTAACATGTATTATGATATTGTTATATCATTGTACATGTTCTTAAGGTGCTCAGAGAAAATCTTCCTTGAAATTTGGAATCCTACGTTCAAACCTATTAAGCCGGTACATTCTATGATCTCCAATATTATCACCCACACAATCACTGCCCTCTTTTTATTTGTATGTTGGTGTTTAGTCAAGCCGTGTAAATAAGAGTTGTGTTCAAGGTTGTACATTTGGGGAAATGGGGTGGATGTAAGTTCTTCCATCTCCATCCTTACTTCTCCTAACTTCCCTCGTCCCCATTTGGGGAAAAATGGGGTGAAAGATTTTAGGGAGAGGTACCCTAATCCCTAATCCCATTTTTTTTAGGGGAAAATGATTTTTTTTTTTGAAAAAATAAGGAAATGAGGATAAGGTGAGATGTCTTATTCTCATCTCCATTTTGGGATAAAAATCATATACATTCCCATCCTATTTTTCTTTTTTTTTTTAAATCTTTTTCCAAATAGGATTGGAGGAGTTGGGAAAATGGGATTTTAAAATAAAATGTGCAACTCTAGTTGTGTTCATACTAGATCTGAACTCATTTAAAATGTATGTCTATTTTGAATAAAATAAAATTTACTTGTGACGAGTGTCATTAGTATTCTTATTTAATTATAATTTTTATTTTAAAATTAATTAATCTTTACAAAATGGTAACCAAAATTATAAAATATTTTTTTTATAAAATAAAATTTCGTCAAAAATTTTGATTTGATGCAGAGTGTATTTTTATTAATTTAAATTTTTAAATAGTCCGAAGATTGTTATTTTTTATTTTTTATA
This sequence comes from Cedrela odorata, assembly GCA_035584115.1. Lineage (NCBI taxonomy): Eukaryota > Viridiplantae > Streptophyta > Magnoliopsida > Sapindales > Meliaceae > Cedrela > Cedrela odorata. The sequence continues at coordinate 12,843,735 of JAXCLQ010000007.1, forward strand.
TTGAGGATTTGGCGTCTATATATATATATATTCTTTAAAACAAAAACCGTTTCATACAAATGGAAAGAAACCTGTAAACCGGAGAATTTTCAATTGGAGTGTGTTAACAATGAGCGGGCGTAACATGAACTCTGTGTTCTACGCGGAGTCGTACCATCCGATTCAGGCTGGCAGCATCGACGGTACTGATATTGTCCCGCACGACAACGCTGTTTACCGTGCTCTCCTCTGCTCCTCCGCCGGCCTCTGTATGTACTGCTATCTTTTATTCCCTTTCTCTCGCAATATTCCCAATTCTTTCCCATTTTAATATTATTTTGCTGCAGATGACCCCCTCGGTGACCCCAAGGTTAACGGTGACCCTTATTGCACCGTGTTCGTTGGCCGCCTCTCTCACCTCACTACCGAAGACACCCTTGGCAAGGTTAATTAATTAATTATTTATTTATTTATTTATTGTATTTTTTATCAACTGGGTAAATTTCAGTTACCTTCCCGCAATACACAGAGACAATATTTTTTTTGCAAATTCGTCAGAACGGGTCCTGAAACCGGATAAATAATGTTTAGAAATATGGTTATTCTGTATTGTCGGAAAACAATGTGAATGAAATTGTGTCTTTTTTTTCGGATTGAATTGATTTATATATATATATATATATAATTAAAGGTTGGTTTGTGAGTATTTCAGGCTATGAGCAAGTATGGTAGAGTTAAGAACCTGCGTTTGGTGAGGGACATTGGTAAAGTTGTTATTGTGTACATTGTGTTATATTGTTGTAGTTATTTGTAGGATTTAGCTCACTTGCGTTTGTGTTTGTGCTTATTCATATGCAGTAACGGGTGCCTCAAGGGGTTATGCTTTTGTTGAATTTGAAACTGAAAAAGAGATGCGCCGTGCATATGAGGTACAAAACCAATGATTTGATGGTGGTACAGATAAACGAATTTCAACTTTAGATAATTATTCTCTTTTTTTTTTAGCTTTGAAGTAAGTTCAGTTCAAGCATGATTCATTTCAGATTATATAATGCACCCTAGATAACAATATGTTGAGTGTATTTGTTGCAGAGCATGTTTGAGTGTTGACTCTCATCTCAGACATTTACTGCATAAATGTGGACTTTTATAATATGGTTATGTTTTATTATAAATGGGAGTGTTTATTTATGTACCACCTTGTCTGCAGAAATTACTCAAACATGAAACACGTGATTAGTATATTGGATGGATATCTGCTATTTAGTTTCGTACAGTGAGGTCATTTTTTATACACTTGCATGTGGAGTTTCTGATGGTGGAATTTACAAGTGATGATGTTTGTTTTATTATGCCTGATGTTCAGGATGCTCACCATTCCATTATCGATGATCATGAAATTTTAGTTGATTATAACAGACAGCAGTTGATGCCTGGATGGATTCCAAGGAGGTTAGGTTAGTTGTTTATTTTGATTTACTTCTGTAAAATTAGCATTAATAAAGCTCGATCATGGCATTTACCTTTCGTTAATTTTTTTTCTCAAAACAGGTGGAGGCCTTGGGGGTAAGAAAGAGTCAGGACAGCTTCGTTTTGGAGGACGAGAAAGACCATTTCGAGCTCCTCTGTATGCTTCTTACCTTTTTGCTTTTATGTATTTTTATAAATTTTCCGTCTATGTGATTGGATGGAATTCTTGTTCTGCTTCAGTTATAATAAAAAATAGCTTCAATGTTGATACTTGCTTGAATTTTACTGCTCAAGATGATGCATCTTACTTTGTGTTTGGCTTTTGATGTTAAGGAGTGAGTGGAGAAAAATAATTTGAAACATGAAACTTTAGGTATCAACACGAGCATAATTGGTTTTGTAATATTTTCTAAATAATTCATATATCCATTTTGTCAAGGGACTAGTTTCATTCTTCTTTTTGTGAAGTGATTCAATATATCTTTTCATTATATTGTAAAAGAACAAATGCATTATGTTAGACATTTATTGCAGCCAATCTTGCATTCTCAGTTTTACATGGAAAGCTTCTTGAAATATTGAAAGTTTTTGCTTGTCCTGCCATTTTGTTAAATACTCTGAAATTCATTTTTCTGTGTTTGGCTAGGATGTAGTATAGTTTACAAAATGTAACTTACTTATGTATACTTGGGTTAAAATGCAAAAAAATATACTTTTTCTGTGTACTAATCTTCAATACAAACCATCTTGTAAAACTGTTGCACTCAATTTTCGAAACAAGATAGCTCTCCCATCAATTACTTATCCGCTGCCTTCGTTACTGTAAGATTTGCATCTTATGGCTGCAGTGCTTAAATCCTTTGTATCCTACTGGTTTGGCTGAAAGACTCTCTCTCTGTCTACTCACTTAGGCTGTTCATCAATTGGCTTTGCTTATACGTTAGCCTAAACCCAACTGGCTGTAATCTTGTTCCTGGTTTATCTATCTTTCACTCTCTGGTTTGATTCCTTATCGTTATCTTAGGTTGTTCCTTACTTGGCTTTGCTTAACTGCCAACCTAACCCAGCTATAATGTTGATCCTGCTTCTTTATTATTAGAAGTTGCTTGACACACTTAAACCATACTGGCTTAACTAGCAATAGTTATTTTCATAACAATGTGCAGTCAGCAAGGCCTTGTGCTATCATATTTTTTCTAATGCTAAGTTTTGATTCAGTGGCACAATTTTCTTTTTATTTTTTTTTAGTAAATTATTGCTCTAAAACGTGATATAAAGGTTTTCAGCTTTGAATCTATCTGGGCATATTCTCATTTTGGGAAAACAATTAAATTTTAAGTTCATTTCTCTTTTGTGATTATATGCCAGAAAGTTGCCCCAAAATGTTTATGTATAATTATTGATTCTAAACATCACCCTTGCAACACCAGGCGTCCAATACCATTTGATGATCTAAAGAGGCTTGGCATTCCTCCACCACCAGAAGGAATTTATATGTCTCGTTATCAGGTAGTGTTTGTTCCATCTTACTGACCATATGGGGATACTTGATGTGTATATCAACTTGCTTATGCAATATTCTAGGCCACAGTAAGCATCTCATATGTTTTTGCTAGAATTTTAAAATTGAAGAAGCTTATGAGCTATCCTTGTCAATACTAGTGTCTATTCCCGAAACACTAATCTTACAAACTATTCTCTCTTTTAGATTAATATGAATTATTTAAGTGTTAAATAATCTAAGATGTACTGAAGTTATTTGCCTTAAGAGAGTTTTAAAACCCATGTCAAGACTATTTTATGAATTTTTTTCTTACATATTCTAATCTTCTTTGTAGGTCCCATCACCACCTAGAAGGAAAAGGAGCTCCGTAGAGAAGGAAGAAACGTCTCACAATAAGAGCTCAAAGCACAATAGCACCAAGGACAAGGAAGAACGACACCGTAAAAGCTGTGCGGAAAAGGAAGAATCACATCACAAAAACTCTATGGAGCTGGTAGATCGCTCTCGCAAAAGAAGGTCTATGGAGAGAGAAGAAAGCTATTGCAAAAGAAGCACTATAGCAAGGGAAGAGCTGTCTCACAAAAGCTCTCTGCACAGGGAAGATCGCACTCACAAAAGGTCTGTGGAGAAGGAAGAACTCTATCACAGGAGGAGTTCTGCAGACAGAAAAGAGAGCTCTTACCAAAGGAGCTCTGCAGATAAGGGAAAGCACTCACACCTCAGCCACATTGAACGTTATCACAGATATGAGAGGAGTTCCGACGGTCAGGATATATCTTATGACCACTGACTTGTTGCAGTTTGGCCACTGTCAATGTTATATGTAATGGGATACAATTGGTTGTATATAAGCATTTTTCTTCTCTTTAATTACCTTCAAGTTTCAGGTACGGCAATCCAGTATATTTAGTTTACAGAATTTACTCATGCCTTAAAATAGATTTATTTTTCCTTACTTGTGAGTTGAAGAATCTTGAGTTGGATGCCATATCCGTGTAACACTTTCTGCTTGCATTTTATCTTCAACATTCTGAGGTTATAGATAAAACCAAAAGCTGATGCGTTGACTTAATGTATTTTTTGAAGAATAGAAAACAGTCTATCATACTATATTGTTTTTGTTCTAGATTTAGCCATCTATGTGCTTTCATGAGAATTTTCTTATTATATTTTTGCAAAGAATTTCTAGATATTTTTTCATAGAGGCCTGTGTAGAAAATGTTTTCTTAAACTTTGTACACACTTATTGCTGTGGTTTATACTATATATTTGCAGGAGATATTCGAGCTGCAGATAAACATCGTCTGAACCCTGAGGCTTGGAATGGGGTGGGATTTGGCCAATTTTGTTGTTCATGGATGATTCTTATAGTGTTCAACCATAGATTTATGTGAAATTGTAAACAATCATATATTGGAGAGCTTAAATCCTATTTAGTTCGTACTGCTAGTCTAGAACTTAGAAATTTGGGTTTTTTTTTTTTTTTTGTTCATTTATATTATTTTCTATTGAAATTAACTAACTCCAATATTAGGTGTCCCCTGCAGAATTTATATTATTTTTATCCAAAAACAAAAAAGAATTAGTTGCTAATACTATATTTGGCTTTATATTATATTAGTTTTTTTTTTATTAATGATAATTAGCTTTATCATCTGCAGAATTAAATGAAAGAAAGATGAAAAGATTGATGGCTCTGGAAAAAGTAGCTGAAAGTAAAATAATTTTGGTCACGAGGAAACCAAGACTGAATTGGGATGTGGAGATTGTTTGTTTGCAGTCGAACAACTTTCAATATTATGTTGTTACGGGTGTTCATAGATTCTAGGTTAACTCAAAATCTTGTGGAACTGGACCATCGGTTCGGTTTTTAAACCGAAACTAATTTGTTCAGGTTCTTCTGGTATTAGAAATGGAAAATCGATTTATTTCGATTCGGTTCTGATTCTTTATCTTACAAAACCAAATCGAATCAATGAATTGAATTTGACTTGTATGATCCAGATTTGATTTGATCCGACCCAACTCAGAAAAATAAAAATAACAAAATCTAAATCTAACTTAAATTTCATTTTCTCTTTACTCTTCTCTCTACCAAGTCAATTGATTGCGCTGCTGCTCCTCACTCACCTCTCTTCCAGCTCCAAACTCTAGTAAGCTAACGTGATTCATCTTCAGTCAACTCACAAAATCTACAACTTCCCATTTTTGATTTTTTTTCTTCTTCATCTTTAGCCAAAAACAAGAATAGATCGATTGGTTTCTGCAACTTATAAACTTTAAGTATATCTCTTAGATTTGTTTTTCAATTTTTATATTTCTTTTTAGCTTGATCAGTTGATGATAAGATGGGATGCGATTTTCATTTTTAGTTTGATCAATTTTTATATTTCTTCTTTGAAACAAAAAAAAAATGAAGTTCTTTTTTTTCTTTTGTTAGCTTTTAGGTATTTTGTTTTTGTACTTAATTATTATTATCTTATAGAGGAACGTGTCAATGCATTTGATTAGTCATGCTTTAATATGGTTTGCTTTGTTGTGACTATATACAAGTAGTGCATGAAGTATTCTTGATAACCCTTATTTTAGAGTAATCTTCCTTAATGTTTTGGGTACTTGTTTTACTTACATGCATCTCAAAACATAATATATGTGGTCGTTGCACATTTTTAATGAATAATCTTATATAAAATTTACAATCCATCGCTGGGTTTCATTCACATTATTTGTTTATAAAAACCTTTATGCTTTTCTAAAAATTGGAGAGCCACATAAAATATATTATAGATGAAGAATTTGATTAAGTTATTAGCATATAATTTAGGGTTTAATCAAATTAAATATGTAGTTAAGGTTTCATTTTATCAATTTAAACAAAATTAAAATTTAATCACCAATCTTTGGTGATGTGTGATGAAAATCAACCTCTCAAATGTGGTCTCCAAGAAATCAAACCCTTGAACTTTGAAATCAAACTTGGCCGAATATAGATGAAGAGAGAGAGAGAGAGATTGTTTTCTTTTTCCAATTTGAAAAATATCATTTCATACTACCCAAAAGTGGAAAATGACCCATTTATATATTATTGTCTTATTTATTTAAATGTCTTCATTATCTTAATGAAAGACAAATACGCCCAAAGTTTGTCCAACAAATTTTATAATAGTAAAAAGTAAAATAACAAGTTTGCCTTCATTAAACAATTTAATGACAAATTTAACTTAAAACTAGTTAAACCAAATTTGACCAACTTTATTTAATTCTATTTTTATTCTCTAATATTAATAGAATAATATAATTTACATTAAATTATATTTTTATCATTTATTTAAGCTCTCGAATCCATTAAACTATTTAACTTATAAATTGTTTATACTTTTAGATCAAATATTATTTTCGAAAGTGCTAGTTCTCTTACGGATAATATTTATTCCATTTATTAGCAAGAATAAGCTCAAGTTATTGGTTGTGACATCTCGAGTTTACTGTGGTGTTAGCCGTGAGTTGGAACTGAACTATTTGATCTCGTTTCGAATTTTTCGAAACTCAATGACTATGGTTAACATCTAATAATATTTCATAGTCTCTAAACCACAATGAAGAAAATCTTCACTGAACCGTTATTACCGAATGTACTACCATGTAGATGTATCCTTCCGTTCATCTAATCCTGACTATGTTAGGGCTTATGGAAGTCAAAACCCTAAACTCAGTATCTTTTCGGATCATCGGTCATTACGCGCTGAACTTGTCACTGCTAAACTCTTCGTGTGAGTAATATTGTTCCCTGGCCAGGAGTTTTGTTTTCAGGCGTGTACTGACGTCCAACTGAGAACTCAAATCCGGATTGATTCAATGGAAACTCATGATCATATGTATCGAGTTAATGGATCCCATCTTGATAATCACTCACATCCCAACATAAACAACACATGACTAAACTGACTTATTGTGTAAGACATGATTAGTCTCGCACTTATATACCATATGAACCATATACATCTATATCGGATGTCAACTATGACGTCTCAGGTCAAAGGGCTACTTCACACACTATTACAATCAAATGACAAATCATTGACCACATACTTTCCACGTGATTCATTATTACTTTGGTCACGTTCGAAAAATAATTTTCTAACTGCTAATCCATACTAATGCCTTAATGACATGACGATCATTGTCATCTGCATTAATATCATCTCATGATATTCATCAGAGGTATTCAGCATACCCATTATGCGATATAGATGCTCGGTCGATACCACTCTTGTAAGGAACAGTTTAGATAATCAAATTATCTAGGCAATTCATATGCATACTCTATCTACTAATATGAAAAGACAAAGGAAGCAGCATATGCAAATAAACAAGTAATAATTTCATTATAAATGAATATTTATAGTACATATTACAATATGAAATTCAATACAAAATACCCAAAAATTGACAACACTAATGGTTTTAAGGCATATTACATTAACAATAGAGATGTTAATTATGAGGAAACTATAACTCAAAAGTAGTAGGTATCATGTTTTCTAAGAAAACTCAATCATCTCTCTTTCAGCCTTATTAGAAGATAACTAAGGGAAGAGTTTTGTGGCTATCAAGCATCCGACTAATAGAGAATTTTAGACCAGTCGAGATTATTGGTCGCATGGAGAAAACAGATTTGTGACATTTTTTTTTTTGGTGAACAAGAGACATGAACTAGATATGCAATGATAGTAGGAGGGTTACTTGAAAAGCTAAAAAGGATGATGCTTGCAAAGCAAAAAAAAGATCTCGCCTTGCATCACAATCCATCTCTTGCTATAGCTAGACAGAAAGTACGTTTTACCAAGTAATATTTGATTTACAACAAGATTTGTATTGCATATTATATAGATTATATATAGAGAATGTCTGATGTACAGAAAGCTTGTCTTAGTTTTTCCCTTAATTGAAAAGGCAGCAAGAGCAATGGAAGTTATGCACCAAATTACTCATGAACTTTGTCATTTGTTGTTGCACCAAGAGCGATGGTTCCTAATTTAACAGTAAACGTAGGTCCTCTACTTTGTTTTCCAGGGAAAACTTGTTGATATATATTATTAAACATTTCGATTGCCCATAACTTTTGTTAATTACCCCTTCATGTAAATTTCTCACTTTTTTTGTGTTCTTGTTTTTGTTTTCGAAAAAGTGCTAGATTTATAGCTTTTTTGAGTTATCTAGTCGCCAACGAATTCATGCAAGAAAATAAATAATTAGATATTATAAAAGTAAGGTTTTACAAATGAGAGGAAAGCTCTGTATTTTGTATTTCTCATTATGCATCATATTACAATTACAAGTCCAAGTTACCCCAATTTATAGCCTTAAATATGTAAAATTATGGTGGAATTGATGGTTCACATATTACAATTACAAGTCCAAGCTATCCCAATTTACCCCAATTACAATTTCTCTCTTTTTTGTGTTCTTGTATTGAATTGATGGTGATTTGGATGTTCACAGCATCTGTTTTTGCAATTCTTTGGCATAGTTGCATTGTCTTCTTTTGCATACTTTGGCATAGTTACAGATTTTAGACTTCAGCAGTCAGCCATGAACATTTCTCATATATTCAAATTCCTTCCCTGAAGCCAATGTGTCAACCTCATCAAATATGTTAATTAGGCATGCATTATCTCACCTTTTCATGAATATCTTTTGTCTGGTTACATTCTTAAATTGTATACTGAATATTGTTGCATTGAAATACCATGCTAACTACTAAGAAGATTCAGATACTTGAGTGTTTCCATGTATTATTACTATGTATTAGATGAAATCTAAAGTATGAAGTCTACACCCAATGGTTGTATAAGTTGGTTACTCTTCGTTTCTACTAAATATGATGATTAGATAACTTTCAATTTTCCCTTCATATTCTAAATGTCATATCTATATAACTTATATTCAAGTATTACACCTATAAAAATGAAAAGGAAAGTTAAATTCTCAACTAGTTTTTGATGTCTTGTTTTGCTAATGTATGGCAATTCACAAAGCTTAAAGTGCCCAAATTAGTTCTACTGTTCTTTTTTTCCCATCTCTTTCTACCATATTTTAGAAAGACTTGCATAGTTGTGCTTATATGTTGATGTGATAATTGGTTGATTTCTCCAGGCCAGTCAATGTTGTCTGCTGGAAACGTGCTATTTGTTTGGATTTCATGGAGAAGGTTGGAATAATGTGGCTTATTTGTTCATTTAGATTTTTGGATAACAGTAATCCATGTATAGCTTTTAGGTTTATTGTTTCTGTCTTCTATTTTATTTCGGCAGTTTCTATTAGATGTGGAAAATCATAATTGAAAAATAGTTGAAACATATCCTGAAGTCAGAGAGCATTTATGGGAAGTATATTGTAGACTGGAGTTGATACATGGTATTGTAATCGTGACTGATATGAATGAACATTACCTGTTTGCATATTTGTGGAAATGGATGGTCATTTTCATTATCTTTTTTGGATTGTTGTTTTACTCTATTTACTTATGAAATAATTTTGTTTCATCTCTATAAACATTTTGGTTGTCATTAGTGATTGCTAGAAGTAGAAATATGATTTTGATACACATATTTGATAAATATGGTACCCTGTTTTCGGATCGAAACCGAATCAGAACCGAAAAATAGAGTAAGTTATGGTTTCAAATTTTAAGAATTGAATTTATTTATGGTAGATTCTGGTTTCAAGTGAAACCAGAACTGGAAGCTATTTTAAACACCCCTACTTGTTGTGTACTTACTAATAAATTTATCTTACGTTAGAAAAAATGATATTATTGGTTGTTTAATTATGTTTTTAATTTTCAAAAATAGAAAATGTTATTTTTAAAATCTTTAACTAAATGTATAAGATAATCTTTTGGGTTTTTATCGGGTGTAACCCAATTTTATGGCCCATTTGTATTTTTAATCACAGTAAAAATAATTTTATATTTAGAGCCAATTGTTTGCTTTTTAGACAATTTTACCCTTAATTCTTATTCTTCTCAAAGAATATCTTATTCCCTCAACGAAGTTACTGTTCACTAGACAAATTCACTATTCCCTTTACGAAAATTCACTGTTTCTTCGACGAATTTACTATTTCCTCGATGAAATTCACTATTTCCTTAATGAAATCTATCTTTCATCGAGGAAAAATAAATTTTCATTGAAGAAACAGTAAATTTATCAAGTGAACAGTAAATTCATTGAGGGAAAATGAATTTTCATTAAGGTAACAGTAAATTTCATCTTCTTTTTCACTGATTCACTCTCTAAATTCTCAAATTCAGACAAAAAATCATAATCAAAACAAAAAAATTGGTACCGAATCACCCGTAAACTAATTTTTAACCATTTTCTCAAAAAATTATTAACTCTTTTTCAAAATCCACATAAAAAATTACAATCAAATATAAAAATTTTAACTTCAAAATTTTGAGTTCTAATAAAGAATAATATTTTTATCCAAAAAGTAGATAATTGACCCTAAATATAACAAATTTGAGAGTTTGACTATAAACATAAATAGGCAATATTTTTGGGCTATACAGGTCAAAAACCCTAATCTTTTTGTTGTTTTTCATTTTTTTTGAAAACATAATTGTTAAAAATAACATTAAATATATTCTCACTGTTTTAGAAAATTACTTTTTAACAAATACTACCAAAAGCATTTTGTCTTTTTAATAATCCATTTCCAAAATTATTATTTTCAAAATGTAACCTAGCACACCCTTAGCTTGTATAAAGATCTCATTGAACTAAATAATATATTATAACTTTTTACTTAAATAATTTATATATTTAATAAATTAAATTCAAGTTTTACTGTTAAAATATAAATTATCTTAATGCTAAAGTTTAATGGTTGATATTGTTAACATATATATTCAAGTTTTAACTTTGCAACTATATATTTCGATTAAAAATTTAGTATATAGTTGAAGAATTGTGCATGAATTTTTGTGGACAAGTATATTACTAATTGTAGAAATTATGAGCAGTTCGAGACATGAATTGTAGTTATAAAAGAATAAATTGTACATTTATTAATTAAAATAATAAATACTTATATTTATGATAAAAATAAACATGGGGTAAAAGAACTTGGAAGTTTTTAATTAAGTCATCTGTTAATATATATATATATATATATGATTATCATTTAATTATTGTTTCGTAAGAATTAATTTAATATTTCTTTTTAAAAACCCATATTATTATTTTTTTTTTTATCTTTATTTCTAACGAAAGTTTTAGTCATATAATAATATGGAAGATACGGTAAAAAAAAAAAAAAAATGTAATCAGTCTTCTGTAGGTCGTGGGAAGTATAAGTACACGCCTGTAAAAGTAGAACCATTCCGTCGATATTAAAATAATGGGAACTGAAACTCTCAAATTGTTTCTAGATTTCAGTAACCTAAGTAATAATAAAAAGTGTGCCACTGCTAGTCTACATATGAAGGTGAGTGAGGTACCATGTCAAATCACTAACCAATAATTTGAGAGAGAGTTTTAACTTATGTAAGTGTCCTTAGCCCTTCGGCCGCACCGCCTCTTACGACAGCTCATAAATTCTAAGGCAAAATAACTCAATGTTCCAACACAAGTTCATTTATGAGTTGCATATTCAACAACTTTTTAAACTCATTTCCTTAGTTTGAATTAAGGAGAATCAATTACTGCAAATGCATCTAACACTTTCCTTTACCAATTGTACACAAACAGTAAAACACATAAAAAGAAATACGGGAATTCAAGGCATATTAGACTTTTCCATTAAAACACTTGTAGATATTACAACTTATAAATTCCCTTTCTTCAAATTATAACTAAATCCGGATCCAACACTTCAACATAGCAACATATGTATTTTCTGTCTTGAGACCAAAAGGACACCATAACTGTCTAAGTTAGGAAAAGAAAAAGGTAAAACAGGCGCTAAGCCAAACCAAGAACCTATATCTACATGGAACCCATTTCTACTTGTACCCAATATTTCATACTGAACAACTCCCCAATAAGGTTTGCATCAATTTACACTGGCAGTCATGCTGCATGAGTCATTTCTGCAATCGTCAATTAAGAAAGCTCATTTGGCACTTTCTTCCTTGACCATAACTTTACTTCTATTTTTCTTTAGTGCATTTCTTCTTTTGGCTTGAATTTGACGAACGTATTCTGCAACTATCACATGGAACTTAGGAGCAAGCTTACTTGAAGAGGAAACATTAAGCCCTGCTTTCTTCAGAGCCCTAGTAACATGTTTCTGAGCCTTTTGAAAGTGGACCGAGCAGAGAGAAGGGACAGTGGATTTCAATATTGGCTTTCCACATGTTATGGGTCCTGCCACCGCACTAAAAATAAACAAACAATTAAAAAAGGAATCAATGGAGCTACAAGATAAAAGCTTGCAAATAGAAGCATGTAACTTGCAATGTGCGAAAAAAAAAAGACAATATATCATAAAACTGGAGTAAAATTATGAATAAAGTCTTCTAAGTTTTCTCAAAAATAAATTCTCTCTGTTCTTCCCCATTATCAAAGCCCTTTTGCAAATATGTTGAAGATTTAATCTCAGGTTTCTAATACAATGAATCACAGTTACAAGCATTTTCTGGGTATGCGTCCATCAAGGTTCTTTTAACTCTTTCCTAATTCACAGTATGCGCGACAATTAGTCTTCTCTGTCACACTCAAAGTACAAAGAGCAACATAAACACCATTATGCTGTAAAATATTGAAAACTTTCCCTGTCCCTTCTTCATATACCAATAATATATCATGTTTGACAATAAACACCCTCTTGAAAATAAAATATTTCAGTATTTGCAAATAAACCAAAGCTCCATTAAAAAAAAAAAAAAAACATTCGTATTGAATAAAAACCATGAACCCAGAGAAAAATCAAGCATATAAATCTCGTACAGAATCTGAATTCAAGAAAAGGAATACCTTTTGATAACATAATCACAAGGCTTGTAAAGCTTCTGCTTGGAATCAGAGAGAATATGCAGATGACAAAAGCTGGTTAAAGCCATTGCCTTTAATTTACATCCAACAAACAAGCACCTATGATTATTCTTGTTACTATTATTTTCATCACTCCCTTCAACGAAACTATTATAACCAATTTCTCTCTCTACACCATTATCTTCTAATTGTTGTTGCTGGTCTTTGAATGGGCTGACACCATACTTCCAGTAATAATCTCTGTACTGAACCTTGAGCTCCTCCATCAAAGCCCAGTAATGATCTCTATAACACTTGGAGAGTTGGGTGAGGTGGTGGGATCGACGGCGGAGGAGCTCGGGGCGCGTGAGGTGGGTAGAGCGAGAGAGAGTTAGATCTGCCTGGGAGAGAGTGATGATGTTGGATGTGGTTGAATTAGGATTAGGGTTTTGGTTCTTATGAGAGATTTTTGGAGTTTTGGGAGGTTTTGAAGTGGAAGGCTGATTCTTTGGAGCTGAAGACATGGTTTGGCTCACTGTATGTACAAAGAGAAGAAGGAATAAGGAGAAGCAAGCAATTTTCCTTTAATTCATAATTGTTCTGTTCTGCGCTTTTGGCTGTTGCCTTGGGAATTAAAAAATAATTAGGATAATTATAATATTCCCCTAAAGTTTGCCAAAATTACAATTTTTCGTCTTCTTGCTTTTGACTTTTGAGATTAGTACAAACATCCTATTAAAATTTAAAAAGTGATCAATAACTCTAAATACAATTACCGTTAAAGATTTGTTCAAGAATTAAGGTAAATAAAAAAAATTTTAAACTAAACATTTATATCACACATTTTTGTTAATTTAAAAATAATTAAAGACGTAATTAGGTCTTACTCTTATTGTTCATCGAAATCAAAATTATTATATCTATATTTATCATAGTAGTTTAACCGTTTATTTGTTGCCTAAATAAGAGTTGAAAGTTTAGGCTAACATACAAAGCCACTATCAAATAGCAACAGAGTTGTGATACACCACCGACATCATCGTGTAGATCACCAGTCAATTTATGCAATATACACCACCAATCTTCCTCGTTTGATAATATTGTTTTATACGTTGATCAAAACATTCAATGCTTATTTGGCAATGAGCAAAATGCTCAAACAACACCATTAAATACAATTGCATAGATATCACGGGATGTTTCTTGAAATTCAGCTTGTTCTAAGTTAATTGCCGGCTTCTGTAACACTGTCCTCTGGTTTCTTAATTCTAAATAAATTTATTTGAAGCTTAGATAGTGTTGTGACCCTCTCTTTCCCCGGCTAATGGGGTGCTCTGTGCATAATTGGTTTCTCAAAATTCAATTTTGTTTCTTTGGCGTTGCTCGTAATTAAGATATGTTATGTGACTGAGGTACTGTAATTTTTACTATAACTTTGACGCCATAAATGTTGTACTGGGTTCACAAGCTATTTATGCAAGGTGACCTTGGTTCTATATATAAAACAGAAATGAAGATTTATTTATCATGTCATAAACTTTTTAACCATACATTTCACCCTTGCATCTTGGATCAATTACTCCTGTCAAAAAATGTAGGAAGTTTCTTCTATGGATGTGGCATCTGGAATGATAAGAACTAACCATTATTTTTTCGAGGCAGCTTCTCTGTATCTTCAGTATAGTTCTTCTTGAGTCTGAAATAAAAATTTAAAAAAAAAAAAAATCACAGTTAAAAGGCCTATCTCATGGTATTTCCAGATAGTTTTCCAATTCAAAATGAAAATAGTCTATTCCATTCTTTGATCTAATAAAGGGAAACCACAGGCTGAATCGGCTTTTTCAAAAAACTCACAAACATGGCACCAGCCCATGATCCAATGAAAAGGGTGTCCACGTTGTCAATTTTCTCTCGCCTAAATACTTACCACCTAGCATTCCGTAATGTGCCATAAGCGAAGTTATTGGTTGCAAAATAGGAATTACTCCAATTAAACTTGGGGCAAGACCTTTGTAGAGTTCTGCAGGGTCTTCTTCTTGCATTATTTTTAAGAATGTATCTACTATATCTTTGAAAGCATCATAAACTTTAAAAATTACAATCCAAATAAGATCCAAACATTACAAAAAATTATAAATAGATGCACATCTACAAATTGTTAAAAACTGTATTTTCAAAATTGTAAGTCTATGTTGTAATTATTTTCTCTTTAATAGAGATTGTGTTTATTACCAAAATAATAATAATAATGATCATCTATTACACATTTATATATCAAATGAAAACACAGCAACATCAGTAATACCAGAAAAAATGCAATGTCACAAGCAGGAAACTTATCAAATTAAAAATGTGTACCTGGAAATGAACACTAATATCAGAGCCTAGGCCTTGTAGCTCCAATATAGTCCAAGATAAGACAAAATCATATTTCAAGAATTTAATGGCCTCATAAGATTTAAGTCCATAACAGATACCCATGTACAGAAAACTAAAATCAATTGATGCAACAGCCATCACTTTCAGCAATGCAAAGGGCAAGCCAAGCCATGGACTGAAAGATAGAAAAGTTAAAAATAATTCTATATAACACAAGCGACAGCAACAACAAATTACGCTGCCATTACTTTCAACCCTCTGCCATCATCTTATGTTTCCATCTAACACCTGTGTGTCAGGGTTCCATTTGAAGATACTTTTGAGTATGTTTGAGACTGCTGTGCTTTTATTTAACTTCGAAAACATAAATCAAAAGTGTTTGGTAAATACCAACTTTTACTGGGGAGCTAATCTTTACACTCGCCCTCCGACTTACATTTGACATCTAGTGATTCCATCCTATTACAATAAAGTCACAACACCTCAATCCCAACATACCCTTAATTGTTTGGAGCTGCAAGTCTTTGCTTTTCCATGTTTAGATTCTGTGTCTAGGAATTTATGATTTACTTGAACTTCTCAGTATGTCTCAATATGTCAAAAAAGTAGACTACATATGCTCTAAACCTTAAAATTCATGTGCTCTAAACCTAAAAATTCATGTGCTCTTCCAAATAAAATGTTTATCCCTACTTGTTAGGTTGCATTAACTGTTGAATCTCTAACACCTACAAAGTGCGGAAGGTAAGGAAACAAAGCTAAAGCTAAATGTAAATGAAATTATATTTAATATTGTCACATGCTACAGATAACTTTGTCACACTGTTTCTTTAACACCAAAATTTTCTTCTCTCTCTTTCCCACATTTGCCTAGCAACCAAAAAAATGGATAAATATGATTTTATATCTTTTAGTGCTAATATCTACAAATAACAAAGCTATTAGCAGAACACTTGAAAATTATAAAAGAAGATTAAAAAAGAAATTCATTAAAAGTTAGAGATAAAAGTAAAATCAAATTTATATGAAACAAAAGAAATTGAGAAATTAATAAGTACCTTACCTTCTGCTCCGAGATGCAGAGCATGCCCTTTATACTCAATGGAGTTGAGCCCTAATAAACACAGAATCATAGAATTAAAAAGATAAATAAAAATAAAAATCCGAAGGGGGAAAGATCTTGGGTTAAATTCTCACCATTGACTCAAAAGAAAAAGAAAAAAATAATATAAAAATTAAAAGAAAGAAAGGAAAGAAAAGAATGAAAAAGGCAAGAATATCATATTGAGAAATACCCCATATTAGCATATTCCTCTTTTCTATTATCTTCCAAATCAAATTGTAAACTGACGAAGTTATTGTTACCAGAAACTATATACAGAACTAGAAATAATTTCACTATTCTCCATTGCTTCTAATGCATCTCCGCATTAGAATTGAAATAATAGTTTCTGAAAACACAAAAGATATTGAACTGAAAACGCTTCAAATAAGAAACAATAACAAAAGGTAAAAAAAAAAAAAAATACAGAGAAACTTCCATGAATATCAGTATCAGAAGCAGCTAGGTTCTTGCGGAGGATACAGAGTCTTGAAGAATTTGTCACTACCTCAAAATCCTATTCTTCACCATCGACATCAATTTTTGCTTCTCACAACTTCCCGCCAATTTGCTATAGAGAACAAAATCTCAGGAAAAATCTATCTCACCTCAAGAATTTTATGAGATGATGACAATTAATTTCAACTGCAGACAACTATCTTAAAGCTAATCCAATGAGGAAACCATAATTACATGAAGTTGTTAAATGGTTTGAATTAATTCGCACACTTGGCATAAATGAGGTTAAAAGTAAACACAAAAGAAAATCAAATGCTATATGGTACCTGAGCCTTAAATGAAGGGATGAAGTGCATGTTAGGTGGTGTAGCAAGGACGTCTTGCGGCAAGGGTATTTGTGCAATATTACCACTTATTGGCAGTGAGGCAAAGCTTGTCCATGGTAGGTTGCTCTCTACTAAATGAATGGCTGAACTAAAAGCTCTTTGGCTTTTTGTTTCAATCTGAGAAATCAGAGAGCTTGTATTTTACATGTGCAATCTCAATTGCATTCAACGACAATACAAAGCAAAGAAACATATATCTGGGAAATCACATTTATTTCAACAATAAAGCAACTGAATCAATGTCAACATACCTAACACTGACATGAAATTTCCATCTTCTGTCAGCCAAAGCCAAGCATCACCACACAACTGAAGTGTGCAGTCCTCTTGCCTGCTAACAATAATTTCAGCTTTAAAAGTTTTGTTACAATCTTCCAAAACCAATGAACATAGAATATCATTCTCTATGAAATTTTTCCTCCTAAATAGAATAAGAGCATATGCATTTGGAATATTTTCCATCTAGTATGTGTTATGTGCATCAAATATTCAGTAGCAAATCAACGCCTGAAACAAAATATTTATGGATTTTTTCTTGGCTCCATTCCTCAGTACAGTGACTAATAATAAGTAATCACATTTGAGCACAACTGCATAGACACATTCTCAGGTGAACAGTTTTGCATGTAAATCATTCACTTCCAATAAACCAAGAACTGGAAGTAAAAGATCAATGATCTGTTTTTACAATTTCACCATTAGTCACAAGGTAAAAAAATTGTGAAGGAAAAAGGGAGCTTGTTAAAAAGATAAGCATTATATTTGGAAAACAAATTTACAACAAAGAGAAGTAGTTTCTTTCTCTTCTTTGTATTTTCTTAGTCAATTATTTTCCTGGCATTTAACCCTCCATCAAAATAGAAGATTACATATATGATTTGTAGACCCAAATGCAGTGTCATATTTCAACACAAACAGTCAAACACAAAGACAAGGACACAACTATTCATGCATACGTTTACATATTTATAATATCATCCATATGCACTAAACTACAACCATATTTTTGTTTGACTGCAGAATAATAGTAGAAAGTGAAACAACTATCAAGCCAGCAAGTATATTACAGTTTCATACAAATTCTGTATAGCACCCTCAAATTGTTATATATGTTTTTAGCAATTAGAGGTTTATTCTAGTATAAATGTTCTTACAACTTTCAGACTTGTGCCCTTGAGTGTCAGACAGATGGAACGAGACTCATGACCTCAAGTGTCTGACATGCTACATTTGCCAATAACAAAAATGTCCTGTAAGTTCTTTTAGATATGAGGTCATCTATCATTCACCTAGAAACTATAATCATACAAGATAAAGAATATCTAAGGAGAGAAATTAACATCTAACACCGTAAGCAACCAGATAACGGAGAATTTTTCACAAAGGTTGATGCAAGACCAGCTTTATAGGGGCTGAAACCCCAAGGGTTGCGTTTGGTGATTAAGACTTTCGGTTTCCAACAAGAGATCAGAGGTTCTACCCCTAGGTGCCACCTATGAACATATGCTTGTTTTCAATTTGTTTTGATCAATGGCTCAATGCTAAAGGAGCACAAAAAAACCACAAAAGAAGGTTAAATGTTGTTGCAAGATATGAAATTTAAGGTCTAGCCTAGCCTAGCCTACCCAACCCCAACCCATTCCTTCAGAAGTTGAGCTAAAGCTCAAGGGACAGTTCTCAGCATCCATGGTTAATCACTTACAGCTTGAATAAATTCTGATGAAAATAAATTGTTAACCACAACAATAAACATATTTGTGCGCACAAAGTTGACAAAGAGAGCTTTCTTACAGTTCTCCTCTAAAAAAGATCGAGACATACTCTTCTCGAAGTTAATTATGAAAATTCTTGAATAAAGCTCAAAGATTGCTAAATCAAGAACAATAAGAACATAGTAATAGGGATTGTTTCTGCTTCTTCACCCGTTTATGCACCTCTTTATATTTAAATATATTTAAATTATATATATACTGTCTAGCAAAATATCAAAAATCTAGAAAATAAAAATAATATGGCATTATGGATTCTTTCTCTTTTGTTTCATCACCTGCTTATTCTCACCTTCTCCATTTTAATTAATTTAAAATTAAATATATAGTCTGGCAAATAGCCAAAACAGAAATAAAGAAAGATATATTATCCTCATCAAGTGTACTTGTGTGTTTATGAAACCAAGCGCAATTTGCAGATATTTAAAAAATTTTGTTTCTCTTTTCTAATACCAGGTACTTTAATCTGCTTGTGCATTAAAAAGAATTGACAACATATGGTATGTTTGCGAATCACTTCAAGGTCTTTGATATATTTGAAATAAAATAAACAGTTGAAAGTTCATCAAATTTCAGCTATTTTTTTCTCCTCTCTCCATAACCTCATGTTATCGAAGAAGAGAAGGAAGCTGGAAGTAAGAATCATATGAATAAAATCCATCCCAAGATTCATCAATGCATAAAATTAAAGAAAAGAAAATTGTTTTAAGACATAAAAGAGTATATTCTGCTAACTAAATTTTAAATTAAACTCTCATAACCAAAATTGAATGAAAACCCTTCCGCATTCATTGCATTTATCAAATGCATGCAATATTAAGCCCTCTTTTCAAGAATATACCGACTGATTTTAAATTCAAAGGGGAAAACATTTAGCATTGTCACTATACTTAGTCATGAAAAAAAACAACCGGGATGATACATCAAACCCTGCTGTGCACTCGATCTGTACATAAAAAAATCTCCAAATTCACAATTCAGGAGACACATTGGATTATCAGCTAGTAGTATAAACATAAAGTGGAAAATTGAATTCTTACTCTATTGAACCTTTACTTTCTTCAACCGATGCATCAGAGTTTCTATAGATTTCTGAATCCCAGTGCCGTTTGTCTGCTTCACTGCCTGAGACGCCTGATGTAAACTCTGAATCCCACGTCCTAAACTGGCAATAGAAGGAGCAGCAGGAAAAGATTCAGCAACACATTCAATCCCATCTCCACATAAAAGCAACCCAGTGCAAGTTGCAACACTACACCCAAATGTTGCCCATGGTAGGACACCAATTGGTTTTACCCGCCTTTTCCTCATTATTTCATAGAATGCCGTTCTCATGGCTGAAAAACTGGTCTTCTCGATAGAGGCTATAACACTGTGGGCCACAGCCCGGATTTTCTCAGCAGAAGCAGCTGCCTTCAAGACAGATGATGTATTGGATCCATAAGTTGCAAGTCCTGGGGCTACCATTTTAGTCTTCCCTAGAGCTATTGCCATTGCCTTCTGGGTTTGGGTAAGAACAAGCTTAAGTGAAGCAGGAGCTTTGAATGTTACAACCTTCATGAAGGTTGATGCAGGAAGAACTTTAGAGAGAGATGAAGCTCCTAAAACTGCTGTTGCTCCAGCACCCACTGCCACAACAGGCTTATTAGATAATAACCATTTTGTATTGCTGTTAGAAGTTTCTCCATCATCTTCGCAGCTTGTGAATAGCTGTCCCACCAAATCCTTTACCTCACGAGGAAGAGGAGTATTCCAATGTTTTCTAAGTCCAGCTAAGCAACTAGCATCTACTACCGCTACCATAGTCTTGAACTTCTTAGCTTGGCTCTGAAGAGCTTGCGCAAGGAGTGCATGTGACTTGTCCTCAACAGGAAGCTCTGAAAAATCGAAATTAGCTGAGTTGGAATTCTTCAACTTATTGATGGGTAGGCGGCCAGCATTATTAAGGGCAATTCTCAATCCCTCAACTGCAATCCTAAAGGTGCAAACTTCGGATATTACCTCAGGATCCACTACTTTGCCTCTGTTCACATCATAAAACATCTTCTGTGCAAGAGTTAGAGCCCTTGCCATTGATGGGAGATCAACAAATATATCATGTAGATCCACAAGTAATGGATAAACAGATTGCGCAAAAGATGGGATCTGATAACTGCCTCTCGGCTGATTTTCCTTTGACCCTGAATCCCAATTAGAACTAGGAGGCCTCAACTTCGACAGTGACAAATCCAGATTTGAAGATAATATTTTCACCATCTGTGACTCGACATCATTAGTTAGGAAAAACCTCCTCGAACTCAACGATACAACTGAACCGACTTTCTGCGGAACCAAACTACTAACTAAGCCTTGAACCTTGTTCACCACATCAACTTCCCCAGAGGAATCATCTGCAACGGGGTTTCTAACAAGACGTGATTCAAGCACCATAAAGGATGAACCAACCTCCTTAGCAGCTCTCTTGGCAGCCAATAAATGCCCATGAAAACTAATCCCAAAAATCTCTCTCAAAACAAAGTTGCCAGCCACATTCTCATACTTTTCTTTATTAATCTTATCAACAAAACATCGTTTAAGAACTCCAAACGAAGAAGTGGGAAGAACAGTGTCATCAACATTATCTCCTAATTCACAGTCTTCACATTGAATTTCACTCAAACTACCCACTTGTGCCACAACAGCATCCGGACGCACTTCCCTAATAAGACACTCAGCATCTAAAGCTGATCTCTCAGATAAATTCTGGGCACAGAGTATGTATATCACAGATTCTGATTGAGGTTCTTTAATAGCATAAACAAACTCTTTTGTGTGTTCAGATATTGAAAGTCGGCCAACCAATTCCTTCGATGCTCTCAAATCATCATATTTGAAAAACGAAAATGGCCAAAAATTTTGTAGGATATAAACCAATCCAAGTGCCATTAAATTAACATCAATAACCTGTTTAATTACAAATAAAATAAAACAAAAAAAAATGAAATCTTACCCTTGATTGGGGTTTAATAGAACCCTAAATTAAACTTTCATCATTCATTTAAGTCTAACAACGGGGATAAGAGAATTGAACTGGAACTGATGAAGAAGATACAGAGAATAGGAATAGCCAACGAAAATAAAATTTTGATTGCGTACCAGTAGACAGAGGATTTTTAATCTTTTATCTTCTTCTTCTTCGATTTCGCTCTCTGACTAAACCGTTCGACATCCTTTCGTGCTACGTAAACGCTGTTGTTTAGAAAAATAGGAAAGCGTAGAAGTTGCAAGGCCTTGAAAGTTCCGTATATAAAAGAAAATTGTCAAAATAACCAAAATTGAGAAATTATTTTAAATTTTATCCACTTTCTCCACGCTATTGTTTTTATAACCAAACAGAACCTTGTAACATGTTGATATTTAATTATTATATTTTTAACAGATAATAAAAATTGTTGGTCATGGATGAGATTGAATAGTTAAATTTTTGACGAGATAGTTTTGCCACTATGCAAAAACATTCATCTGATCCATGTAATCCTTCCTTCAATCGCAGAGGAAGTAACAAGAAAGAAATGTAACCAATCTATTCAAGCAATATGGATACTGTTGGTTATATGCCGTAAATCTAATAGGGATAAAAATGTAATTGTACATTATTGTATTGATAAATAAAATTAGTAATTTATTTATAAGTTTTGTCTATGTTGACTACTTATATATAAAGTCCTTAGAATGACAATTAGAGGAATTAACTTA
>JAXCLQ010000007.1:12866597-12899943 GCA_035584115.1 Cedrela odorata
GGTTAAAGCAAGTTTACGAGATGAAAGCTCACTAGTAAGATTACAAATGCAAACGATCATTGAAACTTCAGCATATAGGATTAAAAATGTTTCCAGATATTTCAGAAAACTACATCAACAAAGTAAACATTTAGGGGGCCAATAGAAAGTTTGAACCAGTCAGCCTGAAATTCCGTCCAAGGGCGTGATCTAAAGCCACACACCAGATAATTTCACAAGTCATCTTGTTTTTTTCCTGCCTCAGCCAATGTATGTATAGATAAATTTATCATTTTTTTTCTGTAAGAAGCAAACAGTTCTTTATCTATCTCTAATAAATATTCTTTACTTCAAAATTCAAAAATAAGAATAATTAAAGTTTAATGTAGAACTCAAAAGCTACAGCTTTAACCCAAAATCTACTTAAATTATATAATATTTAAGTTGAGATAAAAGAAAAAAATAGAAGTGTATGTAACTTAGTATAAAACTTCATCTGCAATCCAATTGCCAATTCCTGAAATAAAACTCTGCAGAAAATATCAAAACATAAGATTCGATGATAATATTGAAAGAAAATAACAGATTATTGAAACAGGTACCTGTTTTTTACGTCTTTTGGTGCCAGGGAAACGATAGCGTTGTATCAAACTAGATACCTTTTAACAAGATTGGCAACGTTGTACTTAGTTTAACAATAAAGCAGTTTAAATATTACTAACTTTAAACTTCACCAGGAAGCCAAGACAGATAACCATTATTGAAATTTTTTTCCTTCTTTTTATTTTTGAATTCTTTATTTAATAAAATTTATATATTAAGTAATTTCTTTATTTTTTAAATATACATAATAAATTATAAATGATAAAAATTGTTGATGCAGCAAAAATCATTTTTTGAACTCTGTGCACCGGCAACAATTTTCTTCTTTTCCACCGATTGCTTTTGTAATCTGCGATCGCAAATGAAAGTTATGAGGGTAAAAAGTCAGTTATCCAGCGAAAACTCTTCGATGCTTAAGTCAGGATTTTGTTTATATATATTTTTTAGAGAAAGAGCTGAAGGAGAGTCGTAATATTTCTTGGCCAAAATTTTCAATAGTCGTACCTGGTTGTAACTAGTCTCCCTTTATAAATGTTATCGTCTCCCTAACATGGTAGAATTACGTGAAATCTAATAATCAGTATCTTATTGTGCGAGAATCGCAAATATTCTTCAAATTAAGCATCGGCTTCCGAATCTTGTGGGATTGTATCCCTAGAATTTTTATTATGTAAGAAGCTTAATCTGGCAAAAATCCGTATTATAGAATAATCCAGGAGCGTATGGGAAAGAAATGAATCATTCACTAATACGTAACTGTAGTGAGATCTCGGACATCTTTGTTTGGGATTTTTTTTATCCATCTAAGATGAGCTCTAGTGCTGTAAGTCCGAGACCTTTATAAGCTGTGGCCGAGACCCTTGTAGATTATGACTGAGATCTTTATGGTGTGTCATCGAAATAAGGTTTGACCCGAGCCTCTTAATGATTTTGAGAGGTCTCGGCTCCTATTACTCCTGAAGTCCTTGCCATCCCCTTTTATTACTGTGATGCTGATCTGAGACCTCTTCTTTGCTTATCAAGTCTTAACCCTTGACAAGGCCTAAGCTTCTTACGACTCGGATAGCCATTAGTCTCGGATACTATCCGTCTATACCTGTAGGATCATTCCAAGCCTTCACTCTTATAGGCCTTATGCATACCAAACTATACCTAACATCAAACCCCATAGTTTTAGTTAAAAATAATTATTTTTTAATTAAAACTAAAGGTGACGGTTATGAAAAGACACACCTGCTTGTCACAATTAAACGTTCAGCTGGGAGTCTACTTGTTTTCAAAACGTGGCAGATGATAACTGGTTCTTGGGATTTCAACGTTTTGGACCCCAAGAGATCTAATCATCCTTAATGATGGCCACCCCTATTTTCATAAATAAGACGCATCCTCTCAACTTCTACTTTAACGTGGCAACATCCTAGCTATTGATCTATAACAGGCATTGGTGATTAGGGTTTTTCCTTCCCTTTAAATACTCCACCTTTTACCTTTTCACTTCTTTCTTTACCTTTACGCCATCAATATCCATTGCAAACAACTTCAATAGCAGAAGAGCATCAGCAGCAAGATTTTAAATCTTTAGTTCTGTCAAATTCTTCATTCCAGCAACTACAACAGTAAGTTCTCTTTTCTTTTCCCATTTCTTTGCAATTAATCCCACGGTATATTTGGTAGATTAGGGAACTTGGTAAATATCTTAGATTTAGAGACCTTTAGGTTGATCCCCTTGAGTTGATGGTCTTAGAATGGCCTTTAATCCCTCATTTTCCTTCTATAAAAATAGAAAATGACTTCTGGGAAAAGAAACTCTGACGAAGGTCGCGCTGTCGTCTCAGTTACTTCTCCCACTCTAGTGAGATGGGATTTAGCATACTTTGAGGCGGATAGATTTGCCACCACCGTAACTGAACTAGACTTAAAAGTGTATACTAAGTTGTACAGAATCCCTGATGGGGTTTATCTTAGGGTTCCTAAGGCAAATGAGCTTCCTAGCTACCCTCTAGAAGGCAAGATAGCCTTTAATGAGGAGTTCTTTCATGTAGGTGTTAAGCTGCCCACTAGAATTACTTCACTAGAATCCTTGCTTCCTTTGGCATTCTTCCATACCAATTAAACTTAAACAGTTTGAGGGTTTTAGCAGGCCTGTATGTATTGTTGCATCAGGTCTCGAACTTTGATCCTTCTCTCGAGGAGATTGAACACCTGTACATACTAAAGAGGAACCCTATAAAAAGTCTTGGGTGATTCTATCTCCAAAACTGACATACCGAGATGAACCCCATTACTGGAAATCTCACCTCCAACAAAAATTGAAAAAAGAAGTGGTTTTTTGTTGGAAGTAAATGGAATCCCACTCCCTATTTCCACATACCACGAGCCTTTAAGGAAGCGATGATTTGGAGTGGTAGGCCTATTTTAGATTTCCGGAGTAAAGAGAAGGTGAGACTAGCTAGATCAATAACAGTCGATTAGAGCCTTTTACTCTCGGAAGATTTGATACTTGCATCTGACCTTATAGATTTCTGTGTATCCAAACACCAATTGGTCTCAGAAAAGACCACTTTTCAAGGTAATCTCAAAGCGATTTATCCTTAGTGTTGAAGTTAGTGCTTAACTGTGGTTTTATTTGTGTTTGCAAGTGAAATGGCCTCCAAAAATATTACTCCAGACCCTTACGAGATCTTGCAAAGACTGGCTCGAGAAAGGAGAGCTAAAAAGGCTTCTTAAACTAAGGCTACCCAAAAGGGTCCGGCCAAGGTTTCTAAAGCTTCAACAGCAGTTGGCGCCTCCAATTCGGTCCACCCCAAGGCTCCCGTAAAGGGGATAGTGATCCGCGATCTGATACGTCTCCCTCCAACTCCTCCTACTGACAAGGGAAAGGGGAAGTGCAAGGCCACAACTGTGGCTTCCGAGGAAAAGGCCAAGAAAAAGAAACAAATATTTGGCCATACCGATAAGAAATCCGTCGGATCGTTAGAGCTTCTTCTTGAAGACCTCTCAGAGGAGAAGCAGGGGGTTCTTTACGCACTTCCTCCCCTGCATCAACTTACAGGTCCAAAGTATCAGCGACAAATTTTCTAAGAATATCGCTGGGCTCTCAGGAGAGTCATTGCTGAACTTCCAGTTGAAATGGCTAAGTCGGGTGAGTTTACTTTCCCTTATTTTTGTATTATAAACAAAACTCATTGTAACTAGTCTTTTGATGGTTCAACATTCTTGATCTTTTAGTTCTTTTATTCAACCATGCTACAACATGGTACCCTTACCAACAATTTTTCCAAGACCTCAGAGGCCAAAAAGGCGGAGAAAAACTTGGCTCTCACAAGAAACAAGTATGAATCCAACCTCGGCATATTGAATCCAGAGCGGGAGGAGCTCCAAATGAGAGTGGCCACTGCTAAGTCATCTCAATTTAAAGGATGAAAGGTAGATGCGTCTCTAAAGCTTGAACAAGGCGTGTAAAGAGCTACGAGTGAGCTTAGACACCGAGAAGAAAAGGTTTGCGCTTCTAGCTAAGAAGGTTAAAGAAGACGAGGCGGATATGGAGGTTCGGCTTCGCGAGTGGATCAATGATAGCATTGACCTGACTTGTGAGACGCTCCAAAGTCGATATCCTGATCTGGACCTAGGTTGGCTGTATAAAGCCTTGGGGCGTCAGGCTCTAATGCAAGGAGGAGAGGACTATGATAGGGTGTTCCCTGAAGGGGAAGGGCACCCCAATTTAAAGACCATGTATGTGCCTCCAATGGAGTCTACTACCGGTACCTCTGCTGAGCCCCTTGCTACAATTGCCCTCATGGAAGTCTTTTCTAAGGAGATAGAGGCTCATCCTCTTCCTATGGTCAATCTTGAGACCCCTCCCGCTGACCTGATGACTCCTCCAGCCGACCTAGCGACTCCTCTAGCTGATCCCTTAGCCAACTAAACCGTTGAAATAGCTTAGTTTTTAGTTCAGTTTTTTTTATTTGTATTTTTTGACAATGTAATACTTTTTACTAATTAATGAAATTTTTCGTTTGAAACTTCTGATCTTCTCTTTTCCTTTATCTCCATTCTCTCTTACTTTCAATGATTGATTCCATGTAGTCCTTATTTATCTTACGAACTTGTATTATCTGGTGACCTTGACTTGACATACTGACCTCATAAGCTGACTTCTCTTAATGTGTTACTTCACTCATCCCATTTGGCAGAACTACGCTTCTTTTACTTAAGGTTTGCTTATATCCGAGACTTCGTTGACACATTTTGCATTAGTCCTCTGATAACTTCTTTGACTTTTATCCTTCCCTAGTCCAAATTCAAGGTTTGTTTGCACTGAGAATACTATTGCCTATGAACAAATAATAAGCTAATGTCTAAGAACCATGCTACCCATTTTCGAGCTTCGAGAGGAGATTACCCCGAGACGTTTGATAAGATCATCTGAGAACCTCTTTTGCTTATGCTCTATGAGGTCGTCCTTAAGGCTTGTTTGAGTTGAGGGTTATATTACCTTAGAAAAAATAGAAAGCTAACGTTTGGAAATCGTATCACCCATGTCTAGGCTTTTGAAAGGGATTACCCCGAGACGTTTGATAATTATAAGCTTTAGCTTTATCTGTTAGCCGACTCCAGAAGTGAAAAACAAAAATAAAAATAATTTTATTAACTTATGAGGGAATTTGCTACAAAATTTCTGATGCTTCTAAAAGTAATACAACTTCAAGCATTCGGTATTCTAGAGTTTTCAGACTACGTTTTCGTTAGGGGATTCCAGCTTATAAACTCCGGGTCTGAGGACTTGAGTGACTTTATAAGACCCTTCCCAGTTCGCACTTAGAACGCCTTCTCCTAGAACCTTGGTGTTCAGGATCACTTGTCTCAGGACCCAATCTCCTAGTTGAAAAGAATAATGCCGAACTTTCTGGTTGTAATATCTCGCTACCCTTTGTTGGTGAGCTGCGGTCTTTATCATGGACAGCTCCCTTTTTTCTTTAAAAAGATCTAATTCCAAACGTAAGCTTTCATCATTGGATGCCTCGTCATAATTGTTAACCCAAAAAATTGGCATGCTGACCTCTATCGAAATCATCGTCTCACATCCGAAAGCTGAGCTATAGGGAGTTTCTCTTGTGGCGACCTTAGGCGTGACTCAGTACGCTCAAAGAACTTCTAGAAGTTTGTCAATCCATGCACCTTTGTGCATCTTGAGCTTTTTTTTTAGGGCCTTTTTGATGACCTTATTGACTGTCTTCACTTGTCCATTGACCTTAGGATGAGCTAGAGTTGCGAATCTGAGGTCAATTGCAAAATTTGAACATAATTCCCAAAAGTTTGCATTGTCAAATTCCTTTCCATTATCTGTGATCAACACTTGAAGTTCCAAACCTGTAGATGATATTATGCTTGACGAACATTGTGACCCCTTTTTCTGTGATAGTCGCTAAGAGTTTAGCTTCTACCCACTTTATGAAGTAGTCGATGGCTACTATTGCGTACTTCGTGTTTGCACGAGCATGCGGCAGAGGTCCAATGAGGTCGAGCCTCTATTGGGAGAATGGTCAAGGGCTTGTCAATGAGGTTAACTTCTCTGAAGGTTGTCTTAAAATGCAATCATGCACCTAACACTCATGACAAGTTTTAGCTATCTATGTCGCATCCCAAGAAAGTGTTGGCCAATAATACCCTTGTCTCAACACTTTGTAGGTTATAACTCGGGCTCTCTCATGTCCGCCACATATTCTACGATGGATTTCCTCCAAGATCAGAGTTGTTTCTTCAGGTCTTAGGCATCTTAGATGAGGAATGCTATATCCTCACCTATATAGTTTTCCCTCAATAATAGTATACTTTGTCGACCTATTTTTCACTTTCCTTACTTATTCTTTATCTGCCGAAAGCTTGCTATCCTAAATGTAAGATCTTATCTCGTTGATTCAGCAATAGTGGGGATCTAATTGAGATACATAATGCGAGTGGTTTTCAGCTTCAGTGGTTCTTTATTCCAACACTTTTATCGAGACTGAGGCGGAAATGCTTCCTTTAAAGATAAAAACCAGTTTTGCTAGCATGTCAGCTTTTGAGTTTTCAGCTCTCGGAATCTGTTTGATTCTAACAATTTTTAATATGCTCAATAATTGTTTGGCCTTTTCCAGATAAGTCTGCATATTACTTTCTCGTGTCTAAAACTGTCCGTCCAATTGGCTAGCCACTAGTTGGGAGTCACAGTGGATGCCGTGTAACATCCCTTAAATCTAAGGTGTTACTAGTAGGTAATAAGTCCGCCCCATTATCCTAAGCCTTACACAATCTGTTGTATATACAATCTCAAACAGACTCATAATAAATTCATATAACTCAGGGCATCATATCGCCACTGATGATATAATATATATACAACTATCAGATGGTACCCTGTATCTCAAAATAACACTGACTGAACATCTGTCAGTCTATATACATGCAACCCCCGACATTAGTAACATCTATTACATAACAAAACAAAACAAAACTGCTGATCTCTATGTGAGATGGACCCGACACAGTAGTGACTGCAACTGATGACATCTCCTCTACATCGTGTCTTCAAGTCACTATATTTATTCACCAAGTTATCAGATCCTGCAAAACTGAAAAGGGAGAGGGGTGAGTCTTACTTGACTCATTGAGTGAATGTATACCCTAGATCATGTATTATATTTAAATTTACATTCATAGTTTAAACATTAAGCACATAATACCATATAACAATTCTTACACGCACAAGAGTATTTCACATCGCAGCATATATCACACATTTCACATCTTTTCACAATATACTAGTATTTAAAGGCGTTACATATCGCCGCCCCCTCAAACACCCAAATGAACACACCAGTGCCTTGGGGCATTGCGTATCGTCATTTCCCATGACACTAAGAAATACCGGTGCTTAGGGGCGTTATGTATCACCCTCCTCCCAAACGCAAAAATAACCTGCAAGTATCCTTGGGGCGTTATGTATCTTCGTCTCCCAAGTTATAATTCAGTTACCAGGGGCGTTACGTATTACCATTCCCCTGTCGTCACGCAATCATTATACACAGATAATTCACAAGATACAACATTACAATAACCTCATTCTTGAGTTAATCAAATTCAAGCATAACTTCAGTAATAATCCCTCATACATACTTGCATCTATATCCTATGCATAAACATAAATAAATCGTCACATATCATTACTATTTATTATCATATAGCATAATCATTTTAGGTGCATCTGAACACAACTTAGTATGATTTAAACTGCTACTACATCATACACCATTTCAATACTCATTTCAAGTGCAAATATACATACATACACAAACAAACACCCACTCACCGTAATAACTACTGTGTACTTGCACTACCGGAGCGTCGACGGACGATCTGCCTGACGATCTACAACATATATATTACTATGTTAGATTCATTCTTTAGAACTAAATAGATACATAAATATGCTATGCATGAAATCTGCCCTTCCCCTCACAAGACTAGATCAAACTTGCCCATTTCGACACTTGCATAGTGCATTCTACACATCGACAAATTTTTAACATCGCGGTGTATTAGACAAGTAAGGTATTTTATTATAATCTTCTCAGGACACATTTTACTACGTGTCTAGATTCTACTGCTTCTTGCGGATTCACATTCCGAGTCCCAACACCCAAGTTATAGCAGTTTTTCACTACTTTGTTCAGTGTAGTTGGCTGTAAACCTTTGACAGGGCGGTTAGATTCAAATAATAAACTGTACTGACTCAGTGAATATCTAGACTTGATTTTTTGCTATATCGTGCCCCTATATGTCTAATTTCTGTAACATTTTACGATTTGTCAATCCAAAGTCTAGAACTCTCATAATCCCCCATTTACCAAACTTGAGCAGAAATTACTGCACCCAAAGCTTATGCGTTACGCTTACTCTCTCGCTCAACACTCCGTTCATGTGCGTTACCCCAAATATATCTTAAGACACTCCTATATAACAATTTTATCAACTCAAATCATCTTTTGCTTGAACACACAACTGCGACCTACCGGCGCAAGTTTGTGTTCCCGATTTTTGGTAATATCTCACCACTTGCATCAACACTTTGCAAGCTTATTGACCACATTTCGTACATCATATTTTTACAATATAATCACAATTTCACACAGCCACATACTGCCTTAAATCAATTCATATATATTTCATCATTCATTCATCACAAATTGACTACCAAGACAACACAATTCTTATGAATCATCAATTAAGCATATTTAACGTCCATATTACCGATTCAACATATAAACACTTACCTTGACTACCGAAATTGCTTCTCTATTTTCTGTTTTATCCTTCCTTTCCTTTCCTCCTCTCGGTTCACTTGGTCTCCTCTTATTCCTTCAATTTTTGATCAGCTATCATCCACTTTTTCATCCCACCTAAGATTTCAAGCTCAAATATCTGAGCCAGTAGATTCCATCTTAGTCATCACCTGTCTTCATACACCAAGAACACATTGTCAGCAAGTTTCTTTCACTAGACGTGGCTAGTTCAGTACGATATACACAAATGAATGACGTGTCTAAGTGCAGATAACAGTCATGACATCTTAAGTCAAAGGACTAGTGGTAACACTAGTACAGGATAATTACCTATGTGATTCGTCACGTTTAGTCACGTTCAGTAACACGTTCTCTAACGTATCACACATATTTATGCTCTTGTAATATGAGATTCGTCACTCAACTATTAGTATTTAATACTAATCTTTGGCAACATCAAACATATCAGTCATGCAATGTCATATTCTTATATGACAACATCTCAACCGAAAATCAATTCGAATGTATTCAAATCAAAACTTTGTACTCATATATACAACTCTTTATAAATAATATATTACAAAATCTCATTCTATATTATTTATTTATTAAGCAACTGTAAATACAAAATTGTATAAATGTTATTTTATTAATCGTAAATAATTTCATAATTAATTATAAAAATATAATTATATATAAAGAATAATATCCCTAAATTACATCATACGATTGGTTATGACACGAAACATATATAGATAATGAATATCAGGTGGGTGATTTTGTATTTTTGAAATTATGCCCTTTTCGCGAATTGACAGTAGCTCAAAGGAAGAATCAAAAACTGGCTCGCCTTTCAAAATTATTGCAAGGATTGGGACGTGGCATATAAATTGGAACTTCTTGCTGAATCCAAGCTTCACCCAGTATTCCTCATTTCCTAGCTAAAAAGGAGGATATCCTTGATAAGGATATTGTTGAGCAACTCTTGCCTCCTATTTCGGAAGAGCAGCCCACTCATCCAATCCCACATGCTATTTTAGGCATCAGAAAAATAAGGGGAGGCCAAGAAGTTCTGGTGCATTAGCATAGTCTTTCTCCTGTGGATGCTACATGGGAGGAGGTGGAAGCTTTCAAGGCTCGTTTTCCTTATTTCATCCTCAAGGACAAGGATGATTTTATAGGGGATGGAGTTGTTAGAGACAATTTTGGCAAGGAAACACGTTTACTGCAAGATGGAGAGGAGGCCTAGGAATGGGGAATAGTCAGCAACAAAAATAGCAAGATCGATCAAAGTACCTGGATTTGTATCTCAGCACCACAATCATGGGGTACAATCGTGGTTGACAGGATGCTATTTTTGTAAGGAGCCATTTGAATTAAATAAGGATTCAAGACCTTGAATCACGTAGAAATTGTATTTCTTTTGTCAATTTATTTCCTTTTCAATTATAAGTCATTTGGCTAAGTCATTTGGCTATTTAAAGAGTCGAACTTATCAGTAAGAGGCATCTAAAGAATTTTCTTATCAACCTTGTGTTGAATTAAGGTGGTTTAAGGCATCTCGAATTATCTTAATAGAAGGATCAGGATCTTTGGAAGTATCTTAGAAAGTTTTCTTATTTATAAAATTTAAATGTTAATCTAAGTAATTTATTCAATTATAAAATTATTTTTTAAAAGTTAGTTATTTATCATGAAGGGTATTTTTGGTGCTATCCTTTTTAAAATTAAATTGTAAAATAATTAATTTTAAGAAGATTATCTTAGACTGCTATTAAAATTAATATAAAATTAAATTATTTAACAACCTGTTTTAAGAAGAGTTTATTAAAAATAAATTGAGTGTTAAATTGTTAAATAAGTTATTGTTTTATAATCCAATTAACTAAGCACGACTCATTAAGCATAGTGCTAATACGTTGTTCAAGTGCAATACACTCAAAATTTTAAAAAAATAAAATTACTTTTTTATTTTTTGTTATGAATAAAAAAAAGAAACATAAAAAATTACAAATTAATAAAAATAAAATAAAATAATTTGAATGTAGTGATTTTTCTAGAATATGACAAATATACGTGAATTTGTTTATTTTTTTATAAGCAAAACTCTAATTTACTCATCTTTATTTAATTTTTTTATTATTTAATTTATTTATATTTAGTACTAAATTATATTCTAAATTTTTAATAATATAAAATTTTAATTAACTTAAAATAAATATTATAAATATATTATCACATTATTTAAAAAAATAAATTGTATTAAAATTTTACAATACAATTATTGTAATATAAAAATGCTATAAATAATAAAAATTAAAATATTTTTATTATTATTAATTAACACCATTTGAATATTCATATAAAATAAGTTATTTTTTAAAATGTAAATTAAGAATGTTATATGAAGTAGCAAGTAATTTTAAATTAATTTATTAAAATATTAATGTATATATAAATAAATATATATATATATATGATTAAATTTTTTTAATAAAATATTATTTTATTTATTTTAAAAAGTATATTTAACAAACTTTAAAAATTAAATAAAGATGGATAAATTAAAATTTTATAAATAAATCATTATATATTTGTCTTTTTACTTAGTAAACTTATTGTTAAGAGTACATTTTCATAAAACAAAGCACAAAGTAATTTTTCTTGACAAAGAATGTGATTACTTTTCCATGCACAATTTCGATTTATTTTTCATTTTAAAAATTAAAATTTATTATTTTTAATAAAATCATAACATAGATATTCAAAACGCTATTAACAAAAGGAAAAAAAAAAATCAATAATTAACTGGGTATTGTAAATTGTAAAATGTTCCTCTGCCATTCAAGGCAAGCCAAGGCATGCTTCCTAAGACCATCCAATGTTTTTAATAAATATAATTGTAACCTGTTGAATCTTTCTTCTAAATAATATTAATTAATTTACTTCAACTTTATAATATTACTACTTTTCTTTAAAAAAAAATAAATTAATTGCTTCATGTTGCAGAATAATATGTTGGGATATACTCGAGTTTATTATGTACATGAAAAGGATTGCAAGAGATGGAAAAATATATATAAACCTTGGAGATGGTACAACGAATTTATGCTGAAATTGTTGCAACTCAAATGCAACTTTGGACACCAAGAACTGCAAACAATTATTTCATAAAGTTGGTAAATTTTACAAAGAATTAAATCTTGAAGTCGATAAACCATTCCTATTAGTTCAATATTTGGTAAGAATAAATGAGATTGATCATCAACTGTCAATATAAACAAATATAAGAGCGCAAGTGAATATGATGTATTCTTACGCATTTAATTGTGACGTATGCTCCTTTCTTCATGCTCATCACCATTGCCCTCATGGAAGAGTACCTTAAAAATGTTATAGATTCAAATCACAACCAATTTGTCATACGAAAATCAAAGTATATAATATATGTTGCAATTAATCTTACTTTCTTGCAACAAATAATAAAACTCAAAATGACCCACATCATCACTTCAAGATCTAGTAGCTGCGTAGTTATCCAAAGTGACCATACGTACTAGTTAATCACAAACACTAATTACATGATTTTGTTGCTTGCCAGAGTGCATGTTGTTGATCATTGAAAGGATGCATGCAACAGAACAGGTATGTTCCCAACCAATAACCCTACCCCTCCACGAAAATTCATCTTTGCTCAAATATACAGGAAAATTGTACTTTAAAACTTCCTTCTAAAAAGCATAAGAGAATGGTAAAGAAGAACAAAAGCAAAGATCATGCTTTGCATAAAAAATGAGATAGTAGAGCTGAATAGTTTTTCAAAGAAGATAAAGGAATATATTTAATGATCACTTTGCCTAAATTTTAACAACTATAATATTAAATAAAAGATTTATTGCAATTAACCATTGGCCAGAAAACCAAAACTCAAAAAGAGAACCATACATGTTCCAAACCTAAAGCTTCTGCTGCACTTCTGTGACTCTCTTCACTGCAAACCCCAACAAGCATATTCATTAAAAATTCCCTTTGCTCAAATTTCAAGAGTTTCTCCAGGCCTCGTGCCACCATCTCCATCTCAGGCTGCAGAATCACATATGCCATGAATCACACCACATATACAAAAGAAGACAAATTTCTTTATTGCAAAACAACCACATGTGTGGATGAATTTCTTTATTGCAAAACAACCACATGTGTGAATGGACCATAAAGAAAGAGCAAAAAAGCAAGAGAGCAAGAGAGCAAGAAGAATCTTCAATAGATATTAATCTAGAACTGCTTACTCTGTCAAACTAAATAAAGCCCAAAAGCAAAGACTGTGACAATGCATAGAACCAAACGAAACAGACTGTTAAAATGGATCTTAAAATATGAGACACAAATTACTTCTTGATTCTATTTCCTAAAGGACACCCCTGAACTAAAGACTGAGCAAGAATGCACATATTCCTACATATAAGTAAAAGACAATAACGAAAGCAGTTCTAGAAAATTCAAGGAAAATACTATTAATTATTTGAAATTAAAAGAACATTTCAAAACAGCATAAAGACAAAATTATTCATATAACTTCTAAATTTTGTACAGTAAAAAAATTTAAAGCACATACAGAGGACTCTTCGGGAGGAAATATATGGAAAACATGACATATCTTCAACAGCTCCAGCAGAGCTTCAGAATGGTTACCTTGCATTTCCAAAGCCTGTAAAATGTATAGCAGATGCAACAAAAATCTAATGAACTCAATAAGACTGCAATTAGTTTCTGTAAGGGAAACAAAATAAAATAAAAAAGGAAAAAGAGAGAGAGATAATCGATAAGTAGACAGTTTAGCAAGTTGTACCTTCTATGAGGAGAGATGAGTTTTAGTAAATTCAGACTTTTGCATAGAAAAATAATCTTAACACTGAAATCCCGAGTTAAAAAACTATTGCCACAATTCACAGGTCTTATATAGCTCCAAAGAATAAAACTTGACTGTTTTATTTATTTCATGACCAGAACAAGGCATATACATTAATCACCACTATTTCGCTCAGGGATACATTCTCATGGCACATCAATTCACACCATCAATAACTGAGCCAGATTGGGTCTCTCACATGATAAATTTCCTTTTCTGTTGATTTCTACATATCAGATGGTGCAATATAAGTTGTTTCATAAACATATAAAGACTTAGAGATTTTCAATAGTGTTGATTTTTCAATGTGTTTTCTACGCATGACAAAGTTTAAACCCCAAATGAATCTCCTAGTTTTAACAGTGAAATATCCCACCCCAAATAAAAATAAAATAAAAAACAAAAGTCAGTGAGACAGTGAAATTGGTGCCTGTCAGAGTCTGAGAAATTACCCAAGCCTGCAAAAAACGTGACCTTGTGCGTGCAGCAACAGCTGCAGAAACCATTCTTGCAGCACGAATGTTTTCCAGCCCAATGTTATCAGCAAGCCCAGCAACAAATTCCCGAGCATCTTCACCATCAATCTCAACAGAGGTAGAGTGACTCGGAGCCCTGTAAAGTTCCATAACAAGTTAATTACAGGAGAAAAGCACGAGTAAAAACCGTGAACTGACTTAAAACACTAACCTGCTGCAAACATTTAGAACAAAGTCAATAGATGTGCGGTACAAAGAATCTCGTGTGTTGGTTGTGTCAATAGATACCCATACTCCAGATGTCCTGCATATTTGACGTAACTGCTCACCCATACAGGCAGAAAAAGTCCAGTGCATATTAAAGGATCAGCTGATGCAATGGAGAGATTTTTACCGCACATCACAATTATTAATTTAAACCAAAAATGAGTTTTTTTATTTTTAGTAGAATTAGTTCAGTTCTAGCAAAAAATGCTTGACAAGAGTGCAGCGAGTCTAAGTGGCATTTACCCTTTTTATGAGAAACATGAAATCAATTTTACTAGCAACAAAATTTGTAATGTATCTACATGTATAGGTCCAAAATGCATAAAAATAGTAGCCAAGTTTTAAAACTTTGTCACTGAATTAGATATAAGGAGAAGCAAATATTGGATAACTTCTTGCATTATAAGGATGAAATAATATAACATCAGAAAGGTAATAAATGCACTGACTTTTATTATATCATCCTCCATAATGTCCTGTCCACTGGTTCTAAGGTCGATGATCGCTGGAAACCAAATTGATGAGTTTCAGTTGAAGAAGAAAGCATGAACTCAAAAACTATGGGAATATGGAAAAAATAAAATAAAAAGGCCACGTTTTACCTGCAAGAAAATTAAAATAAATAAGTACATCTAACACACCCTCGTGAAATGAATTAAAAAGAATATTGCAATTGCAATTATAACTGCAAAAGGAAAAGGTATACAGGTTATGACAGCAGTTTATAAATTTAAATTGAGAAAGAAAGAGCAAAAACAGAAAAAAAAAAAAAAAATGAAGCTGAACACCAAAGCAAGAATACCTGATCTTTTTCTTTTTAATTCTTTTTGAAACTAAGATCCCTTATTGAGGTTCAAGAATGCATGTATTCAACTGACAGATTTGATTGAATGATGAGCCAATTGATAAGTGACACATTTTTCATTTATTGTACGGATAATCCAACTTCATTTTCTTCTTCAACTGATCAGCATTAAGACACAACGCACACAAAATTTTTAGGTTTTTTCTTTCTTATCTTGTTTAAATGGAATTTGGTACTTATCTATACTTCCAAAAAAAGGGTGACAAAGAGAACCCTCCGACAGTTTATAAACAAGAAATTTATCACAAAAGATGAGAGAGAGAGAGAGAGAGAGAGAGAAGAGACATTTAAGGTTTTAAAAATGAGGATCATGGAACAAGAGCAATGAATTATGGTAATAAAAGTAAACTAATAACTGTGGAAATCTACTTAAATATTTTTGTCTCATTCCTCTAGCCA
This sequence comes from Cedrela odorata, assembly GCA_035584115.1. Lineage (NCBI taxonomy): Eukaryota > Viridiplantae > Streptophyta > Magnoliopsida > Sapindales > Meliaceae > Cedrela > Cedrela odorata. The sequence continues at coordinate 12,882,414 of JAXCLQ010000007.1, forward strand.
TTTCCTAAACAATCTCTTCATACCATTCTATTACCTCTATCACCTTTCCACATCCTAGCCAACTTCAACAGTGAAGCGTATTCATTGAAGATTTGCACAAAATCATTTCCATATGTTGTGCATTCTCCCAAACTCTCAATTAGTGTTTGTTTCTATAAATTCTAGTGTCATATTTTCAATGTTTCTTTTCTCATTCATGATTATAGCTTTTCTGTTATTTTATCCACTCTTTTCAGAAGGAAGAAGAGATTGACAGAAGGAAGTTTCTAGTTAGCACATCTTACTTCTTTTTCTTTTTCTTTTTTTATGATTTCGGCAATGAGAACCATTTTGAGACCAAGTTTTTACTTTAATACATGCCATATGTGCACTTTTTAATTAACTTGATGTTAAAGTAAGGCATTCAATGTCTTGAATTTGTATTGATTCTTCTTGGGGTCAAATAAAACTCAAAATAAAATCTTTATTTGTCATCAAAAATAATATTCTGAATTGTCACCTGTACTTTTCACACAAATGTAGTCATTAATATGCCACTTTTTTCTATCTAACAAGTGCATTGTCTCAGAAGAAAGAACGTAAAACTTCCTAAACATCAGCCAAGATTTAGAAAAGTACTCATAATTCATTATATAAACCATGTCAAGTGCTGCTAATTAAGAATCTCTTTTTCAAAAATAATAACAATAACAATAACAATAAACTAGTAATAAGATACTAGAATAATTCTGGAAAAATGAAATATATGGCACGTAGTTATTATAGTTAATAAAGAATTATATTTCATTGTACAAAAATATAGCTCAGTAATAAAAAGAAATGCTGCATAAGTGTTTGCAAACTCCACATTCAATAACTGTTAAATTAGCACAATAACACAGAAATAAATTAGCCCAAAAACGATTAAATAAAATAAACACAAACCTCTAATCAATCTGTTGGCTTCTCTCTGATACTCCTCCTTGTCCACCACCAAAATTTGGCTGACAGGTACTTGAACCGGCCACCATTTTGGCAACTTTGCTTCACGCCGAACCCGGTAACTCCTACTAACCCGACCCGAAACTATTGGTCTGGTGACCCGACCCTCGGATAACGGGTTTTCTAAGACCTTGTTAAAATTGCTCTTCACAAAATCATCTCCCGTCCCCACCACCACTTCTCTTCCACCAAGACTCCTATCTCTCCTAACAACAACCTTTTGTTTCCTAGCCCCAAATCGAGACCAAAACCCTAACCCTAACCCTAATTTAACCAAAACCCTGAAAACCAAAACCAAAACAAACGCAGAAAGCAAAACACTGCCCACTAACTGGAGCGTGGACTTGCGACATGAGACTACAAGCCTTCCATTGACGTCGACTGTAACAACGCTTCTGAGGTCAGTATAAGCTTCCTTGGCGGAGGAAATAAACTGATGAAACTTAGATTTAGAAGAGGACAAAATGGAAATTTGGTTAAAGTCGAGGACTAAGTTGATATTTTCGATATCTGGGGATGATTTTGTGAGGGGATTGTTATAGTAGTTGTTGTTGTTGTTGTAGTTGTCGTCGTTGAGACGGCGGGTTTTTCTTTGGCGGCGGCGAGAACGACGTCGTGTGGAGAAGGAGAGTTGTGGGGAAATGAATTTGGGTTTGGCGAGGAAGAGAGAAGAGAAATAAGAAGTTGTGTTGAGAGAGTTCATTTGCTTACAGTTTTACTGTTACATTACCAGAACGTAATGGAAGAGACGGAGACGGAGCCGGGAGCGAGGAAGGGAAGGGCCGTTATTCGTTACTTGTTCGTGGGGACGGACTGCCCATTTGCTCTTGTATTGCTCGAAAGGGACCCACCATTTATTGATATATATATTTTTTTAATTTTTATCACTTAATATGATTAAAAAATACATCATAAAAACAAGTGACATTTTATATTACGTAGCAAAGAGTGATATTGTTAGTTAATAATATCTTCTATTTGTGAATTAATAAGCAAAATATATATTAATAGTGTTTTCTTTTATAAAAATGAAAATTGTTATTTAGTATTTATTATTCAAAATTCTTAATAAAAGATGAGTAATTAGATTAAAAAAAGTTTAGATAAAATAATAATATATTATGAAAAATTTTGGTGAAATTTATTTTATAAAATAATATAAGAATATTATTCAAAGAGAAAGGAAAGAAAGAAGAATCCAACGGAATAGTAAGTTTAGTTTATTTAAATTAGGTTATAAAATTCACAAAGATTACCACTAGCACTAGGATTGTGTAGCGGTTTTGGCGTCAAGAATAGAATCTAAAAAATCGGTTTTGAATAGAAATTAATTCTTTTAAAATGAGTTTCAATTTCAAAAAAATTAAAAACTAATTTTTTTAGAGTAGATTTCGATTTAATTTTAAAAATAAAAAATTATTTTTTAAAATAAAGGAATTAAACTCTATCACATATTTAAATACAAACTCTTAAATATTAAAGTACATATATAAAATTATACAATTTATTTTAGATATTTTACTTAACTTAATTTATTTTTTAAAGATAAAATGAATACAAATCCATAAAAAAAATTCTCTATTAAAATTATTTATTCAATAAATTATTCAATTAATAAAACCATAACATTTGAAATTTTCCATTAGAATTACAAAAACTTAATTTCATTAATTTTAAATAAACATTTCTAGCTAAAACACAGCACATTCTGTTAGAATTTATTATTGAATTTGTACAAATATAATTTTTAAGTAAAACATATTTATATTTGGTTCAACAAACAATTTATTAAACATGACATTCTTTATTCGTTCAACTATATAGAAAGAATTAATCAATGTATTTATAATTTTTTATTTAATTTAATTTATCATATTATTTGTATAATAATTTAATAAAATCGTAATATATATATATATTTATTTTAAAATTGTCAAATAAGTTAACAATTATAATAAATAAATATATACATGATATAATATTATTAAATATATTATTGTGCTATCATAAAATTTTAAAAAAAAAAAATTTTTTAGTGATGTGTAATATTAATCCAAGTAATGATACAATATTTTTTCAAATAATTTGTGGCATATAAATTCTCTTTGATAATTTATTTCTTTTCTGTTTTATTCACTCAATTTTTTATTAATGTATTTCAATGCTTTTATAATTTAATAATCTTTATTTTATTTTTTAAGAATTTTTTATGGAGTTAAAAATTAAAGAAATTGGAATAATTGATAAATAGAATACCTTATTTTCAAACTAAAACTGAATCGGTATTGAATTGAAACTGAAAAAAATATCCTGTTAAATAGGGTAATTTTCAATTCTAAAATTTAGAAATTGAATTATTTAGAGTAGGTTCCGATTGTGAATGAAACCGAAACCGAAACCGAAACCGAAACCAATTTTACACACTCCTACTTAGCATAGTACTTAGGACATGTTTATTTTAGAGAATGGAAATAAACAAGGAAAGAAAAGAGAGAGAAATGAAAGGAGGAAGGAAAATTGTAGAACCCGCCAAATTTGAGATAACTTAATTTTATTCGATTTTGGTATTCTATAAGAATTTCGATATGTTAGGATTTTGAGAAAACTCAGTTAAGCGATGCACATATAACTAACTTGGAATTTAGGCATAATATGTCGTGTGTGTGTGTGTGTGTGTGTCTATATATATATATATATATATATATATTAAGTATGTGATTTTTTATTTATCTTTTATTTTCATGATAAGTACAAATAATACAATGACTAAATTGAAAAGATTTTAAAATATAAAGGGTTATTACGCGAAATTTTCATAAGTTAGGGAAAAATATAAATAGGAAAAATGTGGGAAAACCATTAAAATATTTATATTATTATATTATGACCCAATGAGGTGTATTACTAAGTCAAATCCTAAGATATTTATAAGTTAAGCTAATATGGTTATACAAACCCAAATACAAATTAAATAAATTTAAAGCCCAAATTTCAAAAATAAAAGCCCTAGTCCAATTTTTAGGTTTTAATCTTCATTAATCTAGAATTTATTACATGGTTTAAAAGAATTATGACAATAAGTGAGTGAGAAACATGGAAACCAAAGGAAAGAACAACAAAAGTGTGTTTTATTGGCCCAGATGTGTTATGTTTATCTATTTAATTTTCTAGACTTTTCTACCTTTATTTAGACCAATTAAAGTTAAGAAAAGAAACAAAATTGAGACAAAAGAAAGAGGCCAAAAAGGTGAAACCGAGGGAAGAGAAAAATAAGAGCAAAAACCGTGCATGACAAATGAGAGAAAGGGAGAGGTGCCGAACAAGTGAAGGGGAAGACAAATCTTGGCTAAGAAAGAGATGAGGAGAAAGGAGAAGGAAGAAGGAAGTGAAGGTGGCAGAAAAGGAAAGAAAATTTAAGGCATAAAAGAAACAAATTGGTTTTAGAGGTAAGTGTATGCGATGTGTTTATGGTTTGACAATTTGGATTTATTGTTTTGTATTTGTTTATGTTGAATTGATGTTAAAAGTGAAATTGAGGTTTTTGCAATATGTAAATGTCATGAAATGATATATATATATATATATATATATTTGTGTGTGTGTGTGTGTGTGTGTTTGTGTTTGTGTGTTTGTGTGTAATTTTGATGTTGAATAATGAATGAACTTGGTAAAGAAGAAGTGGTGTTGATATGCATTATGAGTGAAATGGTTAGCTTTGGAAAAACTTTGTAGTAGAGAATGATATGGTAAAGTTAAGGAGGTGATTAGGTGCTAGAAAAATGAGAATTTAAGTGTGATTATATGTAATTGTGTGGCTGGATGATGTGTAAACACAAAGTAGTAAGTTTAGTACGAAAATGGTGGTGATGGGTAGGTAGTAATTATGTGCAATATTACGAAAACAGAAGCGTAACCATGCGAAAAGTGGGTTGCCGTTGTACGCTTTCATATATGTGTTTTGAAGTCAGAAAAATGAAAGAATTAGTTGTAATGGATCATGAGTTTAATGGCCAGAAGTTATTAAAAATATAAAACCAAAATTGTGTATTTATCCGTTGTTGAAAACCTTAAGCAGGGCTCGGAAAAATAAGAATTTAGTGAGTTCCAAATTTTGGATTAATGCGTAGTAAAATTCTATGAAAATTAGACATATAGAAGCATAAAATATTCAAAAATCAACTCATTTTGTGAAGAAATGAGGTCGTAGAAAAATCTGAAAGTTGATTGCCCTGTGATTACGTGCACCTTGTTTTGTTTTTGCCTCAAGTATTGAAAATCGCTTATAAGTTGAACATATTAATTCAGAATTTGAATCCATAAAAAATCACGAAAATTAGACTCATAATAAAATATATTATCAAAAAGTGAGGTCGAGATAAGTTACTTATTTGACACAATGCAAATTTATCGCAAGCGTAAGATGTGCTATGTGTAATAAAGTGTCCCTAGAATCAATTCAAATTTTATTTAGTAGATATTCAGATTATATTAATGTTTTATTTAGGAAGCAAGTTCAAGTACAATACATTTGTTTATTTATTAGATAGACATAATACCTAAAGTCCTATCAAAGAATCATTTATTGTAGATAGACAACCCAAGCATTTAACACCAACCCCTTAAATCGAATAGATTAGATCGCAATAAGTGAGTGGATATTTTCATTTTCAAAATGTTATTTATACAAAATGATTGATTTATGAATGTTTTTGAAAAACCTATTGAAATAAATATTTTATAATACATTTTCTAGAATATAGTTTGGACAAATATTTAAAAAGTAAATGTTATGAAAAGTAGATTGAAGTTAAATTATTTACAAATCTAGTGTTTATTGTTTTTTTATATTGAAATGAAAATAAATACAATGACAGTAAGAGTAAATTTAGAAAATGTTTTGAATATTTGTGAATTGTTTATGTTAATGAATTGATATGTGATAAGTTGAATTATATTGATTTGTGAAAAATACTTTGTGGACTGTATGTGTTGAGATTTGGTTGATATTAGTACTCAATGTGAGTACGTCTATGTACGAATAGATTACATGAGTTCAAAGGGATGAATCAATGTGGATGAGGCTTCCCCTAATAATAAAGTTTAGAGAATCGGACTAATATGGATTAAGCTTCCCTCTATAATAAAGATTAAAGGGTCGGACCAATATAGTTGAGGTTTTCCTTTGAAATAAAGTCTTAAAGATCGGACTAATATGAGTGATGACTTCCCTCTAAGATGGAGCCAAAAAAAGGATGAACTGTCATAGATGAGTTGGAATAAAATTTGTTTATGCTGCTTGTATAATTTTTAGTGAATTGTTTAAATTTCATATTTTTAAATGAATGTGTAATGTTAAAATTTAAATTATATACTCTTATTGCTCATTCACATTTTTTTACTTTAATTTTTATTCACTCATTAGGTCCTCATAACTCACCCCCCTCACCTCTCAGTTTTGTAGGTTAGTCAAGAAACTAGAAAGAAACGAAAGAGAAATTCAGTATAGCAGAGACAAACAGGGAACAAGGGTATAACTACAGCCACTAAGGCACATTTATCCATCATGCATCCGAGTGTCAAACATGGTTCAGACATTAGCATGTCACAATATATATATATATATATATATTACATCATCTATTTTATTGTACAAAATTTTTGTAATATATTAAAAAAATTTTGTATATCATTAATGAGCTTATTGCCTTAAGTGATTTATGCATTATGTCTGATGTTATTTCTGAATTGATAAATATAATACGTGCATTTAGATAAATAGTGAGACTTAGGGTGTTGATAGGGATCCGTCACCTATCGATAATATCTCCGAATTTTGGGTGTTACAAAAATAAGAGAGTTCTCTATTATTTGGTTGCACACGAAATCATCAATGAAAAATAGTTCATTATTTTTTATTTAGACAAAAATGTTATTTACTTCTAAATTTATTAATAAATAAATTTTATTAATTATTTATTACTATTATTTTAAAATTTTAATTATATTTCATTGAAAATTATTATAATAATAAATATCTAATAAATATTTTTTTAATATTTTTAAATATAAATACACGTTATATTAATTAATTATTTAATAAATATATTTTGTTAATATTCTTAAATATAAATACATGTTATACTAATTAATTATTTAATAAATATATTTTGTTAATATTCCTAAATATAAATACACGTCATACTAATTAATTATTTAATAAATATATTTTGTTAATATTCTTAAATATAAATACACGTCATATTAATTAATTATTTAATAAATATATTTTGTTAATATTCTTAAATATAAATACACATTATATTAATTAATTATATTTGTTTGGACAAAAGTATTTATTTTTATTAAAATAGTTTATGCATTTCATAATTAATATGAACCTCACTAATAACGTGATGAAATCCAACACCAAACGTAGTATTGAACCTCAAAATTTTCAATACACAAGTTTATTGAGTTTTGACTCGTCACTTAATAAGATAAGAACCAAAAACTACGGTAATTGAATACGTTGTCACACCAAGAATCTAAAGAACTACTCAAAGATCTATGTTATAAGTTTGATTGTCTTTTAATGTCATAAGAATAAACTTGATAAGTTCAAGAGTTCTTTTAAGAGTGAAAGAATAACATAAAATAAGATTATAATATTATTCTTGATTGCCTCAAAACATATAGTGCTTGGTTCTTTATATAAAGTTCCAAAATTTAACCTACACTATGGAGAGCTAATATTATTTTAACATGTGGCATTCCCTCTTTAAATTAGAACAAAAAATAATTAAATTAAAATTTTGAATCAGAAAAGAAAATAACTAAATCATAAATTTGACTCAGAAAAGAGAACAATTAAATCAGAAATTTGACTAAGAAAATAAAACAACTAAATCAGAAATTAGAAACTTCTAGAACTTTAATTATAGTGACTAGGTTCCCTTGATACTGATTTAGACTTATACTGGGCTCCCACGTGTTTGCCATTTCACCAACTTATTGAATCAACTCATTAACGTTTCTTTAAAATGTTTGGCCTTAAGTCTTATGATTGGCTCATTTGACAAGCTTAATGGATCTTATGACTACTGTCATTGAGTCCCCCAAGCCCACGTGTGAGTTCCTCTTCTTGTATGCGTAGTTATACAGGTTCATTTGCATCATTCTCCCCCTCTTGAAGAAGATTTGTTTGCAAATCATCACCTATATTGAAAGGATGTAAGTCAGAAATATTAAAGTTCGCATTAACACCATACTTACCTAGTAATTCAAGCTTGTAGGCATTGTCATTGATGCGTTCCACCACTTGAAACTGCCCATCACCCCTTGGAAGGACTTTAAAACGTCTTTTCTTGGGAAAATGATCTTTACGCATTTGCAACCAAACTCAATCTCCTAGTTCAAAGACAACCTTCTTGCGTCCCTTATTAGCTTACTTGGCATATTGCTTCGTTCACCATTCAATGTGCTGCTTCACTTTTTCATGAATCTGCTTAGCAAAATCAATTTTTTTCTCGCCATCTAAGTTAACACTTTCACTCAAAGGTAAAGGAGTTAAATCTAAAGGAGTCAATAGATTAAAACCATAAACAATCTCAAACAGTGAAAACTTGGTTGTAGAATGAACACAACGATTATAAGCAATTCAATATGGGGCAAACAATTTTCCCATGTTTTTAAGTTTTTTTGTATGATAGCTCTTAACAAAATAAATAATATCTTATTCACTACTTCAGTTTGACCATTGATTTGTGAGTGACAAGTAGTGGAAAACAATAATTTAGTTCCTAACTTTCCTTATAAAGTCTTCCAAAAGTAACTCAAGAACTTTACGTCCCAATCAGAGATAATAGTTCTGAGCATGCCATGCAACCAAATAATCTCTTTGAAAAACAAATTGGTTATATATGTGATGCATCATTTGTTTTATGACATGCAATAAAGTGTGTCATCTTAGAGAACCTATCAATGACCTTAAAAATTGAGTCTCTCCCCCTCTTAGTTATAGGTAAACCCAAAATAAAATTCATGGAAACATCGACCCAAGGTGTACTAAGAATAGGAAGTGGTATGTACAAACCATATGGTTGCTGCCTAAACTTAACTTGCCTACAAGTAATGCATCTCACACAAATCTTCTCTACATCACGTTTCGCATGCGACCAAAAGAAATGTCATACAACACGCCTAAAATCTTAGCTATCCCGAAGTGACACATTAAACCACCACTATATGCCTCCCGAACAAGTAATTCACGCTAAGATTAATGTGAAACACATAATTTATTTTCTCGAAACAAAAAACTATCATGCAAATATAACTTCCCACATGCCCCTTTAGTGTAATTTCTTAAATGTTCAACATAATCGACCAAATTTTTGCTATAAATCAGGATGTCGTTAAAGTAAACAACTACAAATTTACTAATGAAAGCACGCAAAACATGGTTCATAAGTCTCATTAGAGTATTAGAGGCATTAATTAATCCAAAAGACATAATTAACCATTCATATAAACTATATTTTGTTTTAAATGCAGCTTTCCACTCATCACCTTTTTTTATCCTAATCTGATAGTATTCACTCTTAAAATCGATTTTAGAAAACACATAAGATACATGCAATTCATCTAGCATATCATCTAAACGAGGGATGGGATGTCAATACTTTATTGTAATGCTGTTGATGGCTCGGCAATCAATATACATCCTCTATGTCTCATCCTTCTTAGGCATTAGTAACATCGGAATCACACAAGAACTTATACACTCTCTAACATACCATTTTTCAATCAGCTTGTTGACTTGCCATTAAAGTTCATTCGTCTCCTCGAGATTATTTATATAGGCTAGTCAATTTGGAATTGTTGCACCAGAAATGAAACCAATTTGATATTCGATTCCTAAAATTTGAGATAAGATATGAGGCATCTCCTCGGAAAAAAAAATCATCGAATTCTTGTAAAAGAGAAACAACACTGCTCAATAAAAATCTGACAAAATCATTAGTATGCAAAAATGTTTCCTTGTACATGAGTACTATAAAAGGTTGTTGTGAAAGTAAAACTCTATTAATCTCACTTTTTTTTGCGATAAAATTGTATTTTTCCTCTCTTGCACTCACCAAGGCCAGTACTCTCTCTTTTTCCCTCATCTCCTTTTTCTTTTCTCTCAGCTTTGGCCATGAAATTGTATCTTTAGTTAGTATTCGAGAACTTGTTTTGAAGTCAATGGTACAAGTGATATAGTCTATTTTTTTAATTATAAAAGAGTACATATTAGTGAAACCGTTATGTGTGACTCGCCGATCGTACTGTCATGGTAGTCCCAACAAGATGTGACATGCATGCTTAGGTACTACATCGCAAAGTACCTTATCCTCATATTTGCTAATGAAAAATATCACTAACACATGTTTTGTTATCTTAACTTCTCTGCAATTGTTTAGCCACTAAAACAAGTACGGTCGTGGATGCTTCAAGGTAGGCAATGCTAATTTCTCTACTAATTCGATGCTTGTTACGTTGGTGCAGCTTCCAATATCAATTATAAAGCTGCAAACTTTGTTATTCAGGAAACTAGTGTGAAACAAGTTTTCCTGCTGATTATCTTCATATTCCTTAACCTGCAGGCTAAGAGCTCGTCTTGCTATTAATAATTCTCCTTCCTCAGCACATTGCACTTCATAGGCGTCTTCAAGAAGTGATATATCATCTACTTTGTCTTCTTGTTCATCTTCTGACTTATAGGTCCATTTGAGTATTGATCACTATCACCCTTTTATTCGGGCATTGGCTAAGATATATGACCCTTATCTTGACATTTAAAACACTTAATGTCAGGATTTCTAGAAGTATTGGGTTTGGTGTTATCTTGTTTTGGTCATAACTTGTTTGACATCCTTAAAGGGTTCGGACTTAGGTTTAGTTCATGAAAACTCGTCTCATTTAGGGGCTGATCTTCAAGAGTTTGTAGCAGTCGTGCTTGTTCCTCTCTTAGCCATGTTCCTCCATTTCAATTGTTGCTTAACTTTGATGGCTTGATGCACCATATTCGTAAACTCCACATAATATTTCATTTCTACCACATTCGCTATCTCACGGTTTAAACCACTTAAGAACCTAACCATGGTGGCTTCTCTGTCCTCCTTTATATTCACTCGGATTATAGCAATTTTCATCTCTTTATAGTATTCATCTACTTTCTTAAATCCTTGAGTTAGACTCTACAATTTGTTAAACAACACCTGATGGCTCGAGATAAAACGTCTTCTCATGATTGCTTTCATCTGGTCACACATCTTAACATGAAATTCTTGATTTCTTCTCATATTCTTTAACGATTAATTTCAAAAATAATAAAATAATCAGTGAATTCAATTGTAGCAAGTTTTACCTTTTTGATCTCGGAGTAATTGTGATAATCGAAGACCATCTCCTTTCTTTTCTCCCACTCTAGATAAGCGTCAGGATCGTTTCTACCTTAGAATGGTGGAATTTTCACCTTAATGCTTCCTAAATCATCATCCCGCCTAGGTCTACCTATACTAGCTTCTTTATTCTCATAACCATGCCCAAACTGCCCCGGTTTATTGGTGGTTCATCCAACTCCTCTTTATCTTCAACTTCACCCTATTGTGCCTCTGATTGCACTCGCTTAGGTGGTTGCCTAATGCGAGCGTTTTCATGATGCCTTCTAGTTGCCTTTTCTTCCAACTTATCCATCCTCTCATGAATTTGCTATAATACAAGTCTTATCTGTAACGCCCGTAATTTTGGAAATCTGTATCTGTAACATCTGCAGTATTTAGAAAATTTTAATCAAATAATTTGATATTATTTGGTTAATTAAAATTTTATGTAGCTTAAAATTTTTAGATGAATAATTAAATTTTGAGCTCAAAATAGTATTGTTTATTTAGGCCCAAAATTAATTTTATAAAGTTGGGTTATAAGTAAATTTTGGATTAAGAAAATAGTATTTGGATTAAGAAAATAGTATTTGGATTAATTTTGGACTTAATTATAAAGATTATGAAACATTAAAGGTATTTTAAAATTTTTTAAAGGACTAAAATAAAGGTTTTATAAAGTTTTAGACTATTTTTATAATATTAAAAAGAATAGAGGTCTAATTAATATTTTATGCCTCAAAATAAAACACATTTCTCCTTTCTCCCCCGAAACCCATGGCCATTTCCTTTCAAATTCTAGTAAGCACCCGTAACCCTTTTCTCCATTTCTTTCTCAAATTCTGACCTAATTCCTCCAAATTCAAACGTTTTTCTTTCAAATTTCAATTATTGGTAAGCTTAGTGATTTAGAAGCTTGATTTTAGATTTGGTACATGAAATTGAATTTGAGTTACTATTTATATAAGAAATTTATCCTTAATTTTACTTAAGAAATATTAAATTTGGTTAAATTGGAGTAGAAAATATAGTATTAGATTGATTTAGTATTGATTGAAGTATTTTTCTCTCGGGTGAACAGTGATTTTAAAGGTGTTACAGTGTTTTTGAATGTTGCTACAGTAACTTCGATGTGCACATTAATTATTTACGCAGTAACTTTAATCTGCATAGTAACTGTTATATAGTAAATCCGATTTGAACAGTGCTTAACTATAATAACTTCACATAAACAGTTTTTGCTATAGTATTTTAAATTAAAACCGTATTTGTTTACTTAAATAAAAATGTGTAGATTTAGAGTAGTCGGAAATGTGAATTATAATAAGTTAGTCATAGAAATTCATTGTTAAAAATTAGATAAATAACCTTAGTTAGTTAAACTTAATAATAAAAGTAAAAGTAATGAATTTTAGACAATAATTTCACGAATATCGTATTTAAAATATTTATATTGTTTTATTGAATAGTAAAAACATGATTTATATATTTGTGGTATTAGGCTACGAGAATCCGAAAGAAATATTAGATTAGGTGGGAGGATCATTAGTGGCAGTGGTTACCCTCCCATTGTTGTAAGTAAATCGTGCATGTATTTTTACTGCCTTTGAAAAAATATGATATATGAGCAACTGTTTGAAAATAATATGAAAGTTATGGATTTTGAATGTTTTATATGCGGATATCAAATTCATGAAATGATTGTTGAAAAATAATGTCAATGTGTAAATATTTTTCTGAATGAAAATGATTTTATGGCTTTAGTCGTTAGTTAATGTTTATTCTGACTTAGCCGGGTCTCGTGTCAAAGTGGGACTTACGAGCTATTCAGAATTCTGTTTAACACACAATGTGCATTTCTGTTTAACGCGCAATATATGTTTCTGTTTGACGCGCAATGTATGTTTCTGTTTAACGTGCAATGCACATTTCTGTTATAACTTATATGAAAATATCCGCTTTGAGCGAAACACTTGGTCACGTTCTGAATTCAAGTCACCGAAGTTGCAGGTGACACTAACTGACTGAGTTATTCTGTAAATGTTTGAAATATGAATGAATTCCTATGTTAATTGATAGTTTGAAAATTCATTGATCCGTTTATGTCAATATGATTGCTTTGAAAAGAAAAGAAATATGAAAGGTTTGAAAATGTATTGATCTATTTGATTATTTATGTTCTGTATCACATCGACATATGAAAAACTTGCATGGTTTACTTACTGAAATATTATCTCACTCTTTATTGTAAAAATTTTATTTTTCAGATAATAGTATGTAGAAGTGACAAAGGACGCGTATAAGGTTAGTTAAGTATAGATGAAAACCTTGGTTATATATGTAATTAATATAATAATTATAAGTTTAAGAACTAGTTATATAAATAACTCTTTGTACGTGTAAGGAATTTAGAAATTGTAGACATTTAAAAATTATGTAATAGCAACACTCTTTGTATGAAATGATATAACATTATATAATAATGATTGATTGAACAAATATGAGAATGGGATGTTACATTATCTCCCTCAACAACTTCTGTAATTGTAGGTTCGGAGTGGTTGATTGTTGTACTTCTTCGATTGAGTATTTTTTTTGATTATGTGACATATTTAAAATTTTCAAAATAGGGTTAGAGACCTCACAAGCACTTACTCATGTGCTTCACTCAAGAAAGATTTGCTCACTCTTGTGTTTGGCACTCAACGACTTTTACCTTCCTATGTTCTCACCGCTCTTGCCTTTTTTCACTTGTTGTGTCTTCCTTTCTCTCTTAATTAAACTCAAGAACAATCAAGATTCAAACAATAATTGAAGATGAGGAGCAACCGAAACAAACTACAAGATTCAATAAGCAATTCTTAAGAAACTAATACAAGCAATTAAAGTGACAATGATGGCTCAAAAGTAAGAAATACTAATCAACACCACAAGAAATTATAAGAATGGTAAACAGCAACAATTCTGAATTTTTTTTCTTCCTTTCTTTTCTTTCTCTTCCTTTCTTTTCATTCTCTTCTTTCTTTCTTTCTCTTCTCTCTTTTTTCTTTTCTATTCACGTTTTTGTTTTGTTTTTTTGTTTAAAAACAAAGTAAGAAGTATAAATTTAAGACAAACTAAAGCAAGAAAAATACAAAAATTCGAATCAGACTAGTTAAGGGAGAATTCGGCCAACCTAGCAGACCCAAAAGTAATTCGACTCCAAACCAAAAAAAAAAATCTTAATTGGATTAGATTAGGAATAAAAAAACCCCTAGAAACCCTAATTCAAAATTTGGCCAGCTATTTTTTTTTTTCTTTCTATATTTTCAAAATTCTAATTTAAGGAATAAGGATCAATAAAATAATTAAAGAACATGGCTCTAATACCAACTGATATGAATCTCACCAACAACATGATGAAACCTAACACCAAATGTAATATTGAACCCTAAGATCTTCAATACACAAGTTTGTTCAGTCTTAACCTGTTACCTAAAAAGATAAGAACTGAAAACTACGGTAGTTGAAGACGCCACACTAAGAATTTCACAAACCATTTAAGGATCTAGGTGATAACTCTAATTGTTTTTTAACACCACAATAATAAACTCAACAAGTTTAAGAATCATTTTCAAGAATGAAAAAATAACACAAAATAAGTTTCTAATATTATTCGTGACTGCCTCAAAACATACAGTGTTTGGTTCTTTATATAGAATTCTAAAATTTAATCTAGACAAAGAAGAGTCAATGTTATTTTAACATATGACATTTCCCTTTAAATCAGAACATGAAACAACTAAATAAGAAATTTAAATTAGAAAAGAAAACAACTAAATCAGAAATTTGATTCAGAAAATAAAACAACTAAATCAAAAATTAGAAACTTTTAGAATCTTAATTATAGTGACTAGGTTCCCTTGAGACTGATTTGGACTTAAGCTGGCCCCTATGTGTTTATCATTTCACAAACTTGTTGAATCAGTCCATTTAACGATTCTTTAAAATGTTTGGCCTTAAGCTTTATGATCAATTATATTAGCAAATGGATCTTATGACTGCTGTCCTTGAGTCTCTTCAAGCCTACGTGTGAGTTCCCCAACTTATATGCGTAGTTGTGCAGGTTCGTTTGCATAAATTATTTTAAAATTTTAATTTCAAAATTTTCTTTTTAAATATAAAATAATCTAATCTTTTAAATTTAATAGGTAATTTAGTAACAAAGATTTAAATTTATACTATGTAAATATATTTGTTGATTAAAAAAATATTTTATATTTTGAATGCATCTTTTTTTATTATTCATAAATTCAATTGCATATGAATTTTTATGTATAAATTAATTTTGAGCACAATGTAAACTTGATATTCGTAAATTTAAGTGACTTTAATTAATTTATTAACCGTGTATTTAATTTTTAATATTATTTATAAAATTATATTATAACCACCAATACTATTATTTTTTCTTATTTTATTTGATAGCCAATTTGTCTTTAAAAGAATTTAAAATATATATAATATAATTACATCAATAATTATTTTTATATGATAAAAATTAAAATTATCAAATAAATATGACTACTTTTATGAATTACGATAAGTATAAAGTTATAAAATAAAATTAAAAATTAATATACATATGATACATATAAAAAAATATTTATAACTAAAATAATGATAAAAATAAAAATAATTATAGTTTAATAAGATGATGTTAAATTTTTAAAACAAATATAAACAATAATGATTATAAATTAATTTGTAAATAAATTTAAATAATATTACATTAATAATTATCAATTAATTTTTAAAATTTTAAATTTTGAAAGTGATATTATATAAATTATTATATATAATTAAAATATTATAATAATTAATTATTATTAAAATAATTAGTTAATTAAAAATATTTATATTAAATTAATTATAATAAACAATTATAATAAAATACATAAATTAATATTAATATTTAATATTTGATTAAAAAAATCATAATTCATCGTTACGAAAAAAATTATTAGGGGTGTTCAACGATTTCTGTTTGACCCAGAATCACCAAAAATCGAACCAAAAAAATAGGTTTAATTGAAACTGATTCTTTTAGGGTAGGTTCAAGTTCAAAAAAATCAAAAATCGATATTTTTAGGGTAGATTCAGATTTTAAAGATTGTGAAATCGAAACCGAACTGAAGAACCGGTTTGATTTAAAAATAAAAAATTATTTTTCAAGCCAAATTAATTAATCATCACTTTATATTCAAATATAAACTCTTAATTATTGAACTACATATATAAAATTGCATAATTTATTAAAGAGAGTACGTTGAGTTACATAAAAAAAAAATTAATCAATATATTTATAATGTTTTATTTAACTTAATTTATTTTGTTATTTGTATAATAATTTAATAGAATCATAATATGTATATATTTATTTTAAAATTATCAAAAGAGTTAACAATTATAATAAATAAATATATACATAGTATAATATTATTAGATATATAATTGTACCTTCATAAAAAATTAAATTTCTCTTTTTAATAATTTATAATATTATTTGAATAATAATAAAATATTTTTTTAATAATTTGTTGTATCAATTTTTTTAATAACTTATTTATCTTTTATTTCATTCATTCAACTTTTCGTCATTTATACAATAATTTTATAATTTAATTTTTTTAATTTTATTTTTTAAAATTTTTTTTATAAAATTAAAAATTAAAAGAATTAATAAATATATACCTTATTTTAGAATCGAAATCTAATTAAAATCGAAAAAAATGTATTGTCATAAAAAAAAATATATTCTAATTTTAAAATTTAAGAATCAAATTATTTAAAATAAATTTCAATTCCAAACAAAATTAAAACTAGAACCAATTTTGAATAACTCTAAAAATTATCGATTCCACTTTCCCACTTCGTATCTCCCGTCAAATAAAAAATTCTGCCCTATTTCCTTTTCTCGCACATCCCTCCCAACAAACACACCCATAAAATCATTAATTAATGTGGGACTTGTTTAAAATAAAAAAAAATGTTGAAAAAGTGTACTATACCTTCTGTAACACCCAAATTTTCTAAATATATATTATGAAGCTATGTAATTATAAGTGTTATAATTTTTATAGGGGTGT
>JAXCLQ010000007.1:12902890-12942101 GCA_035584115.1 Cedrela odorata
TGTGGAATGTCCTTCTAAGTGTCCTAGGGTTGCCATGGATCTTTTCTTAGACGATTAAGTCCTAAACAAGATAACCTAGCTCTGATACCAATTGAAATACTAATATGCAACCCAAGAGGGGGGGTGAATTGGGTTTCTGCAAGTTCATTAGAAACCTGCATTAGTAGTACTTATAAATAATGATCATGCAGTAGCTAGTGTAAGTTCCCTCTCTGTCAAATAAACTATGTATATTATTGAAGGACAAGCAGGCCGGCCATCCACTGAATATTTTTTATAGACCTTTTCCAAGTATCTACATATGAACATCTTATATATGTTTTGATCCATTAACTTCTCTGTAGTGAACCTTTTGAATGTCAACGGTGCCTTGTATATATTTATAAGTTGACTAATTTTAGATATAAAAAAAAAAAATAGCCATGTTGGTTCTTATCTGTGTGTTTGCAACAAAAAAATTCCTACGGTTTCAAAGTATAACTATGAAATTGGCATCCACTGAATGTGCCAAAAATCAACTGAATTCTTAACGGTAGTAGGTCAGGAATTTTCGTATTAATTATTTTATGTGTCAGGAATTTTCGTATTAATTATTTTATGTAACGCTATCGAATACATACTAGATTTTTTGTCTAATATAAACTTACCTAAATTTAAAATAAAAAAAAAAAAAAGAGACATTATATTATTGATTATTTATTTTCCACATTCATTTTTTTTATTAATTACTAATGTTAATACGTGTATTTACTCGTATGTAAGTTTAGATTGGAAGAAAATTCTAATCCACTGAGAATCAAGAGAAATTTTTGGTCCTAAATTTTGTTAACGTGCTCATAAAGTTAAAAGAGAATGTATTTCTAAGACAAACATTAGCATAATCCTTTATAATATTAAAGTTGAGCTTGGAACTTTTAATCAATGTATACGTTCAAAAGGATAAGATCAACGAGACTAGAAAAAATTGGCAAGTGGAATAAGACAGGAATGCTTCAGCTAACTCGTAAAGGCCGAACAATATTATTAGATATGGTAAGTGGCATTTTCTAAATAAGAGATAGTCTGTAGACTTTTATAATACATTCGAATGGAAGAATGTTTCACAACTTGAGAAAATATTTTATCATAGTTAATTCCTTCATATTCAGGATAGTATTAATTTAGTCTTGCAACGAACCTCATTCTTACTAGGAAATCCATCTTTCTTTGCAAATACCTATTTACAACCAATTGTCTTCTTGCCCTTCAACAACTAAGCTAGCTCTCAAATTTAATTCTTTTAAAGGGACTGTATTTTCTCATTCATGATCAATTTCCACTTCTTCGCAGCTAAACTATTGACTACTTCACGATGAGTGCAAGGGATGTCAATAGCTATAACTGAAAATACATATGCCATTGTATCTCTCAAATGAGCAGGCTTTCTAACCTCTCTTTTTCTTTTTATTTATGAAGTGCAATTAGTAAGTAAAGATCTGAAGGTTCTAAGATTATAATCTCCTCTTTTTGTTCTGCTGGTTCAACATTCTCCTCTGTAACCAAAAAATCAATATTTATGAACAAACTTAGTTGGGTTCATTATAGTAACCTCAAGTTTCACCTGCTACATAGTACTTTCCACTTGCTGCGAAGTACTATTGGTGTTTTTCTCATCATGTGTTACTTTTCTTAACATGACAAACTCATCAAAGATAACATTCTTGCTAAAAATGATCTTCCTTGATGTTAGACACCATAAACAATATCCTTTCACTCCTGAAGTAACATCCATAAAAAATGATTTCTTCATTCTTGGGTCCAACTTGGATTCTTTCACATGATAATATGCAACGAAATAAAATGCATGTAATAAATCATAATCATTTGTAGGCTTTCCAGATTATACATCCAATGGTGTTTTATTCTCAATTGATGGCAAACAGTTAATTAGATGGCAAGCATATGTAACAACCTCGGCCCAAAGCAACTTACCAAACCCAGCATTAGACATCATACAATGAACCTTCTCCAGTAAGGTCAAATTCATACATTTAGCTACCTCATTTTGTTATGGTATATGTCTAACTATGAACTGACAAGCAATGCCTTCATTCTTGAAGACCTGAAAGAATGAGTCATTCCAATACTCTGGCCCATTATCTAATCAGAATTTCTTGATCTTTCTTCTAGTATGATTCTCAGTTATTTTCTTCCAATTGAGAAAAATTCTCAATACTTCATCTTTTGACTTCATAGTATACACCTAAACTCTTTTTTAGAAGTTATTAACAAATGTAACAAAATGGTGTTTACCTCTAAAAGAAGCCACCTTGGTAGATCCCCATGCATCTGAGTGAATATAACCTATAATACTCTTCATGTTGTGAATTGTAGTGTCAAACTTCACCTTCGTCTACTTTTCCAAAATGCATTCTTCACAAAATCCCTAGTTGCCAACTTTTGCTCCTCTCAACAAACTTTGCTTAGCTAAAGTTTGCAAAACTTTCTCTCTTGCATTTTCTAGACGCATATATCGTAATTTAATAATCTCTGCATATGCATTTTCATCAGTGGCTACTATAACTATACCAACAACTATACTTCATTGGTAGTTATTCAAGTTACTTCTTCTGACTCCTTTCATCACCACTAATGCTCCTAAGATGACTATCAGAATCTCATCTAATGAAACCTTTAGATTTTAAGATTTCCAATGAGATGATATTTTTACCAAACTCCAGTATGTACCGAACTCTTGTTAGAACTCTAGTAGATGCATCATGATTCTTCAAACGAATGGTTCTAACTCTAGCTACTTTACAAGTTTTATTGCAAGCCATGTAGATAATTCCACTATTAAATTCTTAGAAGTTAAAGAACCATTCCTTTTTCGGCCTCGTGTGGAAAGAACATACTAAGTCGAACAACCATTCATCAAGTTGTATTGCTAAAGAAAAAAAAGACAGAGTAAAATCTGATTTATGGTCGTCACATTCAACTACACATGCATTGTTGCAGCCCTATCCCTTTCTTTCAACTTAGGACAATCTTTCTTCCGGTAACCTTTTTCATGAAAAAAGACACACTCATCTCTGTCTAGTTTAGCTTTTAATTGAGCTCTCTCTTTCTTATTTCTAGCTTACGGCTTTGCCCACGACCTCTAACTGCATGAGCCTCTCCTGCTGCATATTTGTGTTCTTACTTACTCTTCTTTCTTATTTCATTAGAGTTCAAAGTAGCACTAACCTCATCAAAACTTATAGTTTCATTTCCATTAAGTAATGTGGTTATGAGATGATCATATTCATTAGGAAGAGAAGCTAACAATATCAAATCCTTTTCAACATCTTTTACTTTATCATCCAAATTCAATACATCCGTCACTAGTAAATCAAATCTATTGATATATTAATTCATAGTAGTACTTGGAACGTATTGGAAGCGGTATAACATTGTTTTCATATATAGCTTATTCTAATAGCTCTTTTTCATGAACTTGTTCTCCAACTTCTTCTACAACTTTCTTGCACATGTCTATCTCGTAAGCAAATACTTCTATTACTTAGTGAAACATAATCAAATTATACCAAATGCTAGTCGATTGATCCTGATCCATTCTTTTTCACTAATTTCATCTAACTTTTCTTCTTTAAGACCATATCTAGCTCCTTTTTGAAAAAAAACATCAAGCACTTTGCACTGCCACATGTCAAAATTGTTGTTGTTATTGAACTTTTCCACATCAAATTTTGTATTTGTCATCATTAATCTTGATGATAATAAAGTAGCCAATGCAAATGGTAAGGTCATAAGTGGATTCAAAGATGTGGTTGTATTTAAAACTAATTCTGTCATCACTATTAGGAATTATATTTCAAAAACTTACAAAGCGAAAGTCTTATTTCGCAATATTAGAACACTAGAGAAATTCTCAAGAAAGACTAGAAATGTCACAACGATTTCACTTAAAACTGAAACTCTTTAGACAATTTTGACCGTTTTGACAAAAAAATTTCAAATGCACGTATCTACACTAATTGTTAGGAAATCAGGCCTAATACTTTTTCTCAAAATAAATGTTTTTAAAATATAATAACTGTAAAATTCACAATGTTGACAAAATAATAAATATGTTAAAATACAAAATAAAGAATACTATAATTTAACGATGCTTGGTATAGTTACTTACATTTTTGGGCGATGCTGAAAAACTCCACTATCTTCAAATAGAGCAAATTACAAAACTAAGCTAAATTGCAAAACTCAAAAACAATGGACACAAAAAAAAAATTACAAACTATAAAGTGCTATATAAAATAGACTCCATTGAAATTTTCAACTTGATGCATAAAGAAAATCCATTCATTCCCTTTTATAAGCCCCGTACATTGAAGAGAATAGAAATTCCACCTGTAGGGGATTCAAACATTGGCTATTAAGCCATAAATCAACAGTACCATTACAAAAACTAAACAAAAAAATTAATTATAGACCTTTCTTATAAAACCTATTCAAATAAATAAAAACTAGCTAACAGACCATGCAATTTTGATCATCGAATTGCAGACTTATACTCTATCAATTTGTTTCTCATTTCATGGTCAAAAATTGTTCAATCTAAGCCAATTTCTTTGTAGCCATGTTTCCGACGATAATAGACGCTCTGTACATGCCAATGTCAAGGCTGCCACATCGGACAAGACCTCAGCAAGCAAGTGATGATCCTATCATAAGTCGCATATATTATGTCACAAATGACAAAATGAATGAAATTAATTCACTTGCCAATGCCAACAGATGCAAGAGGACCAAATTTAAATGGTTCAGTTCATATTTATGGAAAATGGTTGCAAACTATTATGGTTCATACAATTCCAAGATTTCAAAAATGGGTATTGTTGTTGACGAAAGATCTAGGTTTAGCCTAAATGCGTTCATATTTCGGAAATGTATTATCAACTCCCTTTGGTGGAGAAAAGATAAATGAACTCGTTGAAAAACCATTATCCTGGGGTAGCATAGAAAGTTTATGAATTCCTGGAAACTTTAGTTACTAAAGATCATTTCTTAGGGCTGATTGATTGGTTTGAAACCCACAGACTTGAGCCAGCTCTAGCTAGGATATACAGCAATGGAAGTGATGATGATTCGACTTTTCTGGTGTCGTCAGGGAAGGGGCTCCAGGTTTCCAAAGTGGATTTTGGATGGGGTAAGGCAGTAATTGGATCTTGCTATTTTTCGTAGGGAGGTAACGCTGGCTACGTCATATCGAGCGCTACGTCAGCGCCAAGCTCTAAAGCCCAATTTTGACCGCCCAAGCCCAAACTGAGTGCTAGGTCGCACCATGGCTCGGTCACACAACCTCTCGAGCGCTAAGTAGGCAGTAAGTTGGCGCTATGTCTCTGGTTTGCTTCCCCTTTTTTATTATTAAAAAAATTAATAAAAATGATACTAATTAAAACGAAACAAATAACTCGCATTAACGTACTCCTTTCCTTAATTTGTGCTCAAGTCTCCAATCGATGCAGTCTTTATTGAATTTAATAACCCGCATTAACATACTGGTTTTGACATAGAAAATATCAATTCATCTAGTTTCTAATACTAAATTTTAAGAAGTTTCTTAATTTATATTTTATCAGTAGTCTCATTATTCCTATTTGAAAGTCCAACATACTCTTGATTCATAAGACCAACTTGCTCACTAATCCATCATTTTTTGTTTTACTTATTAAAAAAAAAATATATGATTTGAGTTTTTTTGTTTGATAAATCTGGACAAATTCAGGAATTATTTTTAGTTTACTAAAACATAAAAAGAGAACAAAACATTGTATAAAGAATGAAATTGACACTTCAACAATTTAAGTACCACATTTATTTACAAACAATAAATTGGACATAGCGAATTTATATGCATAATAGTTCGCTGAATTTCAGCTTAATCGGTCTACATTCTGAACTCTTATTTATGCACAAAAAGGCAACATCCACGATTGAATAGGAATTGCCTTCTTATGGGATCAAAGATTAGGTCACCTCATACGTAAGAACTTTAAAGGATTTACTTACATATTGTACTAATTTTCACTTTTTAATAAAATATACTTAAGTTATATTGCCTTCTTTTTACTTTACATGATTAGACTTGAAATCCATAAAAATAGAAACTAACTCACTCACTTGGGAAATTGACACTTTAAGTGGAAACTTTAATAGTTGGTATTTTTCCCTCTTAGCAACTCCTTGCAGAGAAACTGTCTCCCTCTTCAAGTCTTTTAGAACACAATTTTTTTTTTATGAAATTCAACAATTACATTGTTTTTATTCTATAATTGAGAAATGCTAATTAGATTGTTGGTAATTTCAGGTATATAAAGCACTTTATTAAGGTATATATGATGTTGTATGTGTTGTGTAAGCAATTTTGCGCATCCAACAAGTAAAAATGATCAATTATATTCATTATATACAATATATTTCTCACCTCCTTGT
The DNA here is from genome assembly GCA_035584115.1 of Cedrela odorata. Lineage (NCBI taxonomy): Eukaryota > Viridiplantae > Streptophyta > Magnoliopsida > Sapindales > Meliaceae > Cedrela > Cedrela odorata. The sequence goes on from JAXCLQ010000007.1 coordinate 12,909,365, forward strand.
ATTATTTGTTGACAACAAGGTTGAACTTGTGCCAACAATCAGCAAAAACATGACCTATCTTAAGGAAAATTTGACAAGTAGGTAGGTTTAGGGTTTCCTCCTCTTCCTCCTTCATTTCTATCCCTACCTTTGTTTTCACCATTGTAGGGTGCTCGATCAGCATTGTTTGAGTTTCCTAAAGACCAATTCCTCTTTTGGTTCAAGTTCTTTTGTGCATAATTACCTCTTGTGGGAATCCTTCATTAAAACTGGAGTTTCATCTTTCTAGTTTTCTTGGCTTAAAAGCATGGAGTATACTTGCCCTATAAATGGTGGATGACACTAAGAATATGTCAAGATATATGACTTATTCTTTAATAAGGATTTATATTCCCAAGAGGTTTACTAGTTCATTTCTTCTTAGTGGTTGTTTAATTTTATTAGAATTCTTATTTTAGGGATTAAGTAATTTTCTTGAAGGATTTTACTTATTTAAGGTGGAATTCAACTTGTACCAAAAAAGAAGACACTATTTCTAGAAGAAATAAGTTATTACTCATTATATATAGGAATATTGGAATCACTTGTAAAATATATTACACACCATTCACAATGTAATCTCTGATAATATATAGTTTCTAGGGTGAAGAGGTCCATTGAGATTAAATATGAATATTTGAAAGTTGACATAGTCCATTGAGATTAAGTATGAATATTTGAAAGTTGACATAGTCTATTGAGATTAAGTATGAATATTTGAAAGTTGACATAGGCTATTGAGATTAAGTATAAATTTATGATTTGGTATCAATCTCTAAAAGTAGACATGAAGTTTATTAAGATGGATTATTAATCTTTAAAATAGACAAATTATATAAGAGAAACGATGAGATCTATTTAGATTTCAGTGTGATTGGGTGTAATTGGAGTTTGGGTGTGGGGAAAATTATTGAGAGTGTCATTGTAACTAAGGGTGACAATATGAGTTACGATATGATTATTCGACATGAATTCAAATTTGAAATTTTTGATACAAATAAATGGGTCGCATTTGTGTCACTTGTTTAATAATCATGTCCTATTCATGTTTGAACTACCAAATTCATTTATTCGTTTAAAATACGAATCTTTACAAATAAACAAATCGTAAATGAATTCATATCGTAAACGAAATTGTATCATAAATAAATAATATGATCATCTCAATTCATTTATTCGTTTAAGACACAAATCATAAAGGAATAAAAAGATCGTAAACGAATTATAAACAAATTCGTGTCGTAAACGAATAAAAGGATTGTCTCAATTTATTTATAATTCATTTACGATTTGTTTACAATTTGTTTATGATTCATTTATAATTTTTTTATCAATCGTGTTTGTCACGCCTCGAACTTGGAGTCTACCTGTGACAACTGCTATAAACCATCATGATACACTATTTACACTCGAAATGCATCAAGAGAACCTGTAAAGCTTTCTTTTATCAAAACATGTATCACAGTTTACAAATCATTTCCTCTCATTATTGGGATCGTTAACAATCATTGGTCATTAAAGATCAAAATCATTCATAACCGGGTTGAACAAACATAAATGTTTAAATAACTATTTGGTTTACAAATACCCAAATAAATACGTATCCAGTGGAAATAAAATACATTAGTGAGTCTAGGGAAAACCTATACGGGATGTTGAAAACCCTTCAACAGCTACCACTAATTTGTATAACCTGAAAGTTGAAGTAGTGAGGATGAGTATACGAATATACTCAATGAGTAAATAAAATTCACACATATATACATACATGCACACGCATTTTCAAATCATAATATTGGGATTACTCTTTAACTTATACAAAAAAATATATATATACATGTTCGTTTAAATCAAATAACTGTAAAATAATTTATAAGTCTGTATTTAGTTTACAACAACCAAACCAAATTGGTCATACTTTATTGACCGCTACCTTGGCCGAGGTAACGTCGAAATCATCAGTAAGTCTTTCGTGCATAAAACCATATATAATGAATTCTTTATAAAATATAAAACTATTTTCCATGTTCGGTAAAATCATTTATTTTTCGTAAAGCATGTATTTATAAAATAAAAAATAATAATTGCTCGTTTCATTAATATTGGCCCTAAATAATTACTTGGTGACACAAATGATTGTCCTCGTAATCCGTCAAATTCAAGATATAGCTATCAAGCCACTAAAACTTTTCATAGGGTATCTATAACCGTATATATGTACACAGCACACAGTGGGTTTGCCATGGCCTTTTCCCCTTATATCAACCACTGCGGCTCTACTCACTAATGTAGTCTCTCATAGGTCCGTATATAAGCTACCTCTCTGTACCTACAGTCAATAAACAGGCCTACTAGCCATATAACAGTATTTAACTTTACTGGCCTCATCACCAATATACATGTATGAAACAAATCATTTTCAAATAATGATTATAAAACATATAAACCAAATTCAGCCTCCCTGACCATTTCAGCATGTATATTATAAAATTTTCATTAGCAGACCACATAAGCAAACATCCCAATATCAATGAAAATTAATTATAAACATGTTCATTTCATATTTCACTTTAACAAAAAAAACTATTTGTTTAGCACACAAGCATACATATAAGTATAACACACATATATTTACATATTTATATATGTATAAATTTACTAGCAATAAGGGGAGGGTAACCACTCCCACTAATAACCCTTACACTTAACGTGGTCCTTCTCTTGGATTCTCATTGTCTAATACCACAAATGCATAAATCATGTATTTTACTATTCAATTAATCAATATAAATGTTTTAAATGATATATTTGTAGAATAACATGTCTAAAAATTTCTTAGTTTTACACATATCATCAAATTTAACTAACTAAGGTCATTTACCCGATTTTCAACAATGAAATCACATAGCCAACTTATTCTAACTCACATTTTTGTTTACCCCAAATTTACACATTTCTATCTAAGCAACCAAATATAGTTTAGATTAAAGTACTGTAGCAAACAGTTACTGTTCAGTTCAAGTACTATAGCTAACAGTCACTATTCTGATCAAAGTTATTATAGCAAGTTCAAATTCACTGTAGCACATTCAAAATTATTGTCGCACCCAAAAGAAAAATACTCAAATTCCTTCCAACCAACACTTCAATCAATACAAAATCAACCCAATATTACATTTACTACTCTAATTCAACACAATATAACATTTCCTAAGCAAAATCAAATGTAAATTTCTAGGATGAAAAGTAACTCAAAATTCAATTCATGCTCAAAATCTAAAAATCAAGTTTCTAATGGGTTAATAAGCTTTCCGGCAACTGATAGTAAATCATAGAAACCTTTAATTGTTGATTAAACGAGAAAATTCATGAATTTTTTTCGAAACCAAATTTTTCTACTTGTTATTTTCTTACCAATTCTAGACCAAATGGTACTAACTTAAATAGGAAGTGATGGATAATCATTTAGCAATTAAAATGTAAAAGAAAATCAGACAAATTTATTGCGATTTGACCGATAATTGAGAGAGAGAATGAGTGAGTGAGAGAACGAGTTATGAGAGAGGAGAAGAATGAATAAGGGAAAGAATAGTAAAGCTTTCGAATTTCATTAATTTTATAAGCATAATTTCAATGAGACCCCTCTTCTTTTCAAAAAATTTGAAGATAGTTCAAAACTTTGAGAAACTTTTGTTTTAGTCCCTATAAAATACAAAAATAAATTTTTGATTCTTGTCATTTAGTCCATGATCCTTTATTCCAACATGAGCTTTGAAAAATTCCAAAATAACTTTAGATATTTTAAAACTTTTGCAATTAAGTCCAAAATTAATTATTTTAATTTTCTTTTACTTGGTTCCTTTTTCCAACTTAAAAACACTTTCATTTCTTGAAAGTCTAACCATACAAATTTAAATTCCAAAGGAAATAAAAAACCCATTGATCCAAAGGATCGGGTTCACAGTGTCTAAAAGAATCATATCAAATTACCAGTTTAATAAACAAATCATATTCGTATTTGACTTTTTTGACACGATTAATAAATGAATCATATTCAAATTTACCTCTATTTGACACAACACAAATAAAATACAATATGTTAATTCAAATTGCCACCCCTAATTATAATAATTTTTTGCATAGTAAAATTATTTTTAGTTGTTCTTGGCGGCCGTGGTTTTTCTCTGGTATGGAAATTTTCCACGTATATGCTTATGTTATGATATTTTTTTCTCCATCTTTATTTTTATTTCTTACTTGTTTGATATATTTGTTCAGCAACTAAATTTTCAAACTTAGTGAAGTTTGATGTGAAGAATTTGATGGGAGAATCAATTTTGGCTTGTGGTAAATAAAAGCCTTGGATATATTGGTTTAATTTTGGTATACAAGATATTATAGCCAAAGTCAACCCCAAGGTGTGGGTAATCACAGCACCTTAAAAAGGATTGTCAAAAGGTATAGGCAATCAAGGCAACTTAAAGAGGGTTGTATGGAACAAGTTCGGCAAATTGCTCTAAACTAGTAATGGAGATACTAATAATATTAGTAGCGGTGAGTCTCTTCTCCACAGAGAGATGGTGATTTCATCTGAGTAGATGAATAAGAAATTTTTTTGGCATGCCGTTAGATTGTCATGGAATAAGATGTATTACTACTAGCGATCTACATTTTTGGCACACAAGGCATGGTTTGGCAGTTTTGCAAGCTCTGTGATGGAATTTATGTCGGTGGTTGAGAATTCCTAAGGAATCCAAACATGAGAGTAGATAATTTTCAATATGATGTTCGACATGTGCCAAAGGAAATCTTAGAATCTAATTCTAAGTGGTTTGTATTTTGAATATAAAGTATGGTAATTCTCTATTTTGAGGATCATAGAGATATTTAGAATATAATGATTTTCTGTTTTGAGAACTATATTGCTATTGAAGAGAATTCTCATATGAAACTCAATTATAGGTGGAGTGTTTCTCATAAGCACTGTATGAGTATGAATCTTGTGAATTTGGTGGAGTACATCGAAGAAGGTAGAGACAACATGGTTATGTGGATGCAACAATGGTGGAAGTTATTTCATCATGATTTATGGCTCAAGTTATAAAAAAAAAAAAAAAAAAAAAAAAAAAAAAAAAAACCTCGTTAAGGTGGAGATTATTAAGATATATTAGAGATAGCAAGTGGGTTGACTCGCAAAAATAAAGCCCACGAAGGCTCGTGAGCTAGATTGGGTTGATACTGTTCAAGGGCTTAGCCGAGCTGGGCTTGTGTAGAAAATAGTAGTTTTGGTACTGCCCATAAGGCCCAACCCATGCAGGCCGACTCACAGGCCTAAATGGACTCATCCAAATTTTAAAAAATAAAATAAAATAATAATTTAATTAATGTTATAAATACAAATTGATTTAAAATAAAAAATGGCAAATTTATTTGATATGTAAATGGATCAAATGAGCAAAATTATTTACATAAATTATTTAGTATTTACTTATAAAATATAAATTTATAATATAATATAATATATATGTATATATATATATATATATATATTAAATAGGCACGCAGGCCAGTGACAGGCCCTTATCTCTCGGCCTGGGCCGAGCTTTTACTATTCATAGGCTAGACCCGGACCAGCCTAACCCATTTGCAAGCTCTAAGATATATCTAAGAGGTTTCCTAGTTTATTTCTTATTACTAATTTTCTGATTTTAATAGAATTCTTATTATAGAGATTAAGTAATTGCCTTATAGGATTTTACTTATTTATTCAACTTGTATAATAAAATGGAATATTATTTTTAAAAGAAATAGGTTATTACTCATTATATATAGCGAGGTTGGAATCACTTGTAAAATAAATTACTTTAATAATATATAATTTCTAGTGTTTATTGAGATTAAGTATAAACCTCTAAAGGTAGACATATTCTATTGAGATAAAATGTAAATCTTTAAAAGAAGACATGGTATTGAATATCAATCTTTAAAAGTAGATGTGAAATTTATTAAGATGGAGTATTAATTTCTGAAGTAAGAAACAGTGATATCTATTGAGATTTTAGTTGCAATTAGTTGTAATTGGAGTTTGGATGTGAGAAAAATTACTGAGAGTGTAGTTTTAATAATTTTTTGCATAACAAAATTTTTTTCTCATTGTTCTTGGTGGGTGTGATTTTTTCATAGATAAAAGTTTTTCACGCAAATATTTTTGTTATGCGATTGATATTTTTCTCTATCTTTATTTTTTATTTATGATTTGATATATGTATTTGTTCCAGAGAATTTAGGGCGAGACTTAAAATTCCCAACATAATGCAGAGTATTAAGCCTTGATCAGTGATGAAATCACCTGCTGTCTTAAGACCATCTGCTATGCCTTTTATCTCCGTGTAAAAGTATGTAATGTACATTTTTTCCTTCTTCGTTGTTGAGAGGAGACAACGCAGGTTAACAATCCTTGCCAATGATTTTGTAACAAATATCATCTCCAAAGCTCTGCTAAAGATGTGCATCCCACAACTGCTCCAAGCATAGATTCACTGAGAGTTGACAAAATTGAGTCCATCAATTGTTGGTCCTTCAAACAAATTAAAAAGGTTTTTTTAACATAAATGACTCAATTTTTGAACTTAATTATATTTTTACTCTAAATTAAAAAATATATATTATATTTAAAACAAAAAATACACTGGACCAATAATTTTATCCTGCCTTTTTCTTTCCCTCTCAAAAAATTGTAACAATTTGTATTAATCATCATTTTGACTAATAAATGACATCAATACTTTTTGACAAGCTAATGTAATGTGAAACTCACTTAGAAAAATCCTTATATTTTTTCCCTCAAATTTGTTAAAAGTGATAAGAAATAACTATTTTAATTGACACACACATGTTAATTTCTTGAATTTGAGAAAAAAATAAAATGAAAGCTCTTGAACTTAGTCCGTATATAATTCAAATGATAGGAACAGAAGGTTTCAATAAAATTAAAAAATTAAAAAATTAAAAAATAAATAATCATTCAATGTTCATTAACCCAAATAATTGTTATGTACATTTGAGTGATGATTGTTCCAAACTGATTAAAGTAAACTAAAACACTATGACCTTTTATTGATCAAGTACCCTTCAAAAAAATTACAATGGGAAAGAAATGAAATGTTCTTACTATAAAACTCAAAAAGTACACTTAAATAACACATTAATATTGGATGAGAACAAAAAAAATTCTATTTCCGCCAGAAACAATAATATAAAATAAAAAAAAAATTGAAATATTGGAACGAAATTCAGATGACTGGACACCAAGTCCTCCGATTTTCTGTTCCCTATCTAAACCTTCAGCAGATGGGATCATCGACATTTTTACCCTGGACAAGAGAGCGATCTTGAAAAAGCAGTAAAAGAATATATATTTGCTAAAAATTATTATTCCACAAATGATTCTCACAATTGAATTATCTCCTGTATCATCCAATATTTCCAGCCAAAAGAATTCCATCCAACAAATTTCCTGCAATAAGCATTTGAATAACAACGCCAATGAATATTTTATTTGAGATGAATATATAGTGGGTAACAACAGAGCTAAGCTAAGAAACAAAAGAACAACTTGCTGATGTCATTCAACAATACAGAGCATTATTATATTACAGTAAGATTTTGCATTTATTCCTGGAAATGCAAAGATTGTATAATCATATACTTGTAGTCAATCTCTCAACGTCAAATATGAAGGAGCAACTGTCATGGTATTATTTAAAAAGAAATCAATACAAACAATACAAAAAAGTGGATCATAAACACAATTGACAGGGAAGAAATTATAGGCCTTAGAATACTTTTTAAGTTTAAAAGAAAATATCAAAGTGTATGACAAATCTATGATATAAAAATGTTCTTTTAACATTTTATACAAACCAACAAAATTTCAATAAAGAATAGACCAACGAAAATTTTCTAGAATTTTATAGCAGCAGATGGTAAAAAGTATTCAACCGTTCGTGAACCATATTTTCAATGAGAAAACAGCCACGAAGAAAGCAAGAACAACCTCAATTATAAGCCACTGACCCTACATATTGTTGAAACTATAAGGGAATAATAACCTTATCCATTTTATTTTTTTAAAAAAAATTATAGAGAAGATTTGACATGAAATTCAACAAATTTATAGTGGCATAACATACTCCAAGAACATTAGGTGGGAAGAAGTGGCTTTCGCTCATCAGATCCTACACGGTGACTAGCCTGGACAGGGCAAATCAAAAAGGAAACATGTTATCAGTCATACAACAACGAAAACCCCTTTACTGAAGGATAAAAAACGGAAACAGACAAATTTGCACCTCTTCATTAGCTCCAGCTGACATGTTTATAAAGGAATCTTTTGACCTGAAAAGGAAGTAATAAATTTGTAATCAAAATGCTGGAATAAATTAACTGCTATTATCTTTCCAATTTTCCTGGTATTGTATCATAAACTTTTCTGTCACTAAAAAAAGGGTCAATAAATTATGCTTCTAAATAACAAAATCATGTAAATTTTTGGCATATTCTGGTTACAGCTCCCATTAAAGCTTTTATTACAACATATGCGTACCATAGGATCACAGTAATAGAAAGAAACAAATACCTGTGTTTCTCCTGAACATCTCTCAACTCGAGCATCCCATTTTGTTGTTCATCTTTGACTTTTGAAAGAGATGAAAAGAACTAAAGAAAAATAAGACACAAGGTAATTCAGTGAAAGATTAGGCAAAAAAATTTCTTGGTTGAATTCTAAATCATTCACCATGAAAATTACAAATTAAATTACCTGGTGCATCGAGATGAACACTATAGAAATTCCTAACATAAAGTTCAAAGTCAACTTATGACCAAACAGGGCAGCAGATGCTATTCCTGTAAAGATTGTGGCAACTGTCGAAGAGTACTTCTTCAAGATTGTATCTGGATGCATCAAATGACAGCACAAATAAATTCAAATGGGAAAGGAGAAATATTGTGCCATAGTTTACAAGAGCTACAAATATGCAAGATAGAATAACAAGTTGCTTCTAGCAACTCTTAATTATTCCTTGCAAGTATAGCTTTATATTTGAACCAAAATGCTCAAAGAAAACAGCAGACACAATAGTTGATCAAATTTTACCTGCATATTTGAAGAAGAAAGAGGACAAAATTCCTTGGGCTGCATTATTAAATATTAAAAGCATTGTAGCTTTTGAATGTCCACGTAGGATATCAAAGCTATCGGGACCTGCAACATTTAAACCCAAAATTTAAGGGCAATAACTCAAAGCTCAATTGAAAGGTCGCACAATATGAATGGTGCAAAATTGCTGTCTATTTATGCATCAAGTCCATCCATTGTGTTTTACGTTGCAGTATATGGAAGCCATCAAATAAGTGATGAAACACAAAAAATATACTATTCATAAGACATTGCCAGTATGATTTTCTATCATCTTTTTTCATAATGGCTACCATTTTCGTCAAAGGCCCAGTTTACGCAACAAATTTTCGGAAAAATACAAACAGAAGCACATTTAGAGCAATCTATATCAACAGAACACCTAGAATGAACCAATTTTCCCTAATCGTTCAAATTTATATCAACTTTCTAGTCAACAATGCTTTCTACTTAACTGTCTCATTTGGTTCCCAAAGCAGCCTTACTGATTCTTTTTAATTTACAGAAGATAAATTTAACTGAGCAAATTAGTTCATAGTTTTACCAATCAAAATGCAACTATCAATTCTCTACAAATTAGAATAAATCAAGTTAATTTTTGTCACTTCACCTCCTTCAAGTGTGCCCTTTTTTTCATTCTCTCCTCCCCCTCTCCCCATCCCTCCACCCCACTCCTCTCCAATCCAATGAGTTTGAAATTGAGCTTGTAAAGAGAGTTGTGCGCAACACCCCAAACCACCAAAATCTTCCTATTTTTTCTGGATAAGAACACCCATACACCCAGGCACAACAAAATTTTCAAGCCTTCAGGTTGACTGCCATTAAAGCAGAATTTTTTTTTTCATTTTTTTAATAATAAAATATGAAAGTACTTATCTATGATTTACACGGGAAAGCTGTCTGCAGTCCTCAAATATTCTATAACCCTTCAATCCTAACTCTAGGAACCAAATGAGACAGTTCAGTCGAAAGCTGCTTCCAGTCTACAATGCTACAGGAAATTTAATAAAACAAACAAAATAAGCTGCATTCCTAATCGAAGCTTCATAAGGTAAAACTTTCTTAATATAACTTCCTTGCAGAATCAAATGATGGAGATCCAGGTCCATACCATTGATAATGACAGTTCCCAATATTCCTAGAAAGTTGAATATTGCACCATACCCATATAAAAATAAGTTCTGCAAGCCAAAGAAAGAATTAGAGGAAAACTGGTGGAAACTGTTTAATACTACATTTGTTTTGCAATCATTTTCTCTCTTCGTTATTCAATAAAACTTTATTTGTTTCTTAAAAAAAGAAGAAAAAATAAAATCTATTCAAATACAACTTAAATTTGACACAGACCATAGATAAAAAGTAAATGGACCCAAAGTTCATAAATATATTTAGGATGCAGCTATTCCTATTTATGAGAGATTGGCCCCAACAAGATGACCAGGTTATACACCAGTCATGTAGTGTCACAAAATGATTCGCAAGTAAAGAGCTGGGAGCTCCATCAGACAGAGTATCACCAGTTCATGCATAAGCTCAGGGTGCAGCATGCATCAAAGTATTGATAAATAAACCTAAAAAAGTCTAGAAGGTAACTCTTCCTGGAATCAGAACCTACATAACAGTCCTTTGACTTGCAGGTATTAGAAGTGCAGAGGCTAAGGTAATTAAGATATTCATTGTAAAGATAATGCATTATTACAGAACAGAACTCTCAAATCATTTCCCTGACTTGGCATGAAAAACAATTGCACTCAATCATAATGTATCACCTGAAGGTAGATGCTTGTGTCATACTGGCTCTTCAGAGCGTATTCATTATACACAGATGCCAAAGATGGAACAGTTACCTGTAAAATGAATTGCCAAGTAAGCCTCCTACTTGAAGAACAAGTCATAAGGATAACAAAACATTATGTAAATCAGAACTACTCCAACAAATTGCCTGCTTAGCGCAAGTCACTTACAAAGATAAAAGTGTAGATGTATGCACCCGTTGCAACTGGAAGTCCCATAGCAGTGGTACCTTCAGGCAGAGAACGCAGCTGATTCACACTAATTCCAATAAGCAGCAAGGCAAGAGCTTCCCACTGTTGCAAAAACCATCAATCAATTTTGCACCCACCATATCCAAAGCAAGCCATTGACAATAGTGAACCAAAAAGAGTTATAACCAAATATTCTCCCATCAATGCTAAAAAACAAAACATGGTCAAAAGAAGTCCAATTAGGATAACTAAATAACCTGAATTATGGAAAATCGACGTTTCATTATCATCTTTAGCAGAACTGCAATTACCAACACCTGCAATTTCAGAGTGGCTACAACTTTAACACTAGTAACCAACAGTTTTTCAAGCAAAGTAAACCAGATTATATAGGAGAAAGCAACCAGCATTCACATTAGTGATGATGCAAAGTATGTGTCCTATTTCGGCATATTTTTCCATGTTTGACAAGCAAATATACACACAAACAACTTCAAAGGTACTAAAATCCAAGTTGAAATTTTTTCCACAAACTTTTCTGAGGCAGATTCATTATATCCATAATTAAACTGTTGTTAAGTGTCATTAAGTTTTGCGCCCAGAGCGAGAGAGAGAGAGAGAGAGAGAGGGAGAATTTAGATTGCATTGGAGAGCAAGAAAAATCAGTAGACATCATTCAATCAGATACAACCTTAAAGCTAATTACAGCTGCATAAAGCTTTCCTCAAAATGAAAATATGGGTTGTTTATGAAGTTCTCTGTGGTTGTTTAAGAGTAAAAGTTCTAAAAATACAATAACATCATTCTTCTGAAAGAGTATTTTGCAAATTTCTATACAGGGTTCCACATCCAAACAATAAATGGTAATTTTCTGCAAAAAACCATAAAAACTACCACTGGCATCATGATATACTTTACGAAGTTAACAATAAAACTACTAAATCCAAAAACTTTTATCATAATTGTACAATGCTAACTATATTTCTAACTAAATATCTCCCAAGGCTGTATTTAGCATGATTAAGTCCACATTAATGCACATAAGGAAAATAAGAAACCCAGGAGCCAAGCAAACAACAAAGGGAGGGTAATATCCCTACCCTAACATACCAATAACAATAACATTGTGAACGACAAAATACCTTCAAATTGCTCAGCATCTTCACAGTTGCAGGATTGAAATATAGCTGCAAAATCAGCAATTGTCATTAATTATGGATTTTGATAAGACGTTTATATCATGCAAACCCAGTGAAAGTGGCTTTCCATGGAGAAAGGATCAATTAAATTCCCCCAAGACAACAAGCAGCCATAGTTTCCAAAATGACTAAAAAGCCTAGGCAATATCTTACCTGCCATCTCAGATGCTAGACTAAGTAACTAAGAAATCTTATACAGACATAAGATACCATGTGTTAAAAGTCTAAAAAACACATACAGAAAATCATTAAGTATACATTATAAGCAATATAAAACCTAATGAAGGAAATGCACAGATCTTCACTAGCTCCGTCAGTATCTATTCTATAGAAACAAATTAGTATCAACCAAAAAAATTTACCATCATCGTTGAAGGCAAATTATCTGTCTCTACTTAGTCAATAAACTCCTTTCATTTGATTCAAAGTCTAGGCAACTTGAACACCAAGTCATAAGTAAAGGAAGGCATACACAAAACGTAGTATTTCTAGTTAGATCCTAAAAGATCAAGCCCTCTTTCTAACCCTTTCCTCTATCCGTCTCACAACACAAATTTCTGATAAAAAATGATTAGGTACAAGAATTCTAAGCCTTGTACAACCATCTAGGCATGTACATCTACCTATATTTTGCCCATAAACCATATTGACAAGAAAGTTTACATCAAAATAAAATCAATTCACATGAAAGTCGCAAATAACGAGTACTGTATCATACAAGCTATCCAAAACCATTAAGTATGCCATGATAATCTATTGAAAGAATTATACCTGCATGATGAATTTTAAATAATTATTGATAGCATATAGAAACGCAGGAACAGCGAGAAGAACATTGTTGCGAGCTGCCTGCAAAGAAAGAGGTACAAAATTGCTACGATTATAGGCTATCACGTACTTGCTCAAAATCAGGATTCTAACTTAAGTAATCAACATCTTACAATCTACATGTGGCAAAAATAAGGGTAACAAAAATATAATAGAATTTAAACCAGCTCCTTCAAAGAACTAATGGAGAATATAAAATAGCATGAGAGCTCTCAAAATTTAACAACAAAAACTAAAAGAGAAATTGCACATGGATAATATCATAACAAGCTTAAAAAGATTAAATTAAGCTTCAGAAAGCAAGACCACAATACTTTAGATTGCCCCTAAATTATAGTGCCTTTTTTGTTGAAGGTTTGAAGACTCTTTTCTAGGGTCCAGGGAAACTACCTAAACAAAGCTTGGCATGCCAAAACTAGTATAAGCCATAGCTTCATTGATTGAAAGAACTGGTGTAAAAGCCTTAAAGATTATGCCAGCGGAATATTTGGAGGCCACCAAATCTATCACTTGATATGCACATCAAACACCCATAAATTTGTCCACTGTTTTGCAGCATTGGACAGGAGGCAGGTAAAGAAATAGCATGGGAAGATTAAATTCAAATGACCTCTTTCTAGCATTGTGCCAACTCTCCATCTAGCTGATTTACTTCTGAAACTGAGCACAAGCATGTTGCTGATAAATCTAAAGCTTTTGATCACTTAAGAGGCTACATACCACATAAAAGAGCATACAGTTAAGAAATTATTTTGAGCAATGTTCACATCCAGAGGAAATGCCGTGAGTTAGATTCATGAGGGTATTCAGTCAAAACAGTTGAACCATAATCTTGATGATCAATAATATGGAAAACTACACAACATCATTGTAGCATCCAAATATGGTCCAAATAATCTATATCTGAAGAGAAAGCGAAAAAAGATAAGGGACCCAAAAAGAAAATCTAAAAAAGATTATGTACATTATCACTTATAGCAAGCTAAGATAGGAAATCAGTCACTTCAAAATTTACAGCTATTACCCTCACTACATCCTACTAATCCAAAACTTGAAAATGAAATTTATAATATCAGTAAGAATCTGATACCTGAATAAATGTTGACATTGAAAGAAGAGGTTTCTCCCCAACTTTCTGGTGCCTAGACTGCAAAAATAATCAAAACCTTCATTATTAATTAAAGGCTTATGCACAACAAAAAACATAACCAGATACATTGAAAGAGAACTTCCATTAAAACAACTCGATCTAGAATATAAACAAGCTATCAAAGACCAAGTCTCTAATCTCTGACTCTCCAACACCTACCCCTTCTCTCCCCTCTTCGGCTCTTCCTCTCACACACACTAAATTCATAATAAATTTCCCCTGTAACTGAAATCCAGATTTACTAAGGCAAAGTACAATTGCAACTACATGTTAGAACCAAATTAAGTTAAATATTGGTCAGATCAATTTACTCAATGCATCGCCTTAACAAAACACCTTGATTTCTCCAGTAAAACTCAATTCACTGATGTCCAGAGAAAATTGACGAAAATAAAGGGAAACAAGCGTATTTATGAGTTATAACAGTAAAGAAAAAAAATATACATACCTGGAACAAAATCATAAGAATTGCAAATAGAACCTTTGTCAATTCCGTCAAAAAGTTCACACTAATGGGGCTAAACTTGAAACGGCCATCCACCTTGGACATATAAACCAAGATAGGCTGCGAAACAAGAAGTCGAAGTCAAAAGTGTTGCAATTAAGAAATGATGTCAATGTCCACAAAAATTATAGAACGGTCATTATGAGCTCCACACAAGTTTACAAAATTTCATTATAAGCCATCTTTCACAGATTAAATAGTGAACAGTTTGCAAGTTTTCCAGGTTAATTTAAAGTAAAAACAAACAAAAAAATAAAAGAAAGAAAGAAAGAAAACAATCCACTACTTAGAGTTGGTCCCAAGGAAAGAAAGAAAACAATTTATTACTTACAATTGGTAAACCAAAACAGACTCTAAGAAAAAAAACTTATTACAGTTCTAATTCCCAGCATTTCTACAAGAAGTGGCTCTATTGACGCTCAAAAGTAAAACTGGAAGTTGACACTCGGAGTTAGGGGTGGGCACTTTTGAACCGAACCGATCCAAATTGACAATTTGGATCAGTTTGAAAATTCATTGGTTCAGTTTTGTCAGTTTGGATCAGTTTGATTTGTCAGTTTGAGCTTAAACCTAAAATGTTAATTTAAATGAGTTATTGGTTTGAATTAAACTATCGGTTAGGATCGGTTCGGTTTGTCTTCCACCACCGGTTTGGATCGGTTTGGTCCAAACTCAAACAAACAGTTTTGGATTGATTTGGATTTTGGACCAAAACCAATCCAAACCGAATTTGCCCATCCCTACTCAGAGTCCAAGTGGGATTTTATATGCCTGGTTGACAATTATCTAGATCATAGGAACATGATTGAGTCTTCATTTGTCAAATTATTTACTTCCTATACCTCAATATAGAAAACATTCCATGAGAAGTTGGCTAAACTGGTGCTTAATCCATATTCAAACCTCCACATAACAAAGTAAGACTAAGAAAGCAGCTAAAGCTGTTTTCAGCAGCAAAGTATTAGAGTTTTGGAATTGAAATTGACTGGAAATATGGATATCATGCCCAAATTTTACGAAGACTGCCAATTCAATTTCAATCCTATGCCTAAATCCGAAAAATGCAGCCCAATAGAACTCAACCACATTAGCAAGAGGATTTTTACTATATTTTATATACACTCTTGTAATTGTGTCCCACACAAGGCACGTCTGGCCATGTATCCTAAGTCTAAACTCATGATGATATGGTAATGTGCTCGACAAAGTTGAATCACAAATTAAAATGGTCCAAAAATCATAGGATTTTGCCAAAGAGATTTATAAATAGTACAAAAGGAGCATGTAACTCTATATTTCCTTCACTAAAAGCTCTTAAATTAAGTATTTGATGAAACAATTTAGTAACACTAGAAATGATATTCAATTACCTGTAGGCCAACTAGCATACAGTCACCAACAACCAAGAAGACATTGAGAGCACGTTGCTTTGATGATACCCTGATCTTGTGTCGATCATAAGCCCTTGATATAGATTTGGTAGTTGGGGAAACCAATTTTGAATGGCATACACTGCATTCTATCATCCCCTTTTTCATTGATTTGCCCCAAAAGAAAATGGTAAGCTCTTCACAAAATTGAATCTGCCCAAACAACCAATAAGAATCAAAGTAATTTAGCAACTCTAACATCAAAATCCATATTCCCAATAAATTCAGGAAAAAATAATAACTTATGAAACCGCTAATAACTCAGATATTTAACTATGTTTGCTAACACAAACTCAATGTTAGAGACCCAAAATTCATCTATAACTTAAGATGTTGAAACACCCAAATATAAAAAATTCACAAACTTGCTATAGATACACTTCAGGAAAAGAAAAAGGTAGGAAACTCTTCAGCATCGTGCTAACGACACTGAGAAAGAATAAATCAACACAAAAAGTTTTAAAATGCAACTTTTTATATCGTTTTAGTTCCAGAAAGCTAAAATCTCAACTAAAAATAAGCAAACTAACCAAAACAACGATTCCAGATTGACATGAAACAGATTATATTCGTTCCAAAATTTTCTGAACAACCAAACAGGGCATAAGTTTCAAGTTTCCGGATCCCCGGACACAAATACGACAAAATGCACTAACACTCGCATATCTTCGTAAATCCTCTTTTTTTCTTTTTTTTCTTTTTTTGTAATGAAGCAATCCGCATGCCTCCTAATTGAACAAACAAAACAGCTAAACCAATCAGATCATGCCATCACACAACCAAAAATTCCGAATTATACATAAATAACACAAATTCAGGAATCATAAACTTAAACAACGATCTAAAAAACCATAATTGGATCCGAACAACACAATTACCGCAACACAGAGATCGGATCTCGCCACTACAAATCAAAACTGAGCTTCAACTACCAAAAACCAAACATCAAGCTAATCAAATAATCTCACCAAATTACTCCGCTAATCTGAGCATTTCCCAGATCCTCATTCCTCAGAATTCAAATCGTACTCTTCCCTCAAATTTGAGCTTTCCAGAGAATTTAAATTATCTGTTAACAAGCTTTAGTTGAAGAAGAAGAAGAGATAGGATGAATATGCAGAGAGAGAACGAGAATTCATTTATTAATGACTCTCTCTATTTCTTTTGCTTTGAATTTACAACACGATGTCTCTGATTTTGAGAGCGCCTTTTGTTTTTTTTTTTTTTTCTTTAATTTTATCCTAATTAATATTTCAGTCTAACATTCGTATCCCTTTCTGTTTATAAACATATATTTCAAATGGTATCAAATAGGTACCTAACCCTAACCCTAACCCTAACCCCATTAGAAATGGCCTAATTACCTTTGCAAGATTGAGTTTTAATTAGGTATGGTAATTGACGTATTCTTATTGTGTCAAATAAATATATGATATATTTTAACTGTAAGAATTATGTTAAAAATTAAAAATAGTATTTTGATAAGGTTATTAACGAATTGTAATTTATTTAATAAATTTTTTTTGTATATTTTAATAAATATATTTTAAAATAATTATAATTGTTGAGTTAAATACTAATCAACTTTATATTATATTAAATTAAATATTTTTTAAAATATGATAAATATAATCAATTATTTTTTAATGTGAAAAATATAAATTAAATTTATTAAATAATAAATAAAGTTAAAATGACATAATTATTTAAAAAATTAATTGTGTTATAAATAAATTTATATATTAAAATTTTAAATCTTAACTCAATATAATTATTAATTATGTCACTTATTTACTATATATGATAATTTTTTTTAATATAAACTCGTTTTTTCATATTAAACTTGTATAGTATAATCGTTCATATTTATATTATATTAAATTAAATATTTTTTAAAATATGACCTGGACAATCATTCATATTTACAACTTAACAATAAAATGTATTTTTGTTATTTTAACAGAGACAGAGATCTAATTATGTTTAAAATTATAAATTATGGAAAGTTAGAATCGCAGTGTTATTAACCCTTCTACTATTAGACATGAGGAGGAGGAGGAGGACAGCCACTGACTGAAGTACAGTGACAGACCAATCAATAGTCAGATTTGCATGTGAAAAGGGAAGTCAAAAGTAAAATTTGCAATAAATTTTGAGGTTTTAGGCCAATTAAAAAAAAAAAGAATGCGCGTTGCGGTGCGGTAAATGAGCGGGTGATCGTTTATAGCTACGTTGCGGTTCGGTAGTACCTTTCGCTTAAATTTGTTGTACTTTTTAGGTAAGCTTTGAAATAATAATGTCACATTTTTTTGTCATTAAAGTGATTTTGATTTTCTCTTGTTGGTCAACAAGATAACAATTAGGTGCTAAATGTTAGGATGTTGGCCTAACTGCAAATTTTAAACATTTAATTTAATTTAATTTAATTTTTGAGTTTCAACTAGATATCATTCTCGTAGATTTAAAATTTTTTTAGATATTTTAATTTATTTTTTCAAATTAGTATTTAAAAATTACTCAAATATATTATCCATAAATATTTTTTAAATACGTTGAGAATATTTCTATTAGAATTGCTTGTTAATAATTTTTTTAACATAAAAGAATTTATATATTCTTCAACTATTGGTACCCATGATAAGTACTTTTATTTAATCTTGAAAACACGAGAGTTATTAATATCTAGCACTTATGACTTGTTTGTTTATAACTGTGTAATTAAGAAACTATTACACAATTTTGTAATTATACAATCGTGTTTGGTTACAATTATATAATTACACAGTATTATATTTAGCAGTATACTATGTAATTGTACAGTTTAATTATAAAATTAACAATTTAAAATGTAAAAATAATATAAAAATAAATTTTAATTACTAATAAATTATTAAAATTAAAATATATATATATATATATATAATAAATAAAAGAAAGAGTTCTTTATTCACATATGTATGTTGCTTCCATTATTTATTTATACTATATAATAAAGTATGCATGTGAATTATTCAGATAATTTATTTAATAGTTAAAAAAATTAGCAAATTCGTTTCCTACAAAAGTGATATAGACTTGGCATTAATACCAGATAACAGACATACTAAATACTACCTATAAATATCATAAAATGATATTAGTAAAGGTGACAATGAAAGTTATATCACAAGAGTATTAGTATGAATTTATAGTTAAAGAATTATTTATCAAACTTGACCAAAGAACAATAAATCACATAGTATGCATGTAATCAATGATTTATCGAAAAGATTGTATTAATGTACAATGTGATCCTTTAACCTGAAACGTCAAAGTCGGATTTTATATGGACACGCATAGTTCATATGGTGCAAAAGTACAGGACTAATCATGCCTTGTATAATAAAACTGGTTTGGTTATGCTTGGTTCATATAAGAATTCGAACAATAATCAAAATGGGATATGTTGACTTATTCAAAAGGATTGAATGTTTCCGCTAACTCTATCTATGTTCGAATTCCTAAATGAAGGTAGATAAATATTTGAAATCAAGTCTTTCATCAAAGCAAAGTAAATACCACATGAAGAATTTATGAGGGTACATTCATGATATATTGATTGATGATTTGTAAAATATCAAATTTAAGATTTTGACATTCCATGAACACTAATTTTATTAGGATTAGACAACAAAATGATTTTACCCATAAGATACGTACAATCCAAGTAAGGTTTGATGAAGAATTACTTTATTATGGATTATAGACTATGACATATTGTTAGATGCCAACCATAGTCGTTGAGTTTCGAATTGTTCGAATATAACTCAGAGTTAATTCATTTTGAACATTCATGGTCACACTAATATTCTTAAACCTTTGAAAGATATACGTAAGAGAA
Organism: Cedrela odorata; assembly: GCA_035584115.1. NCBI lineage: Eukaryota > Viridiplantae > Streptophyta > Magnoliopsida > Sapindales > Meliaceae > Cedrela > Cedrela odorata. Next base: position 12,929,559 of record JAXCLQ010000007.1, read on the forward strand.
AATTATACACAAAAGGCTAGCACATTTGGGAATAATTTAATAGGCCGAAAAATTAAATATATGTGTATATATAAGTGTTATATATATGTTTGTATTTATAATTCTTTAATTAGTTAAAGAATTGTGACAATTACATAAATATGTAATTTAAAGTAAATTACATATATTTAATTGTTATTTCGATAATTATTCATGAGCTAATTCTATAAAAGAGTATTATGATAATATCATAATAATTAATTAATAAAATATTTATTAATTAATTATTAATAATTAAATATAATGACATTATAGTAAATTTCATAAAAGAATTTTATGGTAAATTCTATAAAGAGGGGCGTTATGGTAATATCATAATAATTAATTAAATAAAATATTTATTTATTAATTATTATAATTAAATGAATTGATAAGGATGAAAAATTAGTTAATGGCATGCTAGCAAATAGATAGATTATTGGCCATATAAAGAAAAAGTGGAAATAAAAAACTTAAATTGTTTCCATGTGATGGAAATAAAAAGCAGAATAATTTATTGTTTTAAAAAAAATGAGTGCATTTTATAAGTGATATAAGGTGGTGAAGTAAAAAATTGAAAATAGTCTTCTTTCCACCTTTGCTAAGGTTTGGCAAAATAGAGATAAAAGAAAATGTTTTCTTCAAACTTCTAAGGGTTTTTGAAGGTGTAGATCAAAGATGTTATATGTGTTTGTAATTAATCTTTATCAACTTAAAGCTTGAAAAGGTAAAAATTTCAAAAATCACAAACTTATACATATATTTTTATATATGTAACAAAACTTAAATTAATGCATGTTTTAGGTCATAAAATCTTACAAATAATATAAGAGCATGTTAGGATGATTTCTATGGTATTGATTTACTTGTGTATAACTTGAATTAATTGTTGGAAACCATGGTTCAAAAATTGATATATTAGGGTTTATGGAAAATTTTGTTTTCCTATTATGTCTAATATGTTTAAATGCTTCAAAATTGGATTTTGTTGACATAGTTGGAATTTATTTGTTATGGTTTCATGTTTTAATTTGATTAGAATTGATGAAAATAAGATTTTGTCATTTTGATGATTAATTTACATGTGATGTGAAATTGATTATCAAATTAATGTGTAATTAGTGAAACCATGATGAAAATGGTGACAAAATTGTTTTGTTACAAGAATAGATTTTATGGCCATGTTGAATTGGTTATGGAAAATTAGTTTCCATGTTGAAATTATGTGTTTAAGTTGTTTAAACATGTAATTGAATTGTTGTTGTATGTATTTTAAATTATATGCAATGAGATTGGCATGTATGAATAATTATGGATGTAAATTGATTAATATGCATAAAATTATTTTATGTTAATTTGCATCATAATTTTCTTTCATGTTTGTTTGTTAATTTAAAATGTTGATTTTATGGATTTTATGGATTCATTTGATGAATAATGAATTTGTTTGAGAAATATGCAATTTGATTGTGTATACAATTTCTTTAATGTGATTAAATAGATAATTAATTGTAAATGATTTAAATATGTATTTAATTTGATTAAATGCATGCCTATATGTATATGATTTCTTACATGTTAAAGTTAAGAGCATAAATGTACTTTTAGTAATGTATATGTATATTTATGAAATGTAAAAACTTATAGTCATATAGGTTAGTTAAAACATTACTATTAAGTGATTAACAAATTAGATTTATCAAATAAATTTAGTAAATGTTACTAGTATAATTGATTAAATCTGTCAATATATTAAGTTAACTTAATTGATAATTAGTTAGCTTAATGTAAAATTTTGAAAATCACATATTTAATTATTTGCATGTTTAAAACGTATGTAAAATAAATGTGTATTAAAACTCCCTAAGTAAAATTATTAAATCATTGCCTCCCATAAGTAGGATAATAAGGGAATTCTTTAACATAAATTTTATATCCCAAGATTTTAAAATATGAGAAGTATAGATTTATAGAATTGAATTCAGTTATCTAATTCTAGGATGTATAATTTTGTCTTGACAAAGAATTTAAAATGTGAGGTTAGGACAAGAATAACATTTTAGAAAACAAGATGGTATAGATTTAATTAGTAAAGAATTCTAAGATTCTAAAATGTGATGAATTCAAAGTCAAGGCAAAACAAATGAATCAAATCTTATATGTGATATGAAAGAAAAATATTTCATACTTATTAAAATTAATTAGTCAAGAATCTAAAATGTGAGGTTGGTTAATTTTATTAAGAACTTGATTCCCTACTAATTATTAAAATATTCAACGAAACTTTTGATTTCTAATTGAAAGAGTGTAGGATTCAAATTAAACAGTGAAAGTTAATTTAAAAATTGGCAATTAAAATAACATCAAAATGTTTGATTGTTATAATTTTAAATTGGTTCTTTTTCAGTTTATCTTAGTATAGTGTGATAAAACAAATACAAAAATGTCAAATAACGTTTTCTTAAGAATTCTGAACAATAATATTTTGACATGACCTAATTTTAAAGATTAGTTCAAAAACATTAAGATTATTTTTGACATTGAAAAACTTAGCTATGTCTTGGATAGTCCTCTGTCATTTAACTTGGATAATAATGCTTCACCTGAGGAGCATGATACATTAAAGAAGTAGCATGAGATAGTTGATGAGCTCGTGGATATATTTTGACCTTTATGATATCCTTCTCACTTTACAAGAGTTATATAGCAAGAATAAACGGGTTGTCAATTATGAGTTGTGTTCATCCCTGTTTAGTTTGAGACTACAAGAAGGAATTCCGCTTAATGATCATGTAATTAAAATGATTAATACTATTGAGTAGTTGGATATTTATAGGGTGACCATGTTAAATCACCTCAAAGTGAATTTGATTCTACAATCCCTTTCTCTTAGTTATAAAATGTTTATAACTAATTTCAATTTGAATAGGATTGAGCAAACTCTTCCTGAGTTGCTTAATGAGATTCAAGAATTCTGTAAACAAAATTCTAAGAAGAAGGGACATGAAGATATCCAAATAGCCACAACTAGTAAGACTAGTAAAAAGAAAAAGAAAACACAACAGAAAGGCCCAAAAGTTGGATCTAAAAAAAAAACTTTAAGAAAATTCCTTCTAAGACAGAGAAGGCCAAGGCAAAAGAAAAATGTTTCCATTGTGGTCATGAGGGACATTGGAAGAGAAACTGTCCTCTATACCTTAACAGTGTTAAAAAAGTTCGAGCAAATATGTATAGCCATTATATGATTTATTATGAATTAAATGTTATTTCTGATCATTATTCTTGAAAATTAGATTCAGCAGTTACATCTCATATTTGTGTCTCTTTATAGGCAATGTTGAATAGTTCTACGTTGTTCAGAGGCAAGATCATTTTAAAGATGGCTAATGGAGTAACTATTGCTATAGAAGCTAGAGGATCTTGCGAGTTGAAACTGTCAAACGAATATTTTTTTGAGATTAAATGGTGTTTTGTGTTTTCCTAATACTACTAGAAACATTATTTTTGTATTTGTATTATGTAAATACGGTTACAATGTACAGTTTAATAGAAATAAATGTTTAATACATTTGAGAAGTGTAAGTTGGTAGAGCAGAAAATACAAATGGTTTATATGTCCTTTAATTGAATAAAAGTTATTCAATACAATCTATTACTAATAAAAGAATTTGAGATAATTTAAATCCTAAATATCTATGGCATCATAAATTAAGTTATATCGGAGATAAACGATTAAATCAACTTGAAAACAGTGGGCTTTTAAGTTCATTAGGTTCAGAACCTATTCCAACTTGTGAATTTTGTCTTCAAAGTAAAATGATCAAATCTCCTTTAAGAGTAAAAGTGAGAAAGCTAAGGAATTGTTGGAACTCATACATACAGATGTGTATGGACCATTCAGTACTCAAGTAAGAGGAGGATTTAAGTACTTTATTACATTTACTGATGATATGTCAAGGTATGGGTATGGGTATGTGTATTTAATGAAATATAAATATGAATCATTTGAAAAGTTCAAAGAATTCAAGAATGAAGTAGAAAAACAAACTGGAAATAATATTAAATATTTACGATCAGATCATAGAAGAGAATATTTAAATACAAAATTTCAAGGATTCTTAAAGATAATGAAATTATATTATAGTTAACTCCTCCCAATACACCATAGCTAAATGGTGTAGTAGAGATGGTGAATCGTACCTTATTAGATATGGTACGATTGATAGTAAAATTTACAAATTTATCAACTTTTTCGTGGGGATATGCCTTACTAACCACTGTACATATTTTAAATAAAGTCTGTCAAAATCAGTCTAAAAAACTCCGTATGAGATATGAAATGGAAAGAAACCCAATCTCAAATATATGAGAATTTGGAGGTGTCTAACTTATGTTAAATTAGTTAACACTGTTAAGCTGGATGTTAAATTAAAGAAAGGTCAATTTATAGGATATCCTAAAGATAGTTTAGGATATTACTTTTACTAAGGATAGTTTAGGATATTACTTTTACTTCTCGTCTGATCAAAGAATATTGATCAGTCGAAATGTACACTTCTTAGAAGAAGAGTTCTTAGAATAAGGTGGTGCATAAAGAAATATTAAGCTCAAGAAGGATTCTTTAGATGCTCAAACCGACGATACTAATGAAAGAGTTTCTGATCAGCAAATCTCGGTACCTATTCTAGTTCAAAAATCTTTTGGAGTATCGCGACTTCTAGAACGATATAGACTTCTTTATGAGCAAGATTTTGAATCTTGCCCAGTGGAAGAAATTGATCATAGAGATGACCCTAGAAGTTATGAAAAAGCAATCCTAGATAAAGATTCAGGAAAATGGTTAGAAGCAATGAATTCTGAAATACAATCTATGTATACCAACCAAGTCTGGACACTTGTAGATCCACCAGAAGGAATTCTTCCTATTGGATGCAAATAGATCTTTAAGAGAAAAATTTGTAAAGATGGCAAGATAGAAACCTATAAAGCATGACTTGTAGCAAAATGGTATATTCAAAAACAAGGGTTGGATTATGAGGAAACTTTTTCGCCAGTAGCTATGATTAAGTCCATCCTGATTATATTAGTCATTGCAACATACCATGATTATAAGATTTGGCAAATGGATGTTAAAATTGCATTTCTTAATAAGTTTCTTGAAGAAATTATTTATATGCAGCAACCTATTGGGTTTGTGTCCACTACATATAGAAATAAGTTAAGCAAAATGCATCGATCAATTTATGGATTGAAACGAGCTTCACGAAGTTAGAATAAACGATTTGATGAAGTAATTAAATCTTTTAGTTTCATACGAAACCCAGATAAACCTTGTATTTATAAATGGATTAAAGATTATGCGATCATGTTCCTTATATTATATGTGGATGGCATATTATTAATGGAAAATGATGTGGGCATGATGACTGAGGTGAAAATGTGGTTATCTAGAACCTTTTCGATAAAAGACTTAGGAGAAGTGACCTATTTCCTTGGAATTCGTATCTATAGAGATAAAACAAAAAGGATAGTAAGAGTATCCCAAAAACTGTACATAGAGAAAATGTTGAAAATGTTCAATATGGAGAACTCTAAAAGTGGTTTCTTACCCCTCAATCATGATCTTAATCTTTCTAAAGATTTTAGTCCAAAGACTGATGAAGAGGCACAGCGGATGCGTAATATACTTTATGCTTCGGCTATATATAGTTTAATGTACGCAATGCTATGTTCAAGACCTAATATAATATATACTTTAAGTGTTACGAGCAAATATCAGGCAAATTAAGGGGAAAACATTAGTCAGTTGTTAAGCCAATCCTTAAATACTTAAGAATGACTAAGGATTTAATTCCGAGTTATGGATGTCAAAGTTAAGCATTTAGGGATACTTAATTCTAATTTTTCAGTCAGATGTGGATGATAGAAAGTTTACATTCGAATTCATTTTTGTGTGTAATGAAGGTGTTGTTAGTTGAAAGAGTTCTAAACAAACTACAACAGCAGACTCTACTACTGAAGCTGAATAAATTGCTACTTCAGAAGCTGCAAAAAAAGTTATTTGGATACGTATGTTTATATCTGAACTAGGTCTGGTTCCAAGCATGAGTTATCCGATAATTGTGTTATGTGACAATACTAGAACTATTGCACAGGCTAAAGAACTAAGAGCACACTAAAAATCCAAGCATATTTAGCAAAAATATCACATTTTGAAAGAGTTCGTTGAAAATGGAGAGATACTTATACAAAAAATATCTTCAGCGAAAAATATAACTGACTTATTGACTAAAGCAATGACACAGAAGCAACTAGAATATCATCTTGAAAGTATAGGTATACGATACAATCAAGAATGGCTTTAGAGCAAGTGGGAGATTGTTAGTGTATGCCCTAGAAACCATTTGTGTTGTCGATTTCAAGACTTGTAAATATTATAATAAATAAAAGAAAAAGATCTTTATTCACATATGTATGTTGCTTTGTTTATTTATTCATACTATATAATAAAGTATGTATGTGAATTATCAAAATAATTTATTTAATAGTTAAATAAAATTATCAATTTGTTTCTTACAGAATTGATATAGACTAGGCATCAATATCACATAGTAGGCATACTAAATGTCATCTATGAATATCATAAGATGGTATTAGTGAAGGTGACAATGAGAGTCATGTCACAAGAGCATTAGTATAGATTTATAGTTAGATAACTATTTATCAAACTTGACTAAAAAATGATAAATCACATAGTATGCAAGTAGTCAATGATTTATTGAAAGATTGTATTAATGTGCATTGTTATCCTTTGACCTGAGACGTAGTCAGGTTTTATATAGACACTCATTGTTCATATGATGTATAAGTACATGACTAATCATGTCTTGTATAATAAAGCCGGTTTGGTTATTCGTGGTTCATATAAGAATTCGGATGATAATCAAGATGGGATCTGTTGACTTGTTTAATAGGATTGAATGTTTCCGCTAACATTATCTAGGTTCAAGTTCGTAAACGAATGTAGATAAATGTTTGAAATCAACTCTTTAATCAAAGCAAAGTAAATGCCACATGAAGAATTTTTGGAGGTACGTTCATGACATATTGATCGACAATTCATAAAATATAAAATTTAGGGTTTTGACATTCCATGAACACTAATTTGATTAGGATTGGATAACAGAAGGATTTTACCCATATGATACGTACAATTCAAGCAAGGTTTGATAAATAATTACTTTATTATGGATTAGAGACTATGACGTATTGCTAGATTCCAATCATAATTGTTGAGTTTCGAATTGTTCAGATATGATTTACGGTTAATTCATTTTGAACTTTCATGATCATACCAATATTCTTAAACCTTTGAAAGCTATACGTGAGAGAGAAAATTATACGTATAGCACTTTCGGAAATAATTTAATAAGGTGAAAATTAAATATATGTGTATATATAAGTGTTATATATATTTGTGTATTTATAATTCTTGAATTAGTTAAATAATTATGACAATTACATAAATATGTAATTTAAACTAAATTATATATATTTAATTATTATTTTGATAATTATTCATGGGTCAATTCCATAAAATGATATTATATTATATCATAATAATTAATTAATAAAGTGTTTATTTATTAATTATTAATAATTAATACAATAACATTATAGTAAATTTCATTTTATGGTAAATTCTATAAAAGGGTATCATGGTAATATCATAATAATTAATTAAATAAAATATTTATTTATTAATTATTATAATTAAATGAATGAATAAGCATGAAAAATTAGCCAATAACATGCTGGTAAATGGATAGATTATTGACCATGTAAAGAAAAAGTGGAAATAGAAAACTTAAATTATTTCCATGTGAAATGAAAAGAAAAATATTTTATTATTTAAAAAAAATGAGTGCATTTTAAAAGTGATATACGATGGTGAAGCAAAGAATTGAAAATAGTATTATTTCCACCTTTGCTAAGGTTTGGCTAAATAGAGATAAAAGGGAAAATTTTCTTTCATAATTTTTTCATAAAAGAAAATGGTTTTTTTTCAAGCTTGAAAGGGTTTTTGAAGGTGTAGATTGAAAATGTTATATGTGTTTATAACTAATTTTTATCAACTTAAAACTTGAAAAAGTAAAAATTTCAAAAATCACAAGCTTATACATATATGTTGATATATGTAACAAAATTTAAATTAATGCATGTTTTAGAACATAAAATCCTACATATATTATATATAATAAATACATAATATATGTTCAAAATATTTACTCAAAATATGTAATATATATAATATATTTTCAAGTTCATTAATCATAAACTCAATTAAAATTTATCAAATAACATTGATGATCATAAAAGCATAAGAGTTAAAGATGGAATCGATAGATGTAATTATTAATTTGCCGAACAAAATAAAATGATAAGCCAAATATGATATGTACTTCTATCTAATTGTTCTAGCATTCTATATTTGATCGTTACATACATATACATGACATAGTCGTTAGCAAAGAAACATATATATATATATATATGTGTGTGTGTGTGTGTGTGTGTGTGTGTGTGTGTGTGTGTGTGTGTGTGTGTGTGTGTGTGTGTGAGCGCGCGCGCGCGTATATACATGACAGAGTCGTTAATAAAGAAAAAAGAGAAGAAAAAATTTGTCAAGTGTATATACATGACAAATGCGTTAACAAAAAAAAGTTACATATGCATAAATAGCATAGAATTTAACAAAGAAACAAAAAAAAAAAAAGATATATGCATATATTACACAGAGGCGTTAATAATATACAGTACAGAGGTGTTAACAAAAAAAAAATTACATGAGTATACCTGGATCATTGTTGATGTAAAACAGTTTTGGAGGGTAGATGAAAGACAGTGCAACAAGAGAAAAAGAAAAGACAATATAGAAAGATTTTAAGGAGAGTTGAAAATGTGAGAAAATATATTTTTTTTGTAATTATAAAATTTTAAAAAATAAAATTGTGTAATTACATCAATTCTTACACTACTAAGAATTAAACTGTGTAATTGAAGGAATTAATTACACCAATTACATAGTTAACTGTGTAATTACGCGATTTGATAAATACGCGAAAACTGTATAATTACATTTAATACACAGTAACAAAACAAACATGCCCTTAATATTTACTATTTATTTTTCAACTTATATTTAAAATTTAATAATTTTATTTTACAATAATTATGCATTAAAAATTATACGCTTTAATCTTAATCATACCCTCAATATAATAGGTTGATAGTAAAATTTGATCATAGATTGATAGTAAAATTTGATCATCACTTAGTATGAATTTTTTAGTGTGTAATTAGCTCGTTTAAGTCTCATTAGTCATCTCCGATGAGCACGCATGTACTATTAAAGGCAAATTTATACAAAATAAAAATTTATACAATTTTTGGTGTAATTTTATAAATGTGCGTTGTTATAGTAAGAAGTAATAAAATGATGATAAATAATAATAAAATTTTTTAAAAATTATTTTTTAATTATTATTTTGATTTTATTTATTTATTTTTAATTATTTAATTATTTATAATTTTTTTGCTCTTCACTAATTATATCCATCAATAATTATATCCTTACTAATTAAATGGTTCTTAACTACAATGATACAATGTCTATCTAATTGTTCTAGCATTTTACATTTGATCGTTATACATGCATATACATGACAGTCGTTAACAAAGAAACAAATATATATATATATGCATATGCATAAACATGACAGAGTTGTTAATAAAGAAAAAGAAAAGAAAAGATTTGTTATGTGCATATACATGACAGAGGCGTTAACAAATAAAAAAAAGTTATATATGCATATATAGCAAATAGAATTTAACAAAGAAACAAATATATATATATATATATATATATATATATATACATACATATATAGCATAGAGGCATTAACAATATACAATGTTAACAAAGAAAAAAATTACACGAGTGTACTTGGATCGTTGTTGATGTAAAGCAGTTTTAGAGGTAGGTGAAAGACGGTGCAACAAGAGAAAAAGAAAAGATAATATAGAAAGGTTTTAAGCAGAGTTAAAAATGTGAGAAACTATATTTTTTATAATTATATAATTAAAAAAATAAAATTGTATAATTACACCAATTCTTTTTCTACTAAGAACTAAACTGTGTAATTGAGGGATTAATAACACCAATTACATAGTTAACTGTGTAATTACGTGATTGGATAAATACGTCAAAATTGTGTAATTACACCCAATTACACAAGTTTTTAATTATTCAGTAACAAAACAAACATGTCCTTAATATTTACTATTTATTTTTCAACTTTATTTAAAATTTAATAATTTTATTTTACAATAATTATGTATTAAAAATTATACACTTTAGTCTTAATCATATCCCCACTATAATAGGATGATAGTAAAATGTGATCATCACTTAATATGAATTTTTTAGAGTGTTATTAGCTCGTTTAAGTCTCATTAGTCCTCTCCGATGAGCACTCATGTACCATTAAAGGCAAATCTATACAAAATAAAAATTTATACAATTTTTGGCGTAATTTTATAAATGTACGTTGTTATAGTAAGAAGTAAGAAAGTGATGATAAATAATAATAAAAATTTTAAAAAATTATTGTTTAATTATTATTTTGATTTAATTTATTTATTTTTAATTATTTAATTATTTAATTATTTAATTATTTATAATTTTTTTCTCTTCGCTAATTATATCGATCAATAATTATATCCTTACTAATTAAATGGTTCTTTAACTACAATGATACAATGGCACTGTCCTCCAAAATTGAAGAATGGTCGGCAAAATTTGTAATTCTTTTTAGTTATAAAATTATGATTTATATTGTTTTATTATTATTATTATTATTATTATTTGTGTGAATAATTCAAAAATCTAAAACAATAACTGCAAAATCATTATTTGTTGTCGCCGGTCTTCTTCTTCTGCCAATCGCCACCGGATTTCGTCTTCCAATTTGAAGTCCTCGTTAATATTTTTGGAATCATCATTAACCAATCAAAGAAATTGTACAATCATCATCACCATTCAATCCATCATTTGCCAAAAAAATATAAATTAAAATTAAGGTGACCAAAAATTTCTTCAGTAAAAAAGGAAATTTATTTATAATTCTTATCACCGATCTACGAAAAAAACTATTATTACCGGCGTTAGAGCTTCTGTTTATTACAAAATACAAGTTGGAGATTCGGCCACCTTTTCAACTTCTTCATCAAACTCTAGAAAGTAGAGATTCACTGCCACCACTATTATTTTTGCCGTTGGCCGATCTATACAACGGTGATCGTGGTGAACTTTTTTTACTCAACCACCTATTTAATGGTCGCCGTTGAAGTCATGCCACCACCATTCTAATCCTCATTGATCAAACAACAATAACAATGTTGAAGCTAAATAAGCATTAGAAGCAGAGGGTTGATACTGCTTGGAGTGGAAAATTTGAATTACGCGGAACATATAGAAGCAAGTTGTTGAGAAAAGTTGAATGATGTTTATTTGTGGTTTTGTGATTTTGGGTGTGACCTTGTGAATGTTTTAGTTGACTGTTATTCTTTTTTCTAGGATTTTACATTTAACCAAAATCTAGAGTTTTTCTTTCCCTCTCAATTCAATTTTGTGTAATTTGCCGGTGAAAGAGGTTTTAATGTTCATGATTGTGGCTTTATTAAATATGTAGTTATTGTTTTTGAACTCGCTCAAAATGAGCTTCAGGAAAAAAGTGCCAGCCGTTGCGCAACGGTTTGTCTGAAGTTCATTTTTGGACAATTGAGCTGGACGGGATATAATTATAAACACGAATTTTGAAGAAATTAATTGAGTTGAAAAGTATATATAATATTAAAAAATACATGTATCTTGTCATTAATATATCATAATAATTAGTTAGGGTGAAGTAAGATTGGATTCTTACAATTTCGATGGTAGTATCTGTTGGGAATTAAGCATACTATATGCGGCGGAAATTTAAAATATTAAATTAATTAATCATATTAATTAATGTTCATTAATTCCCATGCTAAGATCATGTTATTTAATATACTTTATAATATTAATGAAATATAAAATAGAGGATTAAGATCTTACCTTAGATCTTCACCACCAATAGGGTAAATTAAGACTTTCTCAGATTTTCTACAGATTCGTACCTTTAATTACCGTTTTGACCTTCAAAACTTTTGAATCTGAATTTCTTCGTAAAATATAAAGTTGTAGATCTTCGGGTCTTCTTTCCAGATCTTCTTGAATCGTATTAATCCGATATTTGAACCAAAAGTTATGACTTAAATACGAAAACTACACAAACACCTTTTTCTAGACTAGCCACCCAAGTGTGTGGCCTCTAATAATAATCCACACAAGGTAGAGAATTAGGGTTTTAAGATTTTCTTAAATCTTAATTATCTAGTGTGTCTTTTCATGAATGCTAGTTCTTGAAAAGAGACAAAGTA